>JAUBNY010000877.1:5737943-5775451 GCA_032275445.1 Crypturellus soui
GGTCCCGGCGGCGGCTCCGCCGCCTCGGGGCGCCTCATGGCGGCGGGGCCGGGGGGTTGCGGGTCGCGGCGCCGCGAGCTGCTGCGGATCCGGGGTGGCTCGCGCGGCCCCTTGGGGACGTTTCTCCCTTCCTCCTTTTTTGTTTTTTCCCCCTCCCTTCCTTGTGAGCCAGAACTTCCTGATGGAGCAAATAACCCCTTGAACGCGTCGTGGGCACGTTTTTTTTTTTTTTTTTTTTTTCCTTCTCCACCCTTCTAATTAAGAATCCCAGGCCCCAGTGTCACCGAGGTGTAATTAGGCTGCAGGCACCCACCTTAAGCAGGCAGAGGAAAGGATTTAGGGCTTAAAGGTCTCCCAGACTGCGTCAAGGCTTTCGGGTCGGGCTTATGTAAATCTTATTTGTAGACAGAGTCCATCGGGATGACATTTACCTTTGCTGTCCTTAGGAGGAACTTGAACTCTAGTTCCATAGAGCAACAGCATTTAGGATAAGTGGAGCAGCATAGTGATGCACAGTACTCGCCCAACTTGGTAAAAAGCGTTGTAGAAAGTCTGAGAAACACATCGGTAGGGATTTACATTTTTAGTAAAGAAGCTGAAAGGAACAGAAATAAAATTCTAAAATGTGAGAAAGATCCTAAGGCCTGTATAGAGATTTCCCTAGGTTTGTGGGCCCTCCAACTGTGTACTTACTGCTGTTCATGTAAAATGTTTGAAATGTTTTGGCCTTCATACCTAGAAATGTAAGGCTTATGTATACCTTCTATTTGGAAGAATTTGTAAAGATGTATGTCCCTTTGAAATAATCAGGGGGAGGGGTTCCTGTGAGACTTGGGCAGTTTTTGGTTAACTCTTCTGAGTGCCCATTATGTTTTGCAATCTTTGTATTAGATTGGGAAATCTAAGGCATTGCGAGAGCTGTGGGATGGAGAAAAGTCACGACACAAACCACGGGCAAAAAGTTGTTTGGCTTTAAAATAATTTAAAATAACGTTTAAAGTTTGTTGATATACTACATGAAATGTTGATGCAAAAGAGTTGCAAATGCGTCACTGTATCCAAACTTGCCAAGTAGCGAGCTATGGCTTAGTAGTCTGTCTGAGTAAGTAATACTGCTATTTTTGGAAAATCCTACTTAAAACTATAAAGGCTTGGAAGCAAATTTTAGACAGCCTTTAATTCCGGTGGTCCTGAGCAGGGTTGTGAGGCGGTGTTATCAACTGACACGTTACGGACATGACATGGTGCTTATTTCTATGCACAGAGAGCCTGAGTACAATGACAAAAGGCAAGTAAAGGGTGTGGGTTTCCTCTCGTAAATAGAGAACAGAAACTCAGAGATTAAGTGACTGCTCAGGGTCACGCAGGTCACCACGCCTGGCAGCATCAGGGGCAGGACCTTCATCTCCCAAGTTCCAGTCCTGCGTCCTTGTCACAGAGCAGGTCAATGCCAGATGCTGCTGAAGAATTCTGCCCCAAAAGTCTTTGACTGTGATCTTACAAAGGGCCCTTGCAGGCACAGAGAAACTGCAGAGTCTGTTCCAGTTCTGTTTCATTGGAAGTTATGAATGTCTTAGGGTCTGTTTATGCAAGACGTTCAGATCTATAAATCTGTTTTCTAAACATCTGGCACTTCTCATTCAAAAATCAGCATTATTTTATCCTTAACATCGTCTGATGCAGAAATAATGGTCCTTCATTAAGAAAAGACTTTTTACCTGTCAGAATCATGATTGGTGATGAAGGTGCTTTGTTTTCCTGTAACTAGTAGTGGTTCTTTGACTTCTAAAGCCTTTACTGTGTTTCTGAATTTTGTTCACTTCTCTTGATAAAAGGTTGACTCCAAGGAAGAGAAAAGGTAGTGTTTGGTTCCTCATTTTTTCTTTTTTCTCCTGTGTTGAGTTGAAACCAGCGTAGAGAGGGTTTATAGCAAAATACAGGACTCTGTTTCTCTTGGCAAGCATGTTTACTTCCTTTCTGTGCTCCATATGTTTTGTTTTGGTTGCAGAATTACCGCAGTGTGCACGAGGGGGAAGCGCGCAGATATGCCTTCGTTGCACCACCAATAAATGAAGTGTCGGTGGCCTCCGCAGGTTTGCGCACACACAGACAACACTCACAGAAGTGCGGCTTGCTCCTGAGTCCCTTTCCTAGGCGAAGGGACAGTGCATGAGTGGTGTGTGACCCGCTAAAGGCTGCCAAGTGGCAGATGGAAGAAGGGAAATTTGAAATAAAAAGAGATGGTATTATAGAAAATTCAGAGTAAATACTATGAGTAAAACAGAAGTTGAAGCCACATAGACAGTGATTTTTTTTTTCAAGGGTATTCCCACAGAACAGCTAGTTGTTAAGTTGTGACGCTAACAACATAAGGGTACAAGAAGCAAGCCTTAATTTCTCCAACTATTTCTGCCATCCTAATTTTTTTCCTTGTAGTCCCTTCTCATTTACTAAAGGCTAAACATATGTATTCATTTAGTGGGAAACCATGCATCACAGAGTGCCATTAAATGTTCCTAATTAGAGTAAGGTTGGTGTGGCTGCTTACATCCAGTCGCCCCCTTCCTTTCTGTTTTGCTGCTGTGTGCTGCTTGTCCACCCTCTTTGGTCCCATGCTCACCTATTGCTCAAGGTTTAGGTGTCTGGTGGACTCGGGCTTGCTTTGTAACTCACGGTTAGTGTGTGTTTACACCCCTTCTGTGACCATAAATTATGTTCCTTAGGGCCTGGTGTGAATGCTTAGAAGGAATGGTATGGAAAACATGAAGGGAGACTCTCCGTATGGGCTATTTTCTGTTGTTTTCTGCCCCCTGAAGCTGCCAGCATTGCTGCATCTCAGTGTAGTTCAAAGCATTGTTGCAGCACAGTAGTGCACACAGGCCTGGTCAGACTACCAGTGCTGGGTAATTGTGAGCCTTTGGGTAAATTAGTTATTAAGCTAATTGGAAAGATTAAAACAACTAGTTCTGACCAGATGCATAAATGCTAAAGGAATGTCAGGAGAGGGGTTTTCATTGGTTTAAATCCACCTTATGGGTTCTTTCTTTTTATCAAAACATGTTTTCCTTTCAAGATTGCCTTTGTAAACAATGGGCATATTCTGTGTTGATAGTGAATTGAGCCCATTGTTTCTGGTTTCAAGCTCAGAATTCGTTATCTCTTCTTTCGTTTTCGCTTATGGCCAGCTTGCATTCCACTATCAATCCCACCTTCCTGAAATTTTGTTTTATAGGTGATTAGCTTTAATTCATGCTGATTTGACCATGATCAGAGAACCCTATGGTGATCCATGCAGTAGGAACTGGTGAGCGTGACAAGTCACTTTTCAGATAACCTTTTTAATAGCAAAATTTGCTAGCAGAAAATGGCCATGCAATAAGCACTGCTAGGGGCTTCTTAAGGGAAAGAAATAATCTCTGGATGAGTTGTCTGCAGATCGTGACCAAGGTATGTTGGCTGATTTTATAAAAAGATTAGCCATGTTCAGGTTATCATTTTTACTTCTAATAGGTAGACTAGATGTTCTGAAAAGCATAGTCCTGGCTTTTCTGCTGGGCTGGCAATTTGGAAGAGACCTGCTTTTTTAATGCAGTTTCATAATTGTGTTAACTCTTGTGATTTTTTTCATAGGTGTCTTAAGCCCTAAAGTTTTTCAAAGTCTGTAAAATAGTTTTGGAAATTGTGATTCTGAAGACCACTGAAGTAATTAGTTACAGATGCTTTCATTGCATCTGTTTACAGAAGATTTTTTTTTAATACTGTGTAATGTCTAAAAAGTGTAAAATCTTGGCAAAGAAAATATTTGCAGTTTGGGATTCATAATTTTGTCATAATGATACAAATGTAACTCCTTTTTATTATTCTGGGGCACTCCAATAGCCATTCTAAGTAAAGAGAGCTGTCTGATTTCCCTGTGCCTCCCTGAAGAGGCACATGCTGATCTCTTGTTTGAAGAATCTCTTGCATAAACAAAGCAAAAGTAATTCCATCTGCCTCTTTGGAAGAAATCTGTACTAAAAATGTTAATGCAGTAGCTAACAAGAATGGCAAGGTCACATTAACAGCAGTATGTCAGTAGCTTCTGACTTCTGACTCCAGAAAAAAAGTAAACTGAGTTGGATCGTAGAGCATTTGCATGGTATGCATGTAAAAACATTCCAGTAGGAAAGAAGGCAGCTATTCAAGCAAATGAACAGCTAATTAAATGCGTACATTGGATCATTAGAAGATGCGTATAAACATAGTCAACTGTTACTATGAATTTCAAAATAAATTGAATTGTTTTGAATAAAATTAATTCTGTTTTAGTATCTGAGCTCAGGCAAGTGTGTTTTCATCTTACATGAGGACCTTTTCTGCTGCTATGAATAAATATAATTTCTTTTGAGATGCTCAGACTGGATGCAAATATTTTGACAAGTCAGAAGTCCAGCTTGAGCAGAAAGTTTATCAAGCTTCTTATATGGTACTCTTTACTGTACTGGTCTTGTTAGCTTAAAAGGAAGGGTGGGCATGTGCCCTTTATATGGTATGAAATCTGCTCCCTTGGCAGTCCCTAATGAAAAATTAGTTCCAAGAGCAATAAAACCAGTGCAGCCTAAGTCAATATATCACAGGGAACTGACTTGCTGCCTCTTTTTTTTTTTTTTTTTTTTTTTCTTCCTTCTTCCCAGCTCTTCTGCAGAGGAGTAACTTCAGCTTCCCTCTTCCTTCAACCACACTCCACCACCCCCTGCTTTATCTTCAACCTCCCCCGCTCTGTCTCGAGTTTTCCCCTCTATCTGCCAAACATCAGATCGGCAGCATTTGTGTTTCTTCTGTCCTTGTCTCTCAGTTATCATTTGGGCACGAAGCAGCACAAAGCAGTGGCCAATTGGTGCTGGTGGCAATTAGCCCACTGGCAGGCAGAACACTTGAGCTCAGAGCAGCTCTGTTCTAAGAACAATTGTGAAATTTTCTCTTCTACCCATCTAATAGTTTCATTGAACTTTCTGAAGTATAATCAGCGTGACATATCCATTGCACCAAAAATCTTGGCCAAAACTGGCCACTGGGCTGGACAGTTTTGGGGTAGGAGAGAGGAGGAATTTGAGGAAAGCAGGGAGATGCGGACAGTTTGGAAGCCAAGCTGAGAGCTCTGCCTGAGCTCTTCACTGGAGCATTTGCTGCCAGCATTTGCTGATTGCCTTTCAGATGTGCACTATAAACTTCTGTCCACTATTTGGGTAGCGCGAATATTAAAGATCATGAAAAGTAACTTCTGTTTTGTTGTGTTTCTCTCTGAGACCAACTTAAGGGTGTGCATTTAGAGTTAAAATAGCTCTCAATTATTGTTCACTTATGCTTTTAATAAGATTTTACATTACTCCATCTATTATTATTCTACTTTTGAGTCTCCAAGTTTTCCTGGAAGACACTATGCAGTCTATGTATGCAAAATACCAGAATTTCAAGTGTATGTTTTAAATAGAGAGTACTTTGTGGTCAGTGGTGTTCTGTGTACTGTGAACTTCAGGTTCTGCTATCCATTGAAATTTAAAGAATGAATACTTTGCTTATGTTTTTATGGGTTAATGTAGATTAACTTCTTGTATTCAAAGAATTTATGGAGTTTAAAAAATGTGTGAGCTGAGTCTGTCTTACAACTGGAGCAAATGAAACACTTAAATGGTGCCTGATTATCTCTTACTTTGGAACCTGAAACTGTCTGTGATGGAAAACAGGAATAGCAGAAATCTTAGTTATCTATTGAAATTTTTTCCTGTAAATGCTGCAGGTTTGTTGTTGGCTTTTATTTTTTTATATCTTTTGCCTCAGTCAGCACATCAGTGTTTATCTAGGTCTGTTTGTTCAACACGTGTCCTACAACTGATGACAATTCACACTGTTTTGGGATTTTCCTTCCAAATATTATAAATGATAGTTTTCTCAAACAGCTCTTACGGAATTCCACCCCCTCTTGCTTCCCCCCCCAACACCCCGGCCCTACTTCCTTAATGTATGTTCTTCCTCAGACAGGACTCTGATTAGTATGTATGGAGTCTAATAGAAGTGTTTGAGAAATAACAATACCTTGATACCTAACTCCGTGAGGAGCATCTCCAACAAGATGAATGCGGTGCCAGAGAGATAATGACCCAGCAGTAGATGCATCTGCTCTTCAGCCTCTTTTCCAGTGCCACAGAAATATTTTCTGTGGGATATGTTTAACTCCTCCTGTCATATGCCAAGAAAAAAAAAAAACGTTTCATCTCTTCTCCTTCCCAGTCCTTCTTGAAAAGAGAAATCCTTTCTGGAGTGTGTCCTACAGTGTCCTTTGATCATCTTCTCCTAGCTGTGCTAAAAACCCAAGTTCCTCCTTCTCTGCATCCTCCTCTGCATCATGTCAAACATCTGCTTTTTCCTGTTCTTTTCAAAAGGCCAAATGGCTCATCCATTCCTTAGTCACACTGCCTTTGGCTATTAACACTGTCTTACACAAGACTGTTGAAGAAAACCTGGGGTTTGTTTTCTTCCCGTGGCAAAATTTATCTTCTCACTTATTATTTGTGCCATCAAAAATCCTAGTGCAGATGTCTCCTTTTGTGGTGATTGTGTCTAGTCACATCCTTCCCATCATTTTCCAAGCAAATAGTTTCACATTGGGACTTCTTGCTACTTCTGCCAGTCTCTGTATGATTGATACCAGATATGGTGCAGTGTCTTCAACGCGACTTGCAGAACTTTTCATCATGGGCATTACACAGAGTGAGAGATGGTCTTAGGGTTGGAAATAGTAGTTTACCTGAATTAGACAACCTACTACTGCAGAGAGATTGAAATAAAATTCAGATTAAATTTACGTAACCTTGAGAAGAGCAGACTTGGTTTGACTTGATTTGTTTGAAATGAGCTGAACAGAGAGTTCACAAGTTGGTTCACAGTTATTTGTGGTGAACTTAGCTTACATCATGTCTTTGTTGCTTCTTTCCTCACTGTGAGTGCAGAGGAACTATTAGTGCCTCCTTCCTGACAAATAGCCATCGCTTTCACCTTTGTCAGGTCTGGCTTAGAACAGAAAAATGAAGTGTATCCCTGCATTGTTGGCACTGGTGGTACCTGAAATATTTCAGATCTATGTTTTTGTTTCAGATGTACCTGAACATGGCAAAGAAGTCCAAAACAGAACAGAATTGTGGTTTCTCTTCTGTTCTGAAAAATAATATATTTCTAAGACTATAAAAAGATGGGGGGAGGGGTTGCCCTTTTTCTATGGTATCCAAAAAGGATACAAACCATGAATAGGGTATTTCTGGGGATTTAGAATTTATGCCTCTTAATGAACCTGTTTTCTCCTTTCTCCTCACATTCACATCCATCTGGGAGAGGCTATTGCTAGGGAGGATTCACGAGTGGAAGAGGGGATGGGTTTGTGAGCAGAGAGGGGCCTGGCGAAGCTGGCTGGTGCATGGGGAGCTGCAGCCTGGTCTGGCGTGCTGCCCGCACAGCCCCTCTGTGGTTTGCATCTCCTCAGCCCAGCCAGCTCCAGGTTTCCGTGGGGCTTCTCAGGAAGTAGCAGTTTTCTGCAAAATCTTGGTTCACACTTGAAAGCAGTTGCCTTTCTGATGTAAGTGCCAGTTAAAGCTCTTCCGAGTGCCTTGGGGGGCAGTTGGCCACACGTGGGGCCCTGGTGCGGGCAGTGCCACTTCGCCCCTGGGCACACGTCGGGCTAGGATCTCATCTGCCCCGTTTACAGAGCTCTGAGTTAGTACTTTCCAAGAAGGGTGATGCAGTATTGAAATGAAAAATACATAAATAGGCATAGATTTTGTGCTCCTCTTTCTATTTGCCTCCTGTTTACTCTGGAGGACGTTCTCAGTTTCTGCTAAGAATTCTGGAGTATCCAGAAATGCACTAGCTCATACAATTTTACTGTTTTAAGTGAGCTTTTTATGATCCTAGCAGGTCTAGCAGTTAGGTAAGATCTGGTACAACAAAAGCGTGTCCTTCTCATCCTCTCTTCTAGCCAAAACTTTCTGTCCTGTTATCTCTAATGTATTTTTCCCCTTTCCAGCACCTGCTTGTTTTGTTATGTTCCCGGAGACTATACTTTTGATTTTTCGCTTTGTGGAAGGAAACTAGAGTAAGTGGCTCTAGGTTTGAAGTAGCTTGGGTTTGTCCCAAGATATTTCAACTGGAGTGAGTTTACCAGGTGACGTTTTGTTTCACCAGGATAAGTGATGAAGCCTCTATCATCAAAAGACGGCAGCATTTGCGAGAAACAAACTTGGTAAGACACATATTGGACGGATTCTCCACATCATTAGTCTCTGAACCTATATTTATTCCACCTTTAATATATACAAGACTGATATTTTGAAGGCGTGAATTCTCAACTGTTAATCTTTCCCACAACAAGCAATGCCATGCTTTTCAGAAAAAAAAAATTCCTTAAATGGCCCCATTCAAAGGCTTTTTAATTTCTTGGTGGGATTTCACGTGAAGTGCTATATTCCACTATGGTGTTAACGTATTACTGGCAAAAGCCCTTCTTGTCATAGCCAGTTCTGTATTTAACCGCAGGTGTCAAAAACTGATCAAACTTGACAGGCATTAAAAAAAAAAAATTTTAAAAGTCAGCTTAAAGCTTTATTTGAGAAGTTCAGTGACCTAATGCTTGAGAAAAGATCCCTGTGTGCTGTGCTGACTGGTTGGTTTGGTTTCTCCCATTATTAGATCAATCTGGTTTCTCCCCTTATTAGATGAACCTGGCAACAGCAAAATCTTTTTCTCCAAAAAAGTGTCTTTTTTTTTTTAATGCTGCTTGAGGAAAGTATTTGCTGCAAGAAGAGTCCATAAGTACAAGAGAGAAATAATTTCAGAAGAGGTGGAAGGAAAAGCCTGACAATGAGTCCTGTGTAAGACTTTTAACCCTTATTATTTTTTCTGTCACTAAGATTCACTCATTGATGGGAAATCTGCTCTGCATATGATTTGTTATATTAAGACACTAATTTCACCCTTTTTAACATAACCCTTGAAAATGTTTAGAAAATGCAGTATTCACACTTACTCCCTGATGTCTGTGTAGCCAAATGCCAAGATAGGCATCTTATTAAAAAAAAAAAAAAGTGAGGATGCTGCAGCCTAATAACAGCCAGCCTGATGGGGATAGTTCATATTTTGAAAGTCAAACCCTGCCTAGAATTCTTGTTCCTTGGTAGCTAATATAGCCACACACCTCTCCTAACGTCTCCAGTTTGTCTGGAATAATCAAGATAGATGAAAACAGAGAAACAATCTAAACTAAACGGTAATGGATTTATTGGCAGCTCCTGGGTCTTGATGCATTCATGACCTTAGTATTCAAGGCAAGTATTGACTGACAGTTATCACCATGAATTAATGAAGAGGTTTGCTGTTTTAAGAAGCAATAATAATCTCCTAATTACCCCAAGTTTTGTGGTATGAGAACTAGTTGCTTTTTGTTTTGTGGGGCAGTTGGAGGATTTTATTTTCTTTGCTTTCTGTTTTTAAACTTAAATGTATGGATGATTTCTAGTATTAATGCTAGAACACTTAATCTTGTGAAGGGTATAGAAGACAGCTGGGAGCAACATACGATACTAGGAGTCTGTCAGCACTAACTGATTATCTTATTTGTGTCTCCCATCTCTTGCAAGGGTATGCAGTCTTAACTACAGAACCAACTGGAAGTTATTCCTACCATAAAAAGCCCATTCACAAATACAGATACTTGAGCACAGTGTTACTATGAGCTTGATCTGGCTAGCCTGAGTGTAAATACCCCTCCTTCAAATGCAAATGTAATTAATTTGTGGTGTGAACATAAGCTAGCTCAATTCAAATTCCTGGCTTTCCATGCCTTTCTGCATTATTTTTTCTTCCCCATTACCCCATGTGCCAGAGGGATTTCTCCGCAGCTCACTGACTTGTGCAATGGATAGATTTCTTTGTCTTTCAAGAAGACATTTTTTGCTTTTGGCTTTGAATAATATCTTAAAGGCAACGGTGGAAACAAATTACATGCAGCACTTACTTTTACATGCAGCCCTTACTGCAGGGCGATAAAGCTGTTACTGTGATAAGAGCAGAGTTTGGGGGCAATATCATATGGAAGGAAATCATGTAAAAGGAATGCTAATATTTAAAATGTATTGAAATGCAAACAGAATGAGCACCTGGCACTTCTGATTGAATAGCCGAAGAAAAATGAAGTTACAAGTTGGGTTTCTTTGGGCTTTTTGTGTATGTAATTATAGTTAATTACAAGGGAAGAGTGCTTTTCAGGAACAACAAAACTGATAAGTTTTTGTGTCTGGTTATATTGCTACTTTCAGGGGGAAAAATAATAAAAAAAGCCTTTAGTTATTTAGAGCTATTAGGAGATAGTATTTCCTAACACATTATGGTTTCAAGCGCAGACGCACCTGCAAGATGGTGAACATTCTCAACTGGCAACGGTTCTGTCTGCAAACTAGACAAGTATAACCCTTGGTTTGGGGGTTTAAAACATATATACATATATAAGCTCAGGAAGAAAAATACTTAGAGGCTTTGGGCTTTACTTTTAAGAATATTTTGCAGAAGTAGGGAGTCATCCATAGGAGTTGGTGGATTCCAGAAGTGAGCTGCCTTCGTAGCTGTGTTCTTGAGCTGTGGAAGTGGTACTGTTCCCAGAATAAGCAACAGAAATCTTTTCAGTTGTCATGGCTTAATTCATTGCCAAATGTAACTCAGTATCCGAGGAGGATCTTGCATTGATTATGGTAATTCCTGCTGTAGTCTTGTTTGTATTTATGCACATACTGCCTGCATTGGGGCTGAAAATGCCTTATATAAATAAAAACTTCCTTTGTTACTGTGATGAGAGAATGTTTTCTGGGTAAGAAGCCTCGTGGCCACTCTAAATTACTTGTTTCAGTTGAAAAATTTTGATAGTATTGTTTTAACCATCCAGCAAACAGTAACCATGTTTGGTAATAAATTAATAAAATAATAGTAAATAAAAACAATTACAGCTGTAACCTTAACAGTCTTACTTGGAGAATTAATGCAGTTTACCTATCCCAGTGAATGTGCTTCTTTGAATCCTCTGGCCATGATGGTCATGATCATAACATTTGGTGGTGTTTATGCTGGCAAAAACAGGCAAAGTCCCCACTTGCATCAAGGTCTCTCCTCTGGCTGTTCTCTCCCTCCTTCCTGCTCCCTTCTCTCCCATTTTCCTTGCCCCTTTCCTCTCCATGGTGCCTTGAAGGCATCGCGCTGTTGATGAGGATGCCGCGTCCCTCACTGCAGTGCCGCTGCTGTGCACAGTGTCCTGAGAAGCCCAGCTCCAGCTCATGCGCTGCTGGAAGTTATTCCAACCCTTGGCTGGTTTTCATTCCCCCTTTGTGACCCAGAGCTGTTCCCTGATGTTTTAATCAGCACAGTTCACTTTGCCTGCCTCACTTCAGGCTTGAATTTAAGAGGACAGTGAGCTGAAGTGCCTGAGTAAGGGAGACACTCACTCCTGCTCTACCTGTCTCTTGGAGGCAGGTAGGTAGATATTTGGGTAACTTCTTACCCTTCCACAGTAAGAGGTGTCCCTCACAGAAGAGGCCCTTAGCGTGGGGATGTGCGGGATCTTCCATGCACCAGTGCTCCCATGCTGCAGACCACCCCAGGAGCTGCTTGGGTGCAGAGTGTAGCCACTCCTCACTTCCTTGTGCTGATGTGGAACCACAAAAAAGCCTGTGCCTCGTTAACAACCTAGCAGCACGTTGTGGAGAAACCTGTGTCCTGTCCCTGGTTATCTTGAGTAAAAATGCTAACACATTAGCAACACATTAAGGTAAAACAACTGCAGCTTGGCATGGCCCAAATCTCTGCCTAGGACATTCGTTCCACCTGGTAACAGGATTCTGGGCCCCCACAGCCCTTCAGCGGGGAAAGGCTGCGCGTGCCTTGCCTGGCAGCATCCCAGCGTGCTGGCTTTGGGCCACACGCTGCTGTCAACTCTGTCATCGCAAGTCATTTGTCTAAAAACAGCTCCTCATTGCACAGGGAGAGAGCGCTGGCAGGTGGCCGCTGGTCGGGACACAAGGAGCCGCTCCGGTGGGAAGGCTGCAGGCGTTTGGCTTCCGGAGACCTGCAGCGAGCGCTGAGGTCCTGGGCAGTGACGCTGCCTCGTTCTGTAGCAGAAGTCAAACGAGAGTTTGGCCTCATACGAGCGCTCAGTGCCTGCCCTAGCTGTGCGGTCAGTAGTGGTTCTGCTATGTTCACGTGAATGATTATGGTCTGTATGAGCAAAAGAGAATGACATTATCATGAATGTGCATTATTCTTCCTATTCAGCACCCTTCTCTGAACAAGTGGAAGACTTCGAATGACATGAGTGATACCTGTCCCTGTAGATAGGGTAACACCTGTGACTGATGAGTACCAACAACTTCTGGAAATACATATATGCATAAATTTATATAAAAACAGCTTTTTTATAAAAATCAATTGTGTGTGTGTGTGTGTTTACATATATATGTAAAATTTAACCCTTTTCCTTACAAACTGGAGAAGTCGAGGCTGTACTTCTGGCGAAGGAACACACTTGAAAGTTTATCACTCCCTCTTCCCACTCATGAGGAATGTCAGCCAAAATGTTAAGTTTGCTTTTGAGATTCCTGGAGAGCCTGTAACACTCAAAATGGCTTTTGCCAGGAACCTCTGTGGGAAGACAGGGGTAGAAGGGGAAATGAGCATTGCATGTAAGGAACAAAGTCACTTCCTTTTGTGTGCTGTTAAATTAGTTAATTGTAGCTGAATCTCTTGCACTGGAAAGAAAGAATCTGACTCAAGGATGGATTTGACTAGAATATTCATTTTAGGAGAGTATGTGGTTTGTGGATGTTTTTTCTTTTTTCTTTTTCTTGGCTTTTTTTCTTCCCTTAGAAGTTGAGGGGGAATGTGTCTTGCTGCAGCAAACCTCTTGTGAGGTCTTGGCAATCATTTCATCTCTTGCTTTGGAGTGGGGAGATTTTGTTTGCTTGATTGTTTTTTATATCATGCAGTGATTCAACACGTGCCTGAACACCTCATACTCATCCTGAAAATACGACTGTAGATGGTAAGCAGACCAGCTCCCTGTCCATATAGTAACAGAGTTCAAAGATGCTCTGGAGGCTTTCTTGAAGGAACTTTAACAAATTTGCTGAAGGCACTTTCTGAGATTTGCATCTCTGATAGATTGTAGTCCAAGGAAGGAAGACCGAGAACTGTTAGCTGCTCGTGACAAACGACACTTCTCTTATTGCCAGCTCGTTTATTGTACAACCCAGTGATGTCCCTGTGACATCTCTTGTAAGATATCTTTTACATTCCTGTGGTGCAGGCAAGATGAAGGGTAACGGGAATCGTTGGAGGAAGAGTTGCTGGGAATGAGGAACCACAGATGATGAAGGAAAAAGGTGCCTCTGCTCCCCAGGGAGATGCTAAGTGGCTTAAAACTCTGGACAGCATTTTTATACATCAAAGTCAAAACTGGAATTTTTGTTCACCCTCCAGCTTGACCAGGTTAAAGAGCATATGGATCCTATCTGATAAAACGGCAGGCTGTGTATTTTGGAGAGGTTGTGCTGTAGAAAGTGAAACCATGTGCTTAGTTTTCGGTGCTTCCTGTCACAGGTAGCGTCCAAGCGAGAACCGCTCTGTTGGAGCCGTGTGGTGGCGTGGGCCGGCCTGGCGCGGCGCTCGGGGCCAGGCATCCCCCAAAGCTCCTGCAGCAGAGCGTGGACTTCGCTACAGGCCGTTTCCCACTTCCCCGACATGTTCTGCTGAGCTGCTTCCTTAGTCAAAACACCTGGGATAGCTGAGGTGGCCAAGGTCCGTCTCTGCGCTGCAGTTGGATAAAATATGTTCGTGTTATTCACAGTCTTACACGGTGGTGTGATGGTGAGACACTGAATCCTTCAGGGCTATGAGGCTGTTGTGGAAACTTGCTGTGTGTGTGACCATGTACTGCTAGGCTCTTGGCAGGGCTGAAGTAAACTGCACTAGTCACTACCTAGCCATGTTTTTATCCTTCCCTAGCAATATCTTCATAAAACTTTTTAAGGCTTCTTTAGAAACCAAAAAGCTGATATTAAAAAGCCAATCCTAATATTTTTTCTCTTATTTTTCTTTTTTTGTAGCTGAGCTGTAGACTGGTAAGGGAGAGATTTTGAAATCCCCAAAACAAAATCTGGCTTGCAGTGCTTATGTTTCTGAAATATGACAGGCTTGTCTTGCCTTCAGTGCTAAGGCACTAACTTGTGCTTGTTCAGCTCATCTAATGTGCAGCGCTGTTGCATCCTGGCATTAACATACAAATCTCATGTGCTGTGGTTATTTTTTTAAAAAAGAAAGAAAAAAAAAAGCCCAGAAGTAGCACTCCTTGATTTCTGCCATCAATCCTGCTTCCCGCGCCAAAAAAAAAGAAAAAGGAAAACCACGTTTAGAAATGCTTTAAGTGGGAGCGATATCCATTTCACTGGGAGCTGAGAACAGCCTCTAACTGGCAGCAGAGGAGGAAGTCGAAAATTGAGAGCTGAGCTTGTAAGTGAAACTGCTGGCCGGGGTGACGAGGTGCTGCACTAACGTCGTGTCCTGCTTTCTTGTTTGGTTGGTTGTTTTCTGAAATTCAAAAGTTAGAATCATTCTCTTGATGATGCAGAGCTGCTTGTTACATTGCAGTCTAGGACATGCTTCAAGTTCTGCTTTGGGTAGCAAATATTTAATTGCTTATTTGAAGGAAGGCTTCATGTTACCGTGTAAAGATCCCATGAAACTGTTGACTCGTAGTTTGACAAATGACTGCAGACAGTAACTAGGCTCCGAGCCTCAATGTTGCTCTTTATTAATCTGCAAATGAGAATAATATCAGTGAAAGGCACCCATGCCAGCTAGGAGCAGTGATGGTTGAGGGCACGACTGTGTCTTCTCCCCATCCCCCGAGGCTATCTGTAGCTGCCAGGGGACTGGCCATCTCTCTTGTTTTTTGTTTCACGTAAGGTTGATAAGACAGAATGAAAATCAGAAGTGCTTCCTTGCTGGGTTTTACTCCAAACTGCAAGAATTTGCTAAGCTAAAGTTGTTCTGCACAGTTGAATAGCTATGCAGTCTAACCTAGGGGAACTAGGTAAAGATGAGAAAATTATCTTCCTGGTGATGTGAAGCTTTAATTAGTGCTTGTGAGGTTGCTTTAGGGATTTTTGATGAAGTCTCACAGGTAATAAATATGTGATGTAATCTTACCTTCTTCCTGCAGAAACTGTTCATTATTTTGAATCTTTTAGCATCAAATTTGACTCTTCATTTTATGCTTTGTACTACAGCAGAAATGAGATTACAGGTAATGGAGACCCTTCAAACAGAATTACTTTTTAAAAAATCCTCTTTTTTATAGATTATGATGTTCTATGCCATTAGAGGGTAAATTTTTTTTAGTATTTCTTGTGTAGGGAGATGTGTGTTTGTCCAACTTGTGTGAAGATGTTTGCTTGTGATAGAGCAGGAGCCAGTGACACAGTTTAGTCTAAAATATTGTAATATTTGAAAGTGAACAAACAAACTTTATGCAGCAACCTTGTTTTAATTTTCACCTTTTTTGATTTTAGCTTCCCTCTCTTGTGTTATGTAGTTTAATTTTTTATATCAACATGGAAATAGAAAAATAAAAAAATATATAAAAAACATGTATAGTATGCACTCTAAAAAAAAGGCAACATCTGTAGCTTGCCGTGGAGTAACACTGAGACCCTTTGCTGGACACCTTTTTAATATGTTGGTGCTTGGCAGGCAGGTAAGCGAGTGCCTCAGGTCTGTTTTTCCACGTGGCTGGTGCTGGAGAGCAGCACAGGAGGAGGGTGTGCAAGGATGCAGAACCAAGGAGGAATTAAGCTGTCCTTCAGGGGCAACCGCCTTTAGTTTGAAAGCATTCAGGTGCTGTTAGAGATGATAAAATGCCTCCTCCTTTATGTGGAAGGAATCAAAATCTTTTCTGTTAACTTCGTAGAGGCTTCCATGGACAGATAGAGAGTGCTGAGTGAGTATTTTAAGAGACGAAAAATCACTGTTCTGAGCAGAAAGGGAAAATCTGTACACTGAGGCAGCACCTCATTAACATCTCTTGGCTACAAAAAGAGACTAGGTTGTGTAGGTGAAGGTTGCAGCCCCCTTTGCTGTGGATGTCCACAGTTTTGTGAGAAACATGCTACCTCTGTGAGCAAGGAATTCATCACACGTTGAGGGGGAAAAAAAACTTTTTGGAGAGGGCAGGAATGTGGGAGCTGAGCAAGAGGCTGGGGTGAGGAGTGTCGCAGGAGGCAGTAGGGCTCGGCTGACCCCACTAGTGCTGATGCCAAGAAGCTTAAATTCTCTTTATTAGACGTAGAAGAAATCCCTTATTATTGAATTTCAAGAACTCAGTGCCTGAGTGAGGAGACTGGTGAGAGTGACCAGTAAGGGCAGCTGCTTTCTGCTCAGCCTTTTCTGTGACCTGATGAATGAACTGTGAAGGTTTTGGAGAAGCCTGAGGGAAGGAGGATGGCTGAGCTGGGCAGAATATGAGGGAGATTTCAGCGACAGAATTGGCTGCCAGAATAGAAAGAGGTGACGATGGAGGAGAGGGGGAAGTGGGGAGCTTTTAACTATGCCTCAAGAATTCGGGTCAGCAGAAGAAGAGTCAAAAATAGCTTGTGACAGGGGAAGAGAGAAGCCGTGGTAGCAAAGACAGAGTGACATAAGTAGAACATTTGTGATATGGTTTCACAGGGGACTTTTGTAGAAAGTTGAATTTGTGTTCCGCTTTCCAAGCGCATACCTGCTAGCCTGCTTGCTTAAGTGCCTCATGAAGCATGGTAGATGCATATCTGAACGGCAACATATATAAGTTATGATGTAATTAATGTCTGTGAAAAGTAATATGCTTGCTTAGTTATAGCAGGGAACCAGCTCGCTTCAGCTCTTCTACTAGCTTGCCAGGCCACAAGGACTAGAAGAAGGAACATTAATTCTCACTTGATCCCAGAGGGATAGGATGGCTCTATTAGCAGCTGAAACATGCCTTGGGACAAGTCAGCTATCTCCATTTATTTCACTTTAACCAAAATTTTGACTTAGTACAGATTTAATTACCATATCTCTCTTCTTTTTTTTTTCCAGTTACCATTTCTTCAACTGCAGAAAAAGGTAATTTTTTTTTTTAAGATTTGAATAATTTTGTTGTATACTAGTATAGGTTATATATTCCTTTATGTGTAAGGTCTCTGTAGTGCATATATTGGCATTAAGAAATCAGGTGAATATTGTGAGTCCTAGTCAGTTGAGTATCTAGTACCACAAGCTTGAGATGGTGACAAGACCTGTGAGTAATTTAACCATGATGTAGGTTTGCAAATATTTTTAAATTTTTAAATAGGAATATTTTTAAATAGGAAATATTTTTATAAATGGTAATACTTTTAAATAGGAAAAGTTGTGGTTCTACTGCTTGCTGTTTTTCAAAGAGTTTACCAAATTCTGCAAAATGGGATTCTTCAGCTTTGGTTATAACTGTACATAACCATGTAATTTCAAATATGACCATACATTTCAATTCTCAGTGTCTGGATGAAGTGATTACAGCACTGTACTGACAAATTCTACTTGAGTCTTAATACTGCCTTTAGCACATATATGAAATAGAGAGTACTGATTACAGAAATATAAATTGACTAAAGAAACTCCAAAATTCTTGATTTGCCACTTCTTTGCTGTGAACAAAATCTAGACTAAAGGATAGTTCCATTCCAGTTCAAATTTTATTTCCAACAGGAACATCCAGGGAAAACAGAAAAAGAGGAACCTTGGTAGAATCTCTTATTTTAATGAAGAGGTGAAGTGGTAGAGAATTCCCCCAACCTCTTCAAGAACTGTTATACCTTGTGTTTTTTATAGCACATTGGACAGCTGAGCTCCATCGAGACTTCAGGACACTACTGCTACTACTATGCTTTACTTTTATGTGAATAAGTTTTATTTCCCAGTTTCTCTTCTGGCAGACAAGATCCATGACTCTGTTAAGGAAGCCTGTCCAAACAATGCCTTCAGCACCATGTAGCCTGGCTTTAATTAATTAAAGCCAGTGCCTTGGCTTTAATTCAGATGCAGTGCCCATCTGACTGAAGCAGGCTCTCTTAGATCTACTGGAGAAGAAAAATACTTGATTAATTAATGAGACTGACAGTATCTTTGAAACCTAACTTAGGCATTTAACAGCAATCGCTTGCATGCTTGTACCCCCAGTTCTACAGAAAGCCGCTGGCATCCTTCAGACATAGTTCTTAACAGAGAGGTTGATTTGAAAATAGGAGTCTTTGTGTTCACTTTTCTGGGATGTAGGAGTGGTTGTTTTCTTGGTCTCTCATTAAACATTGAAGTTTCTTCTTACTTTTTGGAAGCATTCAACTATGTCAGATAGCATACATGTCAGATAGCACTCATCTACCTATCTCCTTTGTTCTTGTTTCATAGCTTTTAAGCAGGGAGGGGAATTATATTAATAGGGAAATCCTCAAAACCAACATAATCTTTGACATAGTTATGGAGTTTATCAATAACTCACCTTGAGAAATAGCAGTTATCACATTTGATGGTTTGGGGGTTGTTTTTTGTTTGATTGATTGACTGTTTAAGTATGTCCTCCTATAGAGAGGCAGAAGTTTAATGTAATTTAATCTTACTAGATTATTCATAATGTAATAATTCAGTCCTTATCAGAGAGAAGTTCCTATCTTTTGATCTTTTCAGATATATTCACCCAACTCTTATTTGTGTTTTATTGCAGTTGTCTACCTTGTGGTTTTTCATCTGTCATTTTTCATGTTTGTATGGTCCTACTGGAAGACAATTTTCACATCTCCTGCATCCCCCACCAAGGAGGTAAATCTGACATTAGAAAAATGTCTGTGCTTCCCCCCTTTATTTTCCCTTTATAAATAGCTGAGCTATTTTCAGTGGTGAAATTTGTTTGCAGTGCTGCTGTGTGATTCACCTTGTGTTTTTGCTATCTAAAATAAGTACAGTATGACACCAACTCATGAATGGAAGTCATCAAATTACTCTTAAAACATTGTATCCTATGTTGTAGGGGCAATATCGTATATGAAATGTGTTTAATTCATGTACATGTACATATATGTGCTAATGAGATAAAGATGTGAAGGCATTTCTGGGGTTATAGCACTTTGCTATGCAGTAATTTGTATGCCACCCACATTTTTTAAACCAATAAATCAAATATAATGACAACATCTTTCCATTCCAGGCATTTTTCCCTTTTTAGGGGTAAAAGAATTAGTAATGCAGTGACTAACTTGGAGGGTTGAAGTGCTTAGAAGTAAATCAAGAGTTAAGGTTTAATGACAGTTGAGAAGGAAGCATGTAAAAGGACTTAACATAATGACAAAAGAATGCATGATGACTATAAGAAATTTTGTTTTGAGAAGGAATGGTGTTAAATGCAGTGACCCCAGGCTGTGTTACCTTGTCCATTTTCTCTATTGGTCTGTATAAGGGTTAAGTAGTGGCACCAAATTAAAAAAATCATCCTGGAGTTTTATAAAGCTTTTAAATTAGCTAAACTGAGGTTTTGGTTGCTCTAGGGGGTTTGAACAGTCGTATTTTTGGGAAGAGTGACTTTCAGTGCTAATGGCTTAGCCTTAAACAATTCTGTAAGGAAGTAAAAAGCATTCTTCTGCGGAAAAGCAAACACTGTTCTGCCATGCCCAACTACTACTTAGATATCTTTATCTTAGAAAGCTACAGAATATAAGTTGAAAGAAATGCTATTTTACTTTTTAGCTAAGCAAAAAGAGTAGTACTGAATAGTTAAACCTGAAAATTCAGAGGAGCTTTTCTCCAGGGAGATTTGTCTGGCTTTATAGTTTATTTACAGAACTATGTCAGAAAATGTTTGACAGGTTAGCCAACTAAAATGTGATTGCAGTTGTGCTACTCCAAATGTTGTAAAGCTGTGTGAACTTAGGCTGCTGCTAGAGCCTAATGTTTTCTGCCTACTTGGATTCTTTAATAATGGAATCCTTCTTCATACAATACCTGTACTGTAGTTAAAATAATGTTGTAGCAATATTTCCATTTTCAGTGCATGAAAGGGATGATTTGGGTATGTGGGATATGATGATTATTTCCTATTCTAAGTGTGTGGGAGGAATCAGATCTTATGTTTTATATATATGTGTATGTATCTACAGCTACTTCAAAAAAAAAATCTCAGAAACACTTTTCTTCCTGTTCATGTTCTAGTAAATAATTTAGACTGGTTTTGTTTAAAAACAAAATCTGGCTTCAGAATTTCCCCATTGTACTATAGTGTTAATGTATATATTTTTAGTTATTTAAATTAGGTATTCTTTCAAAACAAACAGCATCCTGTGATCTTACTATTGAACTAAAAAAAGACACTGCAGCTGTTGTTGTCCTAGTGTAATCCCTGTACATTTGTCATAAGAAAGAACAATCAACATTATGCAAGATCCAAAAAGGAAGGAAACAAAGGGACTCTTTCTGTTTTCAATAAGAACTACTGGAACCTCTTTGGAAATGGTTAGCTATGTGGTAATAGACAACTCTTGATGTTTTTGAACATACATATCCTGCCATTGTCTAAAAAGGCTGTGGTCTTGTGAGCCTGTTAATTTCTGAAATTAGAACAGAAACATAGCTTTGGGAAAAGCAATGAAATCCTCATCCAGGATTTTTGGAGTCATATTTTTGAACAAATTTAAAAAAGCTAATCCTTGTGACCTACTTTCTTTTCTCTGTGTTAATGGTTTGCCATAGAAATGATTTCTAGAAGTAGTATTTCCTGTCTAATGCGTCTTTTAATTGCTTATGGGTCATAGGACACACATTTTGCCACCTAGCAGGCTCCCAAGAGGCAATAAGGGAAAGGCATATTGCACTGCTGGTAGCTGGCATAATGTGTCATGTCTGTCTTAAATTTTTGATGTGAGAATCTCTAGTTTTCACAGAAGAGTAAGCCTCTAGCTTAGAGATGGATATAAATATTCTTGCTGATGACCTCAAAAAATAAATCTCAAGTTTAGCATTTTACTAGAGTGATCCTAATTTCTGATGATTTGAAAGGGATGTTTGGGCATAGAAGACAAAGTTTTGATTGCAGGAGGCCTTGAGGTGCCCTGTGGTTGGACACAGCTGGCTCTTTAATGGGTTAAAACAGCCCACCATGCACCACAACCATGATCCCTCCACCGAAACTGAAGGTGAACATATTGTAAACTTCACCCCTTGGCCTTGTAAAACACAAAACCCAGAAAGTTGCATTTGAAGGTATATCCATTATAAACTTCACCCGTTAACTTCACTAACTATCAGATTTAACTCTAAATATTTTTCAGGCCTTGTTCTTTGAATATTCACTGTGCTTTAGCATACATACCAATGATTAAGACCATATGAGAAGCAAGTACCATCACCACTGGAGGTACCTGTTGGTTTGTAACTTCAGTCACTGTAGGGTTTCTTCCATACCCACAATGGGTGGTGAAGACTTGATGGAGTGTGAGCATTTCCTTATTAGAGGAGTTGAAGGAGGGGCTGGAGCATGCTCTGCACCTCCTGACAGCATTAACTGAGCTCTGATCTTCCCTTGCAATTCCTTTCGGTCCCACCCACTTAATCATATCCGCCCCCTCCTTTTCTCAGCAATATTCCTAGTTCCTGATGTGGAACAGAAACATGGGAAAATGTCAGTCCTTCTCGATACCTTTTTTCAAATCTGACCATACTGCTGGACCCTACATCATCCTGAGCCATGCTATTAATCCCACACCGTTACCCCCCAGTACTGACGATATGGGTCATGATTTGATGAACAGAGTGTCCTACCATCCTATGAGGTGATACAAGAGGGGCCTGGTTGTCAGGGCCTTTGGGCCATGGCATGAGTGTTGACTGCTGTTCCAGAGCCTCCTTCCCCTTTTTGTCCAAGCAACTGCAGTGACTTCTGTCCTTCCCCCAGCCCCTCCGCGGGGGTCTCTTAAAGCATTATCCCTTAAAGGATTGCCCATTGCTCCATTTATCCCTCCTGTAGCTGATCCCAAAGCCCTGATCCATTGTGCAGGGCAGAATTTACAAGTGGTATTTGCCTCTGTAGCAGCATCTGTGGCGCTGCAGCCATATCCCCTTCTTCAGGTTCCCTTTGAAGAAGGCACTGTTGAGCGGTCAGGCTCAGGAGGCAGCACTTCTGTTTCCATAGCTCTGCTTAGTCCCCCGACTGAAGGGCTCCGTTTTATGGCTCATAACCTGAGTCCTCAGCTTCACACCCAGGTTCCTAGGGCCCCCTGGTCAATAAGTCCCTGTGCCCATTCCCACAGCAGCCCCTTTCCCCCAGCTGCACTGCAGCCATTTGAGTACTGCTGTCTGCTGCCAGGGACCTCCCTTTCCTCCGAGCACAGGCCACCACCGCCGGCCTGCTGCTGTGGCAGAGCGCGAGCAGCCTCCGGAGCTCGGCTCACGGCCCTGGGGAGCAGCTGTGGGCCTGGGGCACCCAGCAGCACTTCTCCAGTGTGGCCGCAGCTCCTGCAGCTCGAAGCTGGGAGCTGCAGGATCCTGAACCCGTGAGATGAGGGCCATCCTGCTTCTTCCAGGTTGCCTTCCCATCTGCCAAGGGATCTCTCTGGTCGCCTCAGGCTCTCTGTTTTTCTCCTGTTTGCACGTTGTTTGTCCCTTTCCCCCGAAACACGATGGGTACACTGGCTTCACCACAACAAAACACCACTGATTCCCTGTACTGGAACCAAGGTTCCTGCCAGTGTTTCAGAATCACTACAGTTACTCCAGTCACAGACCAGGCCCACTTGGGGTGTTGCCCTCATTCTCCACCAATTATTTTTGCACGCAAAGCAGATTTGGGAATTTTCCCTGAATTTACTGACACTCAGAATAAGCTTTTAAGGACTGCTCTGGGTACTGGGAAGCAAAGAAGGCAATTAAGCAAGCACTTAGGGAAACACCCTTCCTTCCCTCTTCCCCAGGCTCAGCTTCCCCTTCCCAGCCTGCACTGCCCTGGATTTTGCCACATGTTTTGTTCCCTCCTATCAGTGAGGGCTGGCTCCTCCAGTGGCTACAGTCCCTCTGGAGGTGGCCCTATGCTAGCAATGCTCCTCATGGCCACATTGCCCTTCTCTCACATGTGTCCTGCTCTACCTTCTCTATTTCCCAGCAGTTGTGCCCCTTCCTTAAATATATTTGACAAAAGCCACTCTGTGCTCTTCTGGATGAAGTTCTGGCACGCGGTGGGTTGTTTCCATCAGTTGCGGAGCTGGGGGAATGGGCCGTGACAGGGCGGCTTGGAACCTCTTCCCACACCCCTGCAATCCCAGCCCTGCCAGGCATGCCCCGTAAAAGCAGCAACGTTTCACGCCCCACCCTTAAATGAATGAATGATGGGGCATATATATATATTATATATGTACATATGTAGTGTGTATGTGTGTACGTATGTAACACGAGCTTATCTAGATTCCGTGGAACATAGGTGAGTTATTTGCATTCTAGATTAGGAAATAACACCACGCAGTCAGAGCAGTATGTTACTGCTTCCTCTTTTGCTGTAAACGAGGTTTTTTTGGGGCTTGCCAACTGAATAGAACCCAGAAGAGGAAAAAGTACAGAATGAGAGAAAAATCCACATGAACTAATCATATAGATGCTCTTGGTAGGAAAATATGGTTATATTAAACCACATTAAGCCATTTTTTTGTTCCTTTTGCAGACACAGCATTTTCCGCTGACCAGCATGAATACTTTGTCTATGTGTGCTTATAAAAAGGGCTCTTGTAGTCCTTGCTGGAAGTTCAGAGTTTAAAAATGCTCCAGAACAGAAAATATCAGAGAAATAGTGAGTTCAGTGTATGTTGAAGCCATTCCATAGGTACTCATCAGTACACTTGTTTTTTCTGTGGGACTTAATGGTAAAACTTTTAATTTCAATGGATAAAATATTAGTGTTTGAAAAGTGAAAAAAATCTCTCTGGCTTTTTCTGTTTAAGCTTTACTTTTTGACTTAAACAAGAATGCTTCTTGTGCTTAATTCAGGATTTTAACTCTCCCTGAAATTCCACAGTTTTGCTTAAGCTGCTGTCAATGCAGCTAACAGATTTTAAGGCCAGTTTTGACTGCTCCTAATTAAAATTTCAGTTAAACACATTCAGCCTCTGTTCTGCAACTGTGTAAAGTTGGTCCTTGCCCTCCGTCCCCTTTTTTCTCTGGCTTGTAACCCTTTTAAAGTCAGCAGGATAGTAGATAAGAGAACTTCAATCTCTTACAGCAACAAAGGACTCTTATGCATTCTTCTGGCTCATGGATCATTTAGATTTTACACTTATCATGATTTCAAGGAAGGTTTATACCTTCTTAACACCCTCCTGCATCTTTTGTGTCGCAAAGGGAAATTTAAAAGATAAGGAAGAGAGGATGATGATTCTCTGTAAGATATCAGTAGTATACCTTAAAGATACCATCATGTCCTTTCCAGTGGTGGTTTTGAGGTTCTCGTCTAACTCAGTAGCATTCAGTCTTCTTTTTTTTTTTTTTTTTTTTAATTTTATGAGATAATGTAGGATTATCCTACCCAAAGAAATAGATGTATAGGGTCTTTTCTTTGAATTGAACACAAAATGATAATTATTCTTTTCCCTCCTCCCATTTTTGCCTTCCCAAACAGTTTTGCCTGTCAAAAGCTGATAAAGAACAATATGAAAAAGAAGAGAGGCCAGAATCCCAGCAGGAAATTTTGAGAAGAGCTGCTAAAGATTTGCCTATCTATACAACAACAGCATCAAGAGGTGAGATACGAAGATATTTTTCCCAAAATCTCTCTCCCGAAAGCTGCCAGATTGATTCAGTGAAAGTCATTTGTCTTACTGAATGAACAATCTATTAAACACATACTACAAAGGCCATGTCCTTGTGTTTTCCCCATGAGAAACTAGAGTCCTTTGTCTGTAGATCTAAAGCTTTCTCAAAAGAAACCCATCTTCTTGCAGTAAGCAAACAGATGACAACATTTATTTCCCACTCTGGCTATAAGAATAATTACAACAAAGAAACACAGCTAGAAAAAATTCAACTTTCTACTCGGACTTGCAGTCATTCGTATCCCACTTTAAACTTCTCTTTCTGAGTTATGCCAGTTCAGTGAGAGTTCATCATTAGAAAGTTCATGATTAATGCTAGAATTTAAAAACCAATAAATGTTATTTCAGTCCCACCATTCAGCTGTTTAAGTAAGAGCTTGTTGTGAGCTGTTTCTGTGTTTGCCTTCATAAGCATTCTTATTCAGCTAATACAAGAATGATCTAATACAGATAATACAAGAAGCAGCTGTGCCATAAACATATGTAGATTTTTATAAAAGTAGCTTATATTTATTTTTATATAGTTATTTCTCAAAACTAGCAGTGCTGTAGATTCCTCCAAAAACATAAACTGCTCAAGATAACTACTACCAGATTTTACTGTGACTTTCCAAATGAAGTGGAAGGACACCTGGCTCTTCTGAATACAAGCCTCCTTTTCAGGGAATCCTGGTCTTAAATTCCTGGAGTGGTCTGGGAAGCTCTTGCCAGCTTTTCACAGTTCTGCTTAGCTGTGGATGTTGGCTTGCCTCCTCATTTCAAAGTGCCTGCACTGGCGTCATATTTCCATTGAGGAGAGCCTGAGGTCTTGTTGGAAAATATCCAGCGAGGATGAGGGAGAGCTAACTTACTGAACGGCCTATTAGTAACTCTCTGAACAGCCTATTAGATCTTTTGCATTTGCTGAAGAAGTCAGCTTATTGAAAGGAGGGAATTTTACAGTAGATGGACACTTGTCCAGGGAAACCAAGTGGATCAGCTCCAGAGGTTTAGGGATGGAAAAACCAAGGAGCCAAATAGTAAATAAGAAGCAGAAGTTCAGATCCAGGCTCAGTACAATGGGTGTAGTAGTAGTAATGGGTGAAACATTTTTTTTTGTGTGTGTGTGTGTGTGTGTTCCATTTCCAAGAAAAAAAGAAAAGTGTATATTGCATTAGGGTAGTTACATGAAGGTCTGTGGAAACAGGTATTTGGGGGCAGGGGGTGAGTGAACTCTCTAAGATTCTGTTTACGTTAAGAATGGGATTAAAAAAAATAATAAAATAAAATTAAGTCAATTCTAGTCAATTCAAATGACTCTGTCCTTGCCTTTTGAATACAGCCATCAGATACTGTGATCGGTGCCAGCTAATCAAGCCTGACCGCTGCCACCACTGTTCTGCATGTGACATGTAAGTTACTGTATCTAGAATGACAGATTTTCTTGTCCTCCAGCCTTCACGTTATTATGTTCATGTCTTATGTGTGTCAGCCCTTGTACACGAGCTGATTTCACCATTTGTTCCATTCCCAGCCACTCTAACTCAGTACCAGAACAGACTACTCCTGCACTCCTGTACAGAGTTCTCCAGTACCAGAACAGTTCCTTCTGTGGATGCAGTATTATTACTGCAGCTCCATGGACTGAAGTGCCAGAACTTGTTAGGGAATGTGTTTATACCTTTGTAAAATAATGCGTATATAAGAAAAGGATCAGTGACTGAAATTAAAGTGAAATCTGAGATACCAGCACCAACGAATGCTTATTATAGAACTCTATTTTACTGTATGTTGCTTCTCCAGCTTCGAGACAGCTTGCTCCAGCTTGCTACCAGTACTAGTTAAACTCTATTTTAAAGAGGTCTTAAACATCAGTCTGATTTTGAGCCATTGAAGAAATCTTTAGGGCACTGAAGACTGAGTCTGTGAGTGAGACTTCAGTAGCTGAGCTTGAGGAAGTCCAGCGAACTAAAGAAGTAAACATATTTTGGAAAAATTTATTAAGCCAAATTTATTTTTATTAAATTCATTATTTTTATTATATTTATTTTATTAAATTTATTATCAAATTTATTAATAAATACAGTGAATGTCTCTCTGAAATGACTAGCCAGGGTTCATAGACTACAGCTAGGTGCAAATGAACTATTCAGATTGCCCACTATGCATTGCATTTCCTTAATGAACTCTTAGAAAAAAACAGTCAACTAACAGCAAAAACAGCCCAAAGGTAGACTTGGTTGAAGTGAATGCCAGGCTAAAAACCTTATTCACACTATTACAGAGGGTTTGTTTCGGGGTTTATTTTCTCTCAGTGAGCTTGTAAGACTGCTGTGGCATAGTGGACTATGAACGACCTGCTGTAATTGTTGCTCAGTAATTTTACCATTGCTGAGTTTTGAAGCTCATCCTGATTGTTCTGAATCTCACTTGGTCCTTTTCAGCGAGATGATGGCTTCTGTAATATGGAAACTTGGGATAACGGGGGGAATTAAAATTTAAAAAAATCCTTTAGAAACTAAAAGCATATGTCTTAGAAAGGAAATTATTTTTTCCTTTAACTTACTGGAAATTATCTCCTTTCACTTTCAGATGTGTGCTAAAAATGGACCATCACTGTCCATGGTAAGTTCAGGAAAATGAAAACCAGATCAGTATAACAGTCATAAACTTGATCCTACATGTTGCTTTGCAGATGTAAATTTTAAATAAAACTTGTTTTTTGTAGGATTTTTGATTTTCATCAAAAAAGGTTTGGATATATGTAAATATTTTTTTTCCTGATGTATATTGCAACTTAAAATTGTAGGCCTGGTAACACAAATCATGCTCTCTCTCCTTAAACAGAGAAACAATTAATAAGACCTATGAAAAATGGCATTTATTTTGGTTAGTTTGGCATTATTATCAGGAGAGAAATTATCTACTGCACTGTGAAACACAGTTCTCCAGTACTAGATCTGCCTGCAGTAGATAAGATCTGCTCAAGCAGTTACTCTACTGCAACTTGCATTCACTCCTAGCCAATATTATGTATTGACATGGCAAAAATATTCCTATTTGGTAGTTCACTTGAAGGACATTTTGCAACCAAAGCAACATCCACAGAAATTCATGGAGACTTGTATTGTCTTCAGCAAGTACTTCAATTAGTTGCTAGAGTGTAAGGAGCTTCCTGTACAGGCTGTGTGTATCATACACGTTGCTAGCTCATATCTTGTCCTGTAGAACTTCTTGTGGGGGCAGAATTTATGGGAAGGGCCAAGATCGCTTGGCCTGCAAGAGGAAATTTTGCTTAAAGGGGTGCCTAAAATGTTTCTACTCCCAGCCAGTTTTGGACATACTGCTAACACCGTGCACAATGTTATGATGCTCTATGAAAACAGCTGAATGTATTGATTTTGGGGTTTGATTATTTATTTTGTATCGTAATAACCTCTTTCTCTTTCCCCTCCTTCTAGGGTGAATAATTGTGTGGGATTTTCTAACTACAAATTCTTTCTGCTGTTTTTAATGTATTCCTTACTGTACTGTTTGTTTGTTGCTGCTACAGTCTTGCAGTACTTCATAAAGTTTTGGACAGTAAGTTCTAAGACTTTTTTATTTGTTTGTTTAATCTTGCATGTATTATTGAAAGCTACATCAGCATGTTGTCACTCACTGTTGACTGTTTCATAGTTCATTGCCATGAACAGCATCAATCGAGGTGACTGAAGCAGGAGAACCTTCTGAATTTTAATGAATTAAATGTATTACACTGGCCTGGATGAGTAATTGGGAAAGGAAGGTCCAATGAGGACACTGCAATTTCTCTGCTACATCAAAAGAGAGTGGCACAGCTCAGTTTTGTGTGTTTTTTAAACTATTGGATATAGATAGCCAGATAAAGAACAGGCTCTATTAAACAATTGCATACATGTGTATGTTTATAAAAAAATTTTAAAAATGTCAGACAAAAGCAACAATTCTGTATCTTCTTAAACCTCTTTATGGATATTCTTCTATTAGATAAAGCAGATGAACTCAGGAATTTGCCAGTCTCTAATTTGATATGCCTACCTACAAATATTTGAGCTTCATACCTACAAATATTTGAGCTTCATGTTAGTGGGTTTTATTTATCTGAGTAGAATATTAAGATATTAAAATATTCATCTTCTTTGCAGCTATTATCAGTTGTTAAATGCTCTGTACATGTTTATTCTGTTATCTCTAGAAAGATACATGTATGTGAAGTTCAAACATCCTTGTACATCAGTGTTATTTCTCCTATCAGTTTTGTTCTAATTATGTTTCAGGCTGAATAGAATGTCTTCTAGTGTTGTTCCCCTTCCTCCCTGAAACCTTCTACTCTCGCTTCTTGTCTTTTAAAACAAAAGAATCTTCTCTTAATTCTCTTGACCAATTTATATGAACTAGCAGGGAAAAAATCACTGTGAGTGGAAGGCTGTCCTTCACATCTTTTAAAGTTATAGTGTATCTGTCTTAAATGCTGGCTGCTGTTTGGATCACCATGAAAAGTGGTAATTATCTATAGCTGTAGATACAGCCATTATTGGAACAAGAAGATTTTGCCAATTCAGGGTTAGAGAAGTTTCATCATGTATTCAGAGTAGCTGTACTTTGAAACAGTTGTCATTAGACAGGTAAGGGAAAAGGTGCAGAAAGTACCTTGTGTTTATATTCATCTAAGCTTGCAGGTCTGCTTTGCTCAAGTGCTATGTCTCAATTTCTCAGTTCTGTTTAGCTGCCTGTCACTAGAGAGCAAACAACTCAGCAAGAACTGAGCTTTCAGCATTGTGTGAGGTGAAATTTATAAATGTATTTATCCATAACTGTGGCTTCGCATATTTCCCAGATGAAATGGTCTGATTCTGCTGTTCAGTCTTGCTTGACTATAAATGGTTAATTTTTTAATTTGTGAATGCCCCACTCTTAGACATCTGCCTGGCTGCTTTCCAGTGCTTTGTATGCAATTTCTAATGAAATTGCAGATACAATCCTACGTATTCATCAGTCAGTGCTTGAGTAAAGAAAATGAATTTGCTTGTCACCTCACTTCATTAGTGTAACTGCAGTGAAAGTTCCCAGGACATCTGACCACAATGACCATTTAATACCAACATTTATAGCAAGCCCATTCCAAAGCTCATTGGACACAATGTTGAAGAGGACCCTTGAGCAGAGGAAGTAAACTTAAGAGGGTGTTTTTCTTTTAAAATAATTTATTTGCTTAAATGCTTCCTGCAAGAATGGGCTTCTTCTAGAATATGACAGTAGAAAACTGAGTTGTGTGCTCGCAGTTGTTGCTTTAATTTCCCAGTTACTTCCAAAAAAAATTTTGTAATGACGTAGTCTTAAAATGAGAATAGAACTCACTTTATTAAATCACTTGTTCCACTCAGCTAATTGTAATAGCTATGGTCTTATAATAGTCCTACTCAAGCAGACTTCCAGAAAGAGGCAGCAGTGCCACAGTTGTGTAGGCTGGCAAAAATTAGGATGATTACAGGATGTAGAAGCTCTTCCAGGCAAGTGCTCTTGATGCGGAGCAGAATCCTTGAAGCTTCTCTTTGCAGCTGAGCCAGGACTAGAGCAGTGAACTGCTGTTGCATGCTCTCTGCAGACTGCTTTCCTATATTGCTGATAACCAGTTTTCTGTTCATTGCAGCAACAGACACAACTTTTCATTTTTTTCTATTTGGGCTCCCTAGATTTCCCCTCCCCACAAAGCCAAGCCCTCAAAACCATTCCAGCCTGCCTTCAGAAGGCAGTGCTGCTTTTTTGTGTCCTCACAAGTGTTTTCAGAGTGTGCACCTGCAAGATATACCCAGTGCTGGCAGGGATGATGAACTGCCTTTGGGGAGAATAGTTTTGATCACTTCAGAACCTGCCATAATGTGATAACTACACAAAGTAGCAATCCACTGTTTTGCATTGTTGGAAATACTTCTATATAGATACTTGCAAACATTGTGAGAGATGCACAGTTATCTTCTGTCAAAGGAAAGTTTTGTGTATCCCGCGTGTCCCTGTGCGATATTTCCACAACATATTCCCAGGGGGCAGCCGTGCTCCCTGCCAGTGTTTGCCCCAGGCTCATCCTCTGATGTGGGTGTCAAAAGCCATTTTGTAGATCTAGGAAAGGTGAATAACTCCTTTTTCATGACTCCTTGTCCTCTATTCTTGAAAGTTTCTGTTGTCAGAGATGAGGTGATAAAAGCTCAGTTTAACAGAATGTGTTTTACAAAAACACCAGTGCTGGCTTCATGCCCAGTCACAGAATCACAGCCCTTGATGCCCTGCTTACCTAGTGCACATTAGCACTTTCCAGTGTATATTTGTATCCACTTTCATTCTTGCTGTGTTTCTTCCTACTTGAAAAAAATGATATTTTCCTTTCTTTTTCAGCATCTTTCAGTGTCCTCTAAATTATTTTGGCAATCCTCAGTATAGAACACTCAAGGATGTGATACGTACCGTGAGGTGGATGGCACAGGCTTCTGAAAAACTGGTTGTACTTTGAAAAAGCAATTCCAGATCCTCAGCTACAAGCTGACCCTTTGGTATAGAATACAGAAGAGCGTGGACCAGATATTCTGAGTTTTTTCTAGACTCGAACTAGACCAAGCTGCTAAAGATGAGCCCCCTTTCAGAACAGTGGCTGCATTCAGTGTGCTAAACAGCCCTATTTTTTATTGTTGTTTTTGTTTTGTTTCGTTTTTGCTTTTGCTTCCCCATCAGCCCCCATTGGCTGAAACTGAGTGGTCAGAAGAGGTAGATGCTCCCTGAGAATCCAAGTTATTCTCGCATAATCAACTCAAAACCCCTTTTTCTTTAGGTTATAGAGTTACCATTATAGGATGATACAGTCAATAAGAATACGTATATTTTCTGGCCCAGAAGTTGATTACAGTGTCCATGCAAATATATAAGGTAGTGCTGGAACACCCAAATTTGTGCTTTTTGTATAATGACCTAAAATGGCCAAGGGAAATAGTTTTTACCACTTGTGTGGCATCTTCTTGCACAAAGGCTCAGCTATTACATCTCTCAAAATCAGCTGGCCAGAGCATTCTTTATAGATGACTGTTTTGTTTGAATATGCATCTACAAAAAACTCTTTACATTTTTTTCATGCTTTAGAAGTATTTTAGGTTCCAGTTTTGTATGGTCTTTACAGTTAGTGAAATGCCAGAGACTGGAAGCTTTAGTCCTTTTTGTATAAACCGCAGATTCTGGTGTAGCATTAGCTAGCCTGACATCTTGGGTATATCTACACCAGCAAGACGTTCAAAAATATATATATTCTGGAAATCATGCTTCCCAGGAAAACTACATTGTGCTCTAAAGTAGGGAAAGTCTTGATAGTTTAACCAGGAAGACCAGGAATAAGCAACAACTGGACTTATGTTCTTTGCTGCCCTTAACTTCAAGTGGTCACAAAACACCTGATGTCCTTAGAGTGAGGAAGAGGGGCTGGTACAGAAGTTGCCTAAATAAAACCATATAGAAAAGGTAGTAGATAAGGAACATGAACTTTGATGCCAGTTCAGAGAGCTGGACACTGCTATCACTTGCCTACTCTAGAATGATCTGATGGAAGCCAGCATTCTCAAAAATGCTGTTAATGTTTGCCAGGCTCTGTTAAAAGCTCAGGTTCTCCCTAGGGTTTCTGCTCAGCTTAATATAACTTAAAAGCCATGCATTTTATCTAAAGCATATTTGTTAAGTGTTAGCGTGTTAGCCAAGATGGCTAATCCAACCACATAGATATAAAGTTTAAAATTTAAAATCTAATTTAAGTTTCCTTTCTTCCTTGATTTTCTTAAGTGATGGTTCTCAATATTGAAGAATATCATCAAGAAAAAAATGGTACTATATTTATAGGATTTTTTTCTTCAACAAAGAAAATTAGGCAACTAATGGGAATATATATTTTTATGTCAAACCCAGTATCACATAAACTTTACTTACGATAGAGGAGAAAAAAGCAGTAAGGAACGTGCCTGATGCAGTCATGCTGAGCAAGCCCTGTGACAGTGTGAGCAGCAGCCTTGGCACCTCAGCAGGAAAGGTGCTGCCGGAGCCGTTGGGAACGTGCTCCATTTTCCTATGGAACGGGGGCCACGGCCTCGACGGCCATGGGAACCCTGCATGCCCAGAGCATGTGTGCACCCCAGCCATTCCTCTCCTCACAAACCCCGTGCTGTTTTCAAACCCTTTGTCTTGCTGCAGTATTAGTATTTAATAAATTGTCTTTGTTTGCGCAAAGCTTTGCCGCAGGAAATCTGCAGAGAATTGTCCAAAGGTAAAATCCAATATTGATGTCGTTATTTAAACAATGTTCCTACTATAATTTGTGTAATCCAGTCATTCATGATAGCTGTTTACAGCATAACTGAAAGGAGGGAGTCTTATATCCTGTGTTCCCTATATAATACAGACTGTGTAAGTAGCTATTGATAAGGCTATGTGCTTGATTTTTATCAAAATATATTTCAGACAGAGATATTAGCCCAAGATAAGTGGGTTTATAGGATGAGATAATGGAAAAAGAAATGGCAATAATGCTGAATAAAAATAGCCTCTCTACTTTCCTCATGCTACAAAAGGTCAGTTACTTAAAAATGCTGTGGTTTTGAGCACACAGAGGAGAAATAGTCATCACTACAAATCACGCTGGCCTCTTGAAAGTGCAGTCCTAAAAATAGCTGGGATTGGGAGTGGAATTGACCCTCAAATGTGGTGAGGAAGTTATTTTTTATATGGTGGTTTTACTGAAAATGTTGTGTTTCGCGTAGATCGTCTGGTGAGTATCTTTTGCCTGGTCAGACGTGACAGATTCGTTCTGCCACGTGCTGCTGGTTGTTGCCCAAAGTTGAGGGGTCCTCAGAATGCAGATCAGTCCCAGGCAACTGGTCTCATCTAGTAAATGATTCGTTCTTGGAAACACAATGTGACTGGGCTGATTCCCTTCCACCTTCCTTGCACCACTGCAGACATAAGTTACATTGATTAGTGATAACTTGCAGGAACAGGTTTTGAAGTTCTTGTTGCTTTTTCTCCTCTGCAAAAACAGTGATTTTGGACATGTTCTCCTTGCATCTCCTTGGCTGAGGCTGCATAGTTAACATTTTTTAGTAAGAGAGTTTCTTTTCTTGCCCACTGCTGGGAATTCAAAAAATAACTGGGTTGGGAAATGGCTTGTGCACAACAATGTCAAACACAGGAACATGTGCACTCATGCTGCTAAATTCAGACGGGGTGCCCGTCAGCCCTAATTACACTTACTCACCAGTCTTCTGTGACATGGAAGGGAAGCCCTATCTGTGCAGCTTTTCATTGTGCAAAGAGCTATAGCAGAATAGGTATGGAAGGAAATATTTAGTCATAATCCTGCATTAGTTGCTAAAAAGCATTAACCTATTAATCTCTTTTTCTCTTTCTCCCCAGAATGAATTGCCAGATACCCATGCAAAGTTCCATGTCCTTTTCCTTTTCTTTGTGGCAGCCATGTTCTTCATCAGCATTTTGTCACTCTTCAGCTACCACTGCTGGCTAGTTGGCAAAAACAGATCAACCATAGGTCAGTCACCGGCAGTGTGGACCTGTTCCTTGCCCAGAAAAGGGACAAGTCGCTGCAAATGTGAGGCCTGCAGGATGCACATCACATTTAAGGAAGTTTTTTTTAACTGTTGTACAGTAAGGAACATCTGTGGTGAAAGTAACTGTGGCTGAACCATCCTGGTTACAGGATGTGTGGAAAAACAAACTTTATGCAGGGGGTTCTCTGCTGGAGCCAAGCCTGTAGATTGATGATGAATGTGGATTTCTTTAGTTTGTATTTTGAGATTGCTGTGCTTTTCTGTTGTTTTTACAACACATGCTGTAGGTGTCCCTGCTGGAGCAGAGAGGTTGGACTAGGTGATCTCTAGAGGTCCCTTCCAACCTCAACCATGCTGTGATTCTGTGGTTTTTATATATAGTGTTAAGTATCTAACAATTACTACTTGCTGCTTACCCTAGCTGGATGGCCCCAACCCAGATAGAGGCACTACTCTAAATACATTTTGAACGAAATCCCCGAAAGTATTCCTAAGCCTTGTAAAATAAGAAGGGAACTTGCTATTAGCAAGTGACTTGTAAAAGTACTGCAATAAAAATCGAATCACTGATGCACATTTCCTAAATAATACAAGAGTAAGAGATGCCGATAATTCCTGTGCCTCTTCTAAAAGGCATTATGTTAGCCAAGCAAGCAAGTTAAATGCATTAGTAAAAATATTTGAAGTTCCTGCAAAGATATTTTTGAGCAAGTTTTTGCTTTTTTTTCCCCCCACCACAATTTTAGAAGTCAAAATCTTACAGTTTTCAGTGGAACTTAGTTTTCCATCCCCAAGAATAAATGGTTGGCTGAAAGTGAACTTCAGTCTGCCAGAATATTTTGATGAGAAAAGGGAATTTTCTTGATCGCTTGATGGGAGGGTACTTTGAATCTTTCTGTTTTGATGTATCTGCAGCTAGAACATATTCACAGACTCTGTGAACTTTGAAGGAACTTTTAGCGTGTTCCCTGCCCAAAAGTGAGTGCTAGTCCTGTCAGCTTAACTAGGTATTTTATTTTTATTTTATTTTATTTTATTATTTTTATTTTTTTTATCATGACTGGGAAAAGATGAGCTGTTTTTCTGGGGAGAACCATCAGTCTTCTCGGTTCTTGATCAACAGTGTGTAACCAGCCTGACTAGAAAAATACATTAATTCTGTGTTTCTAACATAATAAATCTCATCTTTCTCTGATAGGCTCTTAATTCAACCTCAGACCTTGGCAGAAGTTAAAGAAGCTGCCATGTGTGGGCTTTGGTACAATAGCCCTGTGGTAAATGGTTTGTGCCAAGGAGTGTTTCTTCTGCTCCAGAACGTGCACAGTCCAAAGAAAGCGCCAACCACTAATGAGCAGGGATGTGGGGTCTTGCCTGTTGATGGCACTTAGCTCTGGCTCAGACATTATAGTAAATGTAAAGGGTTTGCATTACAGGGTTCCTCCTGTGTGAACTTTTTTACCTTTTCAGGTTAGTTTTGTCACAGGCACTGTGTATTTTTTAGTGCTAATTACTCCAGTTAGCTGTTAAAATTTTTCCATAGTACATGTCCAGCTGACCCCAGTTTACCAGATACTGTTTTCACTACAGAAAAATCTGAGTCTGTGTATTCTTCTTTCCCCATGTTCATCCCTTTACAAATATTGCTGTTTCTTTTACAGAAACATTCCGTGCACCCACATTTCGCAATGGCCCAGATAAGAATGGTTTTTCTCTCGGATGCAGCAAAAATCTGAGGGAGGTTTTTGGAGATGAAAAGAAGTATTGGCTCATCCCTATTTTTACCAGGTATTCAGTCTGAATGGGAATTGATTGGGGAATAGATTGATGCCAAGACTCTTGCCTCCCCTCCCTTTCTCCCAGCAATGGACTAAGGCTACATTTTGAGCATCAGGGTGTTTTTTCTGAAACACTCAAGCTAGTGCTCAGTAGCCCAGACTGGAGGGTAGGGTAGAAATTATAAAATCTAACCACACCTGATCACGAGGCTTAGTGGTAGAACTACCTTGCTCAAGTGTGGGGTTCAGTGTGGCACTCAGTCATTGATTTGGGCCTGAAGCATTTGCCTTTTGCATGGTTGCTTGTTCAGTTCATTTAAGTCAAATACAGACAGTGATCTAAATCTTTGTTTCTGGTTTAGTTTGGGCGACGGGTGTAATTTCCCCACTCGTTTGGTGATTATGGATCCAGAGCAACTTACTGTCTCAAGCCAAAATGAACCTGCCAAAAGGTAATTGGAGCATTTAAAATGTTTGTCTTATATTGCTTAGTATTTCATTCAGAGAAGAAGTTGTTTCAGGATTATTTTTTGAACTCTTTATATTTCATATCAGGTTCAAAGTGAGTTCATAAGCCTTCAGAGAAGGATGGGGTGAATCAGTACTAACCCAGTGTTATTCAGAGAGGCTGCTGCTGGTTTTTGACCTAAAGTTAAGGTTATGATTTCTATTACAAAGTAGAGTATTACAGAAAACAAAGAGCTTGCTGTATATTTTCTCTTTAGACTTAGAGTTGGTTGCCTTTTTCCAGAGAGAAAAGCGACAACATAAAAGCTCAAGGAAACAATGAATAATGATACACACACACACAAAAAAAATAGATTTAGGAAAAAAAGAAGGTATAAATTATTTGCATTTAACCTCCTTCATCCTACTTACAAAGGAATAATGAGACATATTTTCTGAGGGGCTCATGTAGTGTTGATTCAGGTGGTTTTCAGCACTGGAAATCATAGAATCATAGAATACCTAAGGTTGGAAGGGACCTTTAGAGGTCATCTAGTCCAACCCCCCTGCACACACAGGGCGGGTCTTGAAGATCTCCAGAGAAGGAGACTCCACAACCTCCCTTGGAAGCCTGTTCCAGTGCTCTGTCACCCTCACTGTCAGAAGAATTTTCCTTAAGTTCCTGTGGAACTTTTGATGTTTCAGTTTGTGGCCATTTCCTTTAGTTCTGTCGGTGGCCACCA
>JAUBNY010000877.1:5782940-5818603 GCA_032275445.1 Crypturellus soui
CTACCGTACTCCCGTTGGACCCTGACTGAGCTTGGCTGCATAGTACTGTCTGATGTGTCTATGTGACACTCCCCGTCCCCCTCCTCATCTAGTTTAAAGCCCTCCTAACCAGGTTGGCCAGCCTTTTGGCAAGGAGACGTGTGCCCCTCTTGCTCAGATGGCCCCCCATCAGTCCCCACTAGCTGGTGACCATTGACATTTGCATTTGTCACCGTGTCCCTGCTGTTCTGCTTCCATGTCATTATTTTTAATCATGATGCGTAAAGTTTGAAGTGTAAAAGGTAAATATGCAACATTGACGCCCTTCCTGTATTTTGTATGCTGTAGTTAGGAATATTCCTATGCATAAAGAGAACAGGTTGCCATTTATAGTTCAATACTTGAAATAACTTTTTTTAAAAATGGGCTTTTATAAGGGAATTAAAGTCATATTACTTTGCCTGGAAGTTCCTTCATGTTTTTAATTGTACTGTACAACTTCTTCCTATTATATTTTCCCACAGATACTTTATTACACCTTTCATAACCATGGAAAGGTTGGAATCCAACTTTGATACATTGGTGTTGAGACCTGCTTATTCATCTCTGAATAGCAATTCATGTTTAAGAAAAAGTTGTACCATTTTATGCCCTCTTTTTTGACATGATAAAGTATTAATATCCGTAAGGGAGTGACACATGATTTGATCAATGAATGCAACATTGTCTTAATAAAAGTATGTGAAATATCCTGCAGATTGCTTCGATTGCATGTGTGGAATAGATGAGTGGGAGAAACTGCTTATGCCTAGAGGAAATATTCTGCATCTGGTGGTGGAAGTAACAGGACTTTCACATTCACATTCTAGCTGCAACAACCTGAGGATTGCACTCACTTTCAATACATCTTTTCAGGTCAGTCTCAAGGGAAAGTTAAAAAAAAATTTAAAAAGTGGCTATTCTTTCACCAAGCTGTAAGCATTGTGTAGGTAACAGACTGTACCTCTAAAGAAAGCCAGGTGTGTTTCCCTTTAGAGAAACTTCCTGAGAGTGCAGGAACACACATTGCATTTATTAAACATTTTTCCTCCAGGTTTAAGAACTGGAACATTTTATAATCTTCCATTAATTCTGTCCTCATACACATATAATTTTGTAATGCCTCTTATTTATTGATCCTTGCCTAAACTCGAGCCTAATGAAGTGAGTAGTACATAATCATTACCTTCTATTGGGTTCCAAACATTAATTTAATTTACACGTAAGTATCCCCTTTGGAAAAGAGAATGACCGAGAAAAGCCATTTTATCACTACAAGCAGGTAATCCCTTTTGACCTAGCAAGTATGTTCTCCTCTCTCTCTTCACAAATTAGTTAAGCTCCAAACCTAGTTTCACCACAAAATCTAGTGCATCACCATAGCACTCGGTAACTTGCAGTTTCACAAGTAAACAGCAGAGTGCCACACAACAAACCTCTTTTTGAGCCAATGAGCCACTAAGAAAACATTGTTTTGCAGAACTGCTTTTAATGTAAGATTTCATACAGCACAGCAAAAGGAAGGTTTTCAGAAAAGTGTCACTTGTTTTCCGCCCTTCTCTGTTATACTGAAGGCAAAATCACCGTTAACAGGCTGATCGCAGATCCCATGGTAGCGCTCAACACGTACAATACAAATGCCCTGCGTCATTCAAGACGTCCACTTCCTTGACACATTTAAGTGGTCCAAATGATCCTTGATATATCTGTGCTCAGGAAACTTGGATGGCAGCGAGTTTTTGAAAGCTTCCCACTTGGCGCGCCTGCCTTCTGCGTTATGCATGTATTCCTGTTCCTGGGTCAGGAAAGGGCGGCTCAGCCAATACTCATTCTCTGCTTCGATTTCCAACCTCCGGATCATGGCCTGCTTCATTGAAATGGTGACCACTCTTGGCCGCCGGTATTTGCCAATCCATTGTTTTCCGGGAATTCTCTTTCGGAATAATACTGTTGTTAAAAACATTATACCTCAAAAAAAAAAAAAGGCAAGAAGATATAAAATATCGATTATCTTGAAGGGAGAAATTACAGGTTTAAAAAGGATGGGGGAGTGAAAGGGGGAGGAGAAAAGAAAGGAAGAAAAATCTGCACATATTCATTCCTCTGCCTCTTCTCTAACAGTTAAAAAGCTTAAGAGTTAAGGAACTGATGTCAAAAACTATGCATTATGTATGTAAACAGCATGGCAGACATACTGAAAACCTATAACCAGAAAGGGGGGAAAAATATCTCAATTTAGCCAAAGTGTTTCACTTAATTACCCTTACACTTAATTGCCCTCTAGATGTTATCAAAAATCAAAATGATTGACTGTATTCCTTATCACCTCAAATAGTTATCCCCACTGTTAAAACAGGGGGTATTTCTGGACTCATCTACGCACAAGTTCTCTCCTACGTATGCATTCTCGTTGCGGCCTCTTCTCCGTATTTAAGAATTGCCGATCAGCCTCTACATAACCTTGTTAGCATCTACCATTACCCACTCTCATTCGTCAAGTGGGTCGCATAAGCCTCGCAGGAAACCAGTATCCTTTGTAACACTAACTAGCATAACCAAAAATCATTTAAAACGGTTTTCGGGATAATCTTACAGGTTAAACCGCCCAGCGCTGTAACACACGGCTGGGGGCAGCCGCCCCCGCCTCGCCCCCTTCGCGCCGCTCAGCGCCGCGGGGTGACGCCCGCGGGAGCCCGCCGCGGAGAGCGGGGCGCCCGTGGCCCTCGCGGCGGGGGCGCGGGGAGGTTCCGCGCCCCTTCCCCGCGCGCCCACTCACCGGCTCCACCACCTGCCCCCGCTACAGCCCCGCCGGGCGGCACAAGATGGCGTCGGCAGCGGGCGGGGGCCCCGCGCGTCTCGCGAGAGCTGCCGGGCGGGCGGGCTTCCGCAGCGCCCAATGGGGAGAGCGCCGGCCGCGGGGTCGAACCCGCGGCGGGTAACGGCTTCTGTGCAGCCGTTAACGGCCCTTCGCGGGTGTCGCTTGTAGGCGCCGCTCGTCTTCCTGCCAGCCATGGACGTGTCGCGGGGCTTCTTCGGGAAGCTGCGCGCCTTGGCGCTCACGCTGGAGAAGGAGGCGAGGCAGCTGGAGCAGGCCCTGAACGGGGAGGAGGCAGGTACGTGCGCGCCCGCCTCGCCCCGGTGCGGCCGCCGGGCCTCTCCCTCACCCGGCGAGCGCCTCGGAGCCGTCGCACGACCGGTCTCAAAGCCCGTTTCCTCTTTCTCCCTTATGTCGCAGTCACGAGCGCTAAAAGTGCTGTGCGTTGTTGCACTGAGGCCTCGGCTCCGCGCTTTTTAGTAGTCCCGGTTGTTCGGCTTCTGCGCTGCATATCGCTTCAGCGGTCCCTGTCGCTCTTCTAAGGGTCTTGGCTTGTTCGGGCGCCGGTCAGGCGGGGCTGAGGATCTGCTGCGCGGGGCGCTGCGGCGGCGGAGCTTCCTAAGCCGAAAACAGACGATTACGGGCAAATACTGAGATACCTGCTAGCGCGGTGATGACGGGGTTTAGTGTCATCAAACTCTATCAAGCATTTATCAAATCTATTTGTGTCCCAGGAATGTAGACTTGGTGCAGAGGTTTTTTTGTTTGTTTGTTTGGGGAGTTTTGACAGATGCTGGAGCCCTTTGTAACTGATTTGCTGTTTGTTTCTTTGCTCATTTGAATTTTCTTCCTGCAATAGTTTAGACTTCTCCCTTTTCATAAGCTCTCGTGTGTAAATCTACTTGTTATTTCCTGCTACTCCTGCACACCTTTGCACTTAGCTTTATGTACTTAGCTGAATCTTAGGCATCAAATAAAACTAATACTGATCTTATCTAGCTGAAAAAGACACCTTTGCTTCCCCCCCCTTCACATTTTTTTTTTTTTATCTTTCTGCATTTTCACTTTCTAATCAGCTCCCTGTAGAGCTTGCAAATACTCCCGTTTCTCAGGACTTCTGTCTGCCTCTTCCTTAAATAGAGGTCTAAGGAAGAGCATGCATCCCTCTTGCCTTCTTAGCTGGTGGAAGTCCAGACCTGATTGTAAAATGGATTCTTCTGGCAGAGAAATTGCACCTTTCCTGGCATCTTTTTGCACAGAAGACAGCGGAAGAAGTAGAAGATTTTGCCCAGGATGTGATCCCAACTTTTGACCTTCTTTGCCATATTCCTATCTTTAGGTTGCTTCCAGAGAGGAGAATAAACTTGGGCATGAAGAGTTTCCTAAAAATAAGAAGGAAGAATGTAAAAATAATCTGACCTAATTATCGTATTTTTAATTAAGATAGCTATTATGTTTTTTTTTTTTTTTTCCCCTGGAAGCTTTTTGTATCCACCTAATAGATTTCTTGATGTATTTGGGAGAAAAATCTTGTACTTGTTCCTAGTCTTCACTTGGATTTGGTTCCTTCGCATTTCCTCATGGATGGGCCAGGATCCGTGTGCAGTTGCCAATACCTTGGAGTCCCTTGGCCAGCTCCAACCCTGGAAGGCAGGGGACCGTTTTGACCTTAATGAGTGGGAGGAAGCGGTCTGATACAAACTATGTGAAGTCCAGCAAGCCTGGCCCTGAGCTGGAGCCCTTCTGTGCAGAGAGAACAAGCTGGCAGAGAGAACAATTGGCTGAGGGGACTCTTTGCAGAAAAAAAAAAAAAAGATCTTTGATCCCGTTCAGCTAATTTGGGATGATCCCAGAGGACTGTGTTAGCAAGATATGAGCTAGCAGCTGGAAGAGAATTGTTATCCCCCCTCCTTTGGTGCTCATCAGGCTGCATCTGGTTTGGACCTTGTAGAACAAGAAGTTGTGCAGGTTCCAGAGCAACTGGCCCTGGCATGCAGGGGTTGGAGCTTGTGAGACACAAGGGGATGGGGAGGGTACTGGGGTTTATCCAGTCTGCCAAAAAGGTATCCAAGGGAACTCGGAAGGCAGTCCCAGCTGTGCAAAGGCAGCTTCCAAAAAAGTCAGAGCCAGACTAGATTGATGACTGTCAATTTTATTGTCTGCTTTGCTATATCTTGTCATATAGCTGTTTTTTTCCCCTTTTATATTATTTACTTGCATTAACCTCAGTTTATAAAGAAATGATGTCTGCTTTTGACTGTTGTGTGTTTAAATGTATAGTACATTTATAATAATAGCTTCATGGATGCAGAGAATTTGGGAAAATTCAGAATTTTATGATATGTCTCAGGGGTGTCTTATCACTCCCCCTCCCCTAAAAAAAAAAAAAAAGTCAAATTCTTTAATAGTTTAAAATTTAACAAAAATCGTCATTTACAGCCTTGGACTCTACCTATTGTAGCCACATCTAATATATATTGTTTTTTATAGTACTAGCTAGGACAGTAATGTGGAAGTCTGTGAGTCTCTGGAGTTTTGTCTTTGTAGTTTAACATCCTGTACAAATTGTAGTCAAATGCTGTGCAAGGTACAGCTAGTTCCTCTTCATTTTCTTTCTCCTACAACTGCAGGAGATCCCACACTGTACTTGTCTTGTACTAAAATTCAAATCCTTTTTTCTTTTGTGCGGAAAATTTCACTGTCCAGAAGTGAAAATGTCTAAAAATGAGACAGGGGAGACCTAAAACTTTATTCGAATAAAGAAAGAGTCCACCGAGCATATCCCTGTGGGGTCCCTCAAATTGCTGGGGGACACAGCCCCTCTTTTATCCTAATTTCCCGACGAGGGACGCCCTCTCCTTTTCCCCATTGCCAAGGAGTTACAGTCTTCCCGGCCCGCCTACACCGAACTCCTGCCTCCCTCCATCTGTTCACACCTAAGGTCACCTGACTCCTTTGTCCCCTTGCTGAAGAATGAAGGGGAATTCCACTATTTCCCTTATTTGTAAAGGCCCTCAACTCTTGGCAGATGTTCTTTTGTTCCACTCAACTCATGGCTCCACTCAGTCTCCCCCTCCTTTGTCCTGCTCTTCAGCCAGGCTATGGGGGAATCTCCTTATTTGTAAATTCACACACTTGAGCTTTCCGCACACTTTCAAAACTTTTTTTTTTTTTCTCTTGTGTGAATGTATATGTCAGACTATGAAGAAGAGTCTCCAATACGAGTCCTACATGACCTGCATTGTGAACTGAAGGTTCTCAAGGTAACGTCTTAAGCTGCTTACTTGAAAAAATGGTAGGAGAAGAGTTGTATAAACTTATACCTGTATTTTAGATGCTGCCATACAGTTTTAGTAGTTGACAGTTCTGACCCTAAAATAAAAATGTATTTTTTTTACCTGTAAGTCCTCATAGTGATTCCGGGAGTACCAGGAAGTGTCCAAGAAAGGTTTGGTATCATTTTGAGGCTTATCTGTCTCTCTTAATTCATTGTGCCCAAGTAGTGAAAATTAAAAATAAGTTCTGTTTGTTTTTTTTTTTTTTCATCCTGCCCTCTTTTTAATGAATTAAATATTTTTGAGAGGATACTAGCAAGTAATTACTCTGTGAATTGTCCTCTTAGTTTAATTTCTGTAAACTTTTGTACATTAATGCCCTATACATTCCTGACACTTTTTAACCTAGTTTCAGGTATATGGACAAGATCTAAATTTTCTTGCCTATTCTCACATGAAGTTCAATAGCTATTCTCAAACTTGATTTGGAAGTTCGGTGGTGATTTGAAAACCCCTATCTCTGTCTTCCCCTTACCTCAAAAGGGAGATGTTAACGCCAGTCTTGAAAAGAGCTGCTATAAGAGGCAAGAAATTCATGATTTTATGAAGGCAAGTAAAATATTAATGCAAAGAAATGCATCAGATCTTGGGAAAATAAGAGAGCTGTTCCAGAAATATAGCTATAAACCACCTGTCAAAGACTTCACAGGTAATTTTTTTTTAAGTAATATATATGTTTAGAAAACATGCTAGCAAGTATATTTTAATAACTCAGAATTACCCTGTCTTGTTTTTGAAAGACTATAGTAAACTTATCTAAATTAGTTTGCATTTTAAGTTACTCCATTTATGTAAACCATCATAAAAGAAACTTTAATGTGTTTTACATGTTAAGTGGGACAAGATGACCACATACAGGGCCTTGGTGACGAACGGTAGCCCATGAAGCCCTAGTAGCTTGAGCCGGGGGGAATCATTAATTCAGTTATAAAGTGCAAACTCTAAATTCATAATATTCCTAAAATTGAGATATTTGACATTTTTTATTAACTCTCATCAAACAGATGAGGAAGAGGAGGAAGAAAATAATTGTCAGTCAAAGATGTCTGTCCAGAATAAATCTGATCAAGAGAAAGTAGATGATGATCCTCATCTTCCCGCTTGTACAGAGAAGCCACCAGTCCCCAAAGACCCTCTGCGCAGCCCCCAACTTTCTGATTTTGGGCTTTCACAATACGCTTTCTCTAGGACTTGGAGTGCAAGGAATGAACAACATACAACAAATGCACATCAAGAATATCCAAAAACCAGGACTCCATTAAAACCACACTGGTCTGTGTTGCCCAAAACACCTAAGTGTACGTTAAAGATGGATGACTATGAGTGTGTAACACCGAAACTTGAACATTTTGGCATTAGTGAGCATACCATGTGTATGAACGAAGACTATACAATGGCACTCATCCGTAAAACTGCTCAGACAAGCAAAAAGTAAGTAAGAAAACCCCTCAGGTTTTCTATAGTTTTCTATAGAAAATATAGAAATATATATAATTTCTATATAGTTTTCTCTAGTTCCTTCTTGCTATGCTGATTTCTTGCTGCTGTGTGGATGCACTGAAGAGCAGAGGCTCAAGGTTAAGAACCAGAAGCAACTTTATTGTAGCTACAAGCATATATACAGTCCGCAAGCATGCACCGTTCCCATGCTGTTCATGCACTCCTTTCCCCCGCCACCAGCTTGACTCTTGTTATCTGGGTCCAGTCCTGTTACTGGCCATCAGGCAGCCGATCAGAGACCCAGGGGTCCAGAAGCTGTTCCTGTTTTTCAGGTTCCCCTTATCTCCCTGGCTGGTTTTGTCCAGATGGCTCATCTGGGAGTAACCCAGCGACCTTTACCTACTTTTACAGTGCCCCACATCTTCTCTTTTTTGTTTTCTAGCACCAGGTGTAGTTAAGGTCTCAAAACGCAAGAGCCAAGGAGCAGGCTCCGGCAATACTGTAAAACGTCCCAAGACTCTTCAGCAACTTCTTCTTTCCTTTCGCCTTTGACGGTGGTGATTAAACTTGCATTTTTCTTTAAAGCAGTCATCATAGTTCTTTTTGCAAAGGCATGTATTAATTGTATGAAACAGGGCAAGCGCATACAGAGGATTTTGATTACAGTTAGCACTATACATCCCATTAAAAATATTTGTTTGAGTCCATCCGCCCATGTGCACCAAGGGCTGAAGATGTCCAGTCCATCATTCATGCATAGTTGTGCCATTAAGGTTTTTGAGTTTTGTATACTTTTATGTATGGTTTCAGAATGGTCAGATAAGTTCATACAGCACATTCCATCAAAGTCCTCATACCTGTGCCCTTGCACTAACAGCAAAAAGTCTATGACAGCCCGATTTTGTAGCGTAGCATGGCAAACCGAATACATCAGCTAGCAAGCCCGCTAAAGCAAGTGTTGTCGCGTTTGTTTGTTTAGCAAACCAACATCCTAGTTTCACAAGCTTATGAGCAGCAGCCGGTGCTACTCCTGCTGTGAGAAAAGGAAGCCACGATAATCTCTGAGGGGCTCCAAAAGTACACCTGAGAATTGCACTCCTTATCAAATGCTTGGCTTGACCTCTTTACGCGATGGTAATTACGGAACCTTGTATGGTTGAGAATTGTTGGTATCTTGGGTGTAAGTATTGTTAATCTGCCCAAAGTGCAAGGATCTCCTTCTAAATGTGATAGGATAGCCCCCCCATGCCCAGTCCCCACATATTAGAAACATGCCTCTAGGTAGCATTATTGGGGCGCTGCTATTGTGTGAAACAGTTTTGCTAGTTACGTTACACCAAATAGATTTGCTCTTATAAAGAGGGAGAGAAGAATTAACTATTTGCACATGTGTTTGTTTTTTTTCCCATATAATTAAAATACAAACAATAGTCCGCTGTCAGAGACCCCCAATAAACCTATCTCCTGTGGTTATGGCGCTTGTTTGGGGCCAGCCCTTCATCAGCCCCTAGTGGTATTCCCACAAGGCATGTACTAAATGGGCTCATCAGGGAGCTGGTTGACAGACACAAGGCGTTTTGACCTGTGGCATTTGCCAAGGTTATCCACACATCCTTTCAAGGCTGAAGGGGTGGTGCCAGTATCTCAGTAGTCACCTTGGTAACAGCGAGTCCATAGCAGATTAGTCTTCCGATGATTGTTGGAATTCTTCCTTGGGATCCTCTCTCTCTTCCGCAGCCAGCGCTGTCGATAATGCCAGCTTTATCCACCGTGCTGGCACCTAACGGGTTTGTCCTGCAACATGAATATAAGCATACCCTCGTTCCCAAGTTATTAGAGGTACTGGGCCTTCCCATTTTTGTGTATGCAAGTCTTTATACGTGACTTTTGCCTGACCCTCACTTTGCAACTCCCTTTTTGATTGGTAATGCCTCTTTATTGGGACAGCCCCATGTTCTCCCCAATTCAAAAAGTTCAATACATACAAAGCCTTATTTAACCGGTCCTGAAGGGTATATCCTTCACTCCCACTTTTTTGTTTTTCTAGAGCCATGAGCACGTCCTACTGTAGCTTGGCCTGTGGGGGAATGTGTAATTCCCGTAACGTGTCAGGCACCCCATGTTTGGAAGAACATTACTAATGTGCAAGAGCTGTACGTTGGCCCATTATCCGTTTTTATCTGAGTTGGTACACCAAGCATCGCAAAAACTCTTTAACAAATGTCTCTTCATGTGTTTCACGCCTTCCCCACAGTGAGCAGCAGCGACTATTGCTCCCGAGAAAGTGTCCACAGACACATGGACGTATTTCAACCTCCCAAACTCCGGTACATGTGTTATGTTCATCTGCCACAGCTTGTCTGACTGCCACCCTTGAGGGTTTGCCCCCAGCACAGGCGAGGCCTGCTGCATTTGGCAGTCAGGGCAGGCTGATATAACATCTTGTGCCAGATTTATGGTTAGTGCAAACATGCATTTTAATGCACAAGCATTCTGGTGAAAGAACTGGTGTGACATTTCTGCTTGTTTTATTAAGTCGGGCAGGTCTGCAGCAGCCATGAGTTGGACGGCTATGCAATTTCCTTCTGCTATAGGACCAGGCAGCATCATGTGTGATCGGACATGGGTGATGAAATATGGTTTCACTCGCTTTTCTAGTGCCTTCTGTAATAGTCACAAAAGGGCAAAGAGGCAAGGATTTGTGATCTGCTTCAGGTGGGCTTTCTCTGTTTGAGCTACCACCCCTACTACGTAGGCCGAGTCAATTACCACATTCAGTTCTTCCTTGAAGTTCTCAAATGCCCACTGCAGCCAATTCTACCACCTGCGGAGATCCTTCCACCACTTCCATGTGTTCTGTCCAATCTCCATTTGTCATTTTCCAGACCACAGCTGCCTTTCCAGTGGATCTTGATCCATTCGAGAACACGGTCAGGGCGTCTGCTATTGGGACCAAACTGAACAATGTCTCTTCTAACAGGTCCATGACATTCATTAAAGCAAAAAGCGGGTGACGAGGCAGGTGGATATCGAGCTTGCCTGGGTAATCAGCTAAGGCAGCTTGGAATACCAGATTGTGCTGCATCAGCCAGTTCAATATTTCCTGCATAGATGGAATGAGGATTTGCCTTGGCTCTGCACCTGTAAGCTGAATGGTTCTCAGATGGCCTTTTCCAACAACTTGAGCTAGCATTTTGACATAGGTGATGGTGGTCCTTGGTGCAGAATGTGGCAGGAACACCCATTCCAGTATTCTTATGGATTCCCTTGGTTGCTTCCCTTGCTGTCTGATCAAACTGATCGATTGCCTTGGTTCCTGCAGGATCATTAAGTCCACACCTAATTCTGGGCAAATTTTATGAGCTTGTCATTGTTGCAATGCCTCTTCCACTATTTGCAAACTCTTCTCTGCTTCTGCTGTGAGCTCTTGTGGGGAGGCTAGATCTGGGTCACTTTTTAGCAGTTTGAATAATGGACTCAGTTGTTCAGTTGTCACTCCAGTGATAGGGTGGACCCAATTGATGGCCCCAAGCATTTTTTGCAAGTCATTGAGATTACTGACTTTTTGAGATATGTGCAATTTCTGAGGCCAGACTTCTCGACTGGTGGTGGTCCACCCCAGATACTGGCATGGTGCTGTGTCTTGAACTTTATTTGGAGCAACCACCAGGCCTTCTCAAGTCACCTCCTTTATCAGTGTTTTCATAACAGTCTCTAGCTCTGTAGCTGTGCTGCAGGCAATTAGAATGTTATCCATATAGTGATAAATAATCACATCCTTGTATTGTATCCGCACAGGGCTCAATGCCTTTGCCAGGAACCACTGACACAGGGTTGGACTGTTTTTCATACCCTGTGGCAGTACTGTCCACTGGTACCGCTAGTGCGGTTCTACTGTGTATATGCTTGGTACAGAAAAGGCAAATTTGTCTGAGTCACTGGGATTCAGTAGGATCGTATAAAAACAGTCTTTCAGATTGATTATTTTTATTTCCGGTCTGCTGGAATCATGGCTGATGATGGTAATCCTGGCTGTAGGGCTCCTATATTTTCCATGGCCTCATTAACTTTATGTAAATCTTGCAAAAATTGCCATTTTCCATTTTTCCTTTTAATAACAAACGCTGGTGTGTTCCATGAGCTGCTGGACAGCCAAAGGTGACCTTGACCCAGCTGATCCTCCACAAGTTCGGGAAGGTGGTGCAGCTTCTCCCTGTGGAGGGGCAATTGATCCACCCACACAGGCTTGTCTGTGAGGGCGGGAGTCAGCTGCGCGTCAGCAGCCCTTAGGTAAAATGCAATGTCGCCCCCCACTGTCTGAGAACATCCCGGCCCCAGAGGGACACGGGAACAGGCAGTGTATATGGGCGTAGAATTGTTACCCGCCCCTTTTTCCTGCATTACTTTTGAGAAAAGTTCTAAAGTTTTCCCCTCTCTTACATCTGGAACAGTTGCCAGCACTTCGAGGAATATTCCTCTAGATTGTACAAGTACCTCCGCCAGACCTCGCATCTGCACTGCAGGTTGTTGATATATTCCCTTTCCTAACAACATATCGGTATTAACCCCTCGCAGAACCTGATCTTGAGATTGTAAGTTATCCAAAGATTTTTTGTTAGCCAACTCGCATGCTTCTTGGAGCACAACCACCTGTTGTGCTGGTGTTAATATTAATCGAAACAGCATTTTGAAATCATACGCAACCAGCCAATGGTCCTCTGAGGTTCCCCGAATTAGTGCTTGAGTATGAGGTGCTTTCAATCCATATTCTGACACAGCCTTTCGTATTTCCTTAATAAGTTCATACTGAAGCGTTGTATGCTGTGTGCCACCTTACCCATCAAAAAGTACTGGATATACACTTATTCCCCATTCTGCTACTTTTGCCACATCAATCTCACTGGCCTGCAATGCCTCACGTCTAACCTTAGCCCATGGATTTTTGATCTTTTTCTTTTTTATTATCTCTGCTCGGCTCCACAGGCGGTGTCACCACAACCTTCTTTGGCTCACAATCTGGAGGAGGGGGTAGGGAAGTGTACCAGCCTGAGCCTGCTGGAGGCGGATAAGGGATACCCCGTGGATAACAGTCCTCAGGGTGCAAGGGTAGTGGCTTTGAGTCTCCCAGAGGTAGTGGTTGGGGGAGCAGTCACCTCTATCCATGTTTCTGATGTATGCACGTATTTTCGCAATGCCTCATACACAACTCGCCACAGGCGCAACATTGATGAGGCTGTTAAATCCCCTCAGGTAGCCCAATCCCACAAAACTACACTGAACCTGTCCCAAGCTGTGGAGTCATATACTGTTGCTTCGCTTAAAGCATTACAATTCTCCAACCCCCACTTTAAAAGATGAACCAAATCCCCGTGTTGGATCTCCTTTCCCCTCCCAGATTTATCCAGGATGTGCTGCATAAGCTGCAGTGCCCTTTCCTGCTCTTTGGTGATGGATCCACCCATGATTCTTGACAGCCAGGCTCCTGCCCTGCAGATTTCTGTGGATAGAGCTTCTATAGTTAGCGGCTGCGATTGTAAGGCATTCTCTCCTGTCTGTCCTGCCGAGCTTGCTCCACCATATGATCTTCCCTGGTCACCTATTCGTGTCCCTGTTCAGGCACCATTTGTGGATGCATTGAGGAGCAGGGGCTTAAGGTTAAGAACCAGAAACAACTTTATTGTAGCTACAAGCGCATATACAGCCCCCCAGCGTGCACTGTTCCTGTACTGTTCGTGCTCACTTTCCCACACCATCCGCCAATCCCTTGACTCTGTTTTCTGGGTTCAGTCCTGTTACTGGCCATAAGGCAGCCAGTCGGAGACCAAGGGGTCCAGAAGCTGTTCCTGTTTTCCAGGTTTCCCTTATCTCCCTGGCCCATTTTGTCCAGCTGGCTCATCCGGGAGTACCCCCACACTGCTATTGCCTTTTTTTTTTTTCCCTCTTTCTGCACTGTTTCTTTCTGCAATTGGTATTGCCTTCTAGTGAGGTAGTCCTGTGTTTGTATTTAACTCTGCATGTTTTTCTAGATTCAGTTTGCAGTGCCAAATACTACTATGATGCTCGTATTGATAATACTCCTTCCCTTCACTGTACTATTCTAAAAATTTCCTGTATGCAGCCTATTTAAACTGGAAAAATGCAAAGTGTGTCTGTCATCTTTTGCTTTTCCTAACTTCAAGGTTTTTAAAAGCTGTAACAATGTAGCAATGAAAGGAACTTCAGAAGTGTTCACTTAAATACCTTAATGAAGAAACACATTATATTTTCTCTTACATTACCCAAAGCCGCCTAGCAAGTTCTTTTTGCTCCAGTCAGTCTACTTCTGTTGAAAAAACTGTTTAATTTTCACAGCTATAATGAAAATTAGAGAAAGGTTTTTAACCATTGCAACAATAAGGGTTAGAATGCCTTAACAGCAGAAATATTTTTCTGTGCTTCTAAAGCAACATAAAAGTAAATAATGCTTTTCAAATTATTATTAGAAATATATTGAATTATGAAAGTTGACACTGTTTAAGGGAAACCTTCTGTTTTTCAGTTTAGCATTTGGGTTTAAAGAAAAATTGCCAGAAAATAACCATATTTTAAAATTTGTTGAAATAGTTACATTAAAAAAAAATCTCTGGTAGTTGCAATAGATACTGTGGTGTGGAAAATCTTCTGACCTTTATCACAATAGATTAATGTCACTCAAAGTTTTCTTTTTAAAGCTCACTGGAGTTAAATTATTAAAAATAATGATAATAAAAAAGGCAATCCAATTGCCATAAAATAAGATCTTTCCACTAGCTTTGTTGATCTACTGTTCTTAATTAGAATTTTGCCAGCAACAGTCAATTCAAAATAAAATGGACTGTCCCTGTAATGCATATTTGAGCATCTGGAACAAGAAAGTTGGTCCTATCTTGAACTACTTATTTGTTTAATGTCTTGGATTGAATTCTCTCAGCATTTGATAACATGTGGCTGGAATGCAACATTTGTATGCTACAAATTGCAGCAGTAGAATCAGAGATTATAAGTTATTTGCAGAAAATAATTTAGTCTTCCCTGTTGATTTACAAGTAGGAAAGTAATCAAGTTGCCAGTTTTTTTTTTGACTGTGATTTCTTCAAACTATTTGGGAGTTCACTGTGGATTTTGGCATTTTACTTCAGCTTGCCTAAGGAAGATCCTCATGAAAGGAGTGTAGCAAAAATGTCACCCAAGAAAATCATGGTTACTCCTGGACCAAAACCAAATAAGATGGATGGGAATGGTAAGTTGGAAGTATGTAAAACAAAATACATCAGCAATTTTTACGTGCCACATCAGTGGCTTTTTAAACTCTATTTAGTTTGATGCTTTTTAAACTCTATTTAATGTAGATTGTAAAATAAGATCCAGTTATTATTTGGATATTAAATATTCTTACAGTTAATAAGTAGAAAAGTTGGTGACTTCTATGGAAAGTCTTTTTGCTTCAGTATAAATGTCCATGTATTCTTCTAATATCCATTATCCATCTAGAACTATATAGAGGGATCAGTCACTTTGACTGCAACTTTTCCTCATTTATAATGAAAACACGCTTATGCCAACTTAGATCTAATGAAAATTCTTGGGAGGGAAGAAAAGTCTACTTAAAGCTAAAAATATTAAAAGGAGGAGAAAAGAACTACTTTAAAGGATTTTAACTGAAGAGTAAGACCTTTCAAGACAGATCTGTATTTCTTTGGGAGGGAGGAGGGATGCAATAAATTTTGTTGAAAATAAATGAAGGTCTCAGAACAAACATCTTGACAGCTATGTATATGAAAACTAAAGAAATGTTGATCTAGTGTTGATTTAGGCTGGACTTTTTCAGTTATGTGGAGGAATGAGACTGGATTTTTACTGTTTTTCCTGACTTTTGTTGCTCTTAAGGTAATTTATATGTTTGTATGTCATTTGGATTTTTTTTTCTGCCTAGCAGCTGATAATATGGCTTCTCCTGAGATACCTGTGTTCTGCACGCCGGGTGTGAAAATCCCTTCCAGATCCGATGGCTTGTCATTGCCAAAAACACCAGAGACAAATGAAATAAGTCTTCCTAGTCATACAGGAACACCAGTACTTCCAGATTTTGAAACAAGATGGCTAAAAGTAGAAACTAAGGTAGTAAATAACAATGAGAAACTAAGATAGTAAATAATTAATATACTTTTTAACACATTTTTAGCGTAATTGCAGGTTTTAAAACATCAGTCTGGGATTCTTTTCCCATATTACCTTTTCTTATGTCATTGTAGAAGATCTTTCTGATGGCAATCTTGTAAGAATACTTATTTAATACTTGAGTAAAATAACTAAAAGTATTTAAAATCTCTTATGTAATGCAGGGGGAAAAGCCTGAACTGGTGGCAGAAAATGATGCAACAAGTAAGCTATACATAGAAGATGTCATTCCATCTGCTATAAGTTCTGATGAATATCTTAAACATTTTGAAAACCCTTCTCCTCCCAAAATAAAGGACTACGAACATTTAATTAATACTCCTCCAGTACCAGAAATAACAAGAATACCAGATGATGTTCTGCAGGTCAGTTAATTTTGTTTTGTTTTGCAATAGTTTTAATATCAAAATAATATTAAAAGAGCTTATTTTTTATCAAATTTTGCTCTTCAAAGAGGATTGTCTTGCATTTTCAACTAAGTAGCAATCATAATCCTGTTTTGAGTTTCTATATATTTTTTTTTCCTTCTTGATGTTTGATTTAGATTCTATCAAAATATAATCAAAAAGCGGGCTCTTCTAAAGCTAAGAAGGTGGAGACTAAAGCAGGAAACAGTACAAGATATGAAAATGATTTCACAAATTATTGCAACAAAGAGAACAGGTATGATTAAATTTTAAGAATATAGCAAAGTAATTGAATCTGGAGGAGTTATGGAAGACACTTTAATGCATTTGAGAATTCATGCAGTTTTTGATTCTTCGGCTATCAAAATGATTCTAAGATAAATCAGTCTTGGCATTCTGACTGCCTTCATTGTAAAGAACAAATTATAATTGATTGGGCCTGAATCCTCCCAAGTTACAAAAGAAATAAAATGAAGTTAAAATTTTACTGTTTTATCTGTAGGCATGTTTTGCTTTGTGGGAATCAAAGCCCTACTGAATGCTGTGAACCTTTTTCTGATTAAATTTAAGCAATAAAACTAAGATATGGGGGTGGGGGTAACTACATAAATGATGCAGCCAATTACATGGTCATTTTAACAAATACTAAATTATCTGAAATACTTCATAAACATTTTGTGAGATGTAATTAGCCTACAGTAGATAAGAATAATCTTTGAATAATGGAAAATAAGTTTTAAAAACAACTGCTACAGAATTGAAATAAGATGTTGGAATCCCTTTGAATAACCAAATAGGGCAAAGCTCTTATTTAGCTGACTCTCTTTTCAGCTTAAAAGCAAGTTTGCAAAGTGTGCTTATTCTGTTAATTTAAAATATTATTGACATGTCAAACTTACGAACACTTCTGACTATATTTGTAGAGGATAACCTGAACTTATTAAGCCAGTGTTTGAAATCAAGCTTCAGGACCATGCTGAGCCTGCTTCACATTCATGGAACTTATCACTGAGTTGCAGCAAATTCACAAAGCAAAAGTTAACAGAAAACATTGCAGGAGGGAGCAATGAGAAGGTAAAGAACCATGTAAAGGAAGAAGGGCCTTTCTGTGGAGAAAGCTTGATGTGATCAACTTTTTAAAACTAGCAATATGGTGCTTGAATTTTTATTTGAAAATCCTGGTAAAAATACATTGATTTCAGTATGTCTATGCTTCAAAGAGAACTCAGGTCATGTACTCTTCATTACTTCTGTTGGTGAATTCTCTTGTTCATGTGTACATTTACATCTGCAGTAAGCTGCAGAGATATGTGATTATGTTACAATAAAGGAAATATCCCAATATGTTGCCTTCAAAAGTGAGTCTCTCCAAATGTTCTAGAAAGACTGTATATCTTCTCAGGGCTGAGTTTGGAGTGTGTTACCTCAAAGGAAATGAGAAGTTTCTTATGTGAAAAATAACTTTTAGGACTTCTATTATATTTGTCACTTCTGCAATAGTAAAGGTTGTCAGATGTTATTTCATCAGGCTCTCTGTTAATCATCTGATTACCAAGCATGAGAGATGCTCCTCTCACAATTGTGTTTTATTACATGGATATCGTGTTAGGTACTAGGTATTTTGTCTCTTTGGACAGCCAAAGGATAACTGTCTTGAACACAATTTATTTAAAAATATTGTGCCGTGGTCCTGGTTTTATACCCACGGTATCTCTGGCTGCTGGGAGATTTAAGGCATGTAGATGATTGCTTAACTTCCAATAACACAAATACCTTCCTTTAATAGCTGACCAAACTTAAGCTCTCAAAACTGCTGGGTACTTTCTTGGCATCTATTAGTCATAGCAATTGGCACAATTTTTCCATCAGAGACTTTACTCCTGTCTAGAATAAATCCTAAGTTTGTATCCTTGTTTGGAGCCGTTTCTCCCATACCAGTGTCATCTCTCTACGATTCGTTTGACTAACTCCAGTACTGCTCTTAAGTAGTTGCACATCGTCTTCTGTGGACTTAAAATTTCATTATTCATACATGGGATGAGAACGGACTAACTGGCCCAGGAGCTGAGGAGAAGCATGTGCTATCCTGAGCCTTCTGAGCACTGCTCCACGTCCTTTAAATCCTGAGGACATGCAAGCATCTGGAGAAGCCTGGAGGTATTTCTTTGGCTGCTCAGAAGGACTTGCCCTGGCTAAATCTACCAAGTATAGGAGACTTTTCCCTGCCATCCTACTCACTTTCTGGGATGAGTATAGGTGAAGTTAACTGGAAAACTTAATTTTTCTACTAGTTAGGAGCTAGGCACACTGTCACATTTCTGGGCTTTTTTTGTTTGGTTCGTTGGTTGGGTTTTTTTTAAGCTTCTCCTTAAAAATAACATGTATTGTTGTATGTGTGTGAACACACTTTCTGAGCGTGTTCAATGCCTTGAATGCTAAGTAAATTTCTTGTCTCAGATGCTGTTTGGCTGCTTGGAAAAATCAGATTCCACTGTAATAAACTAACTTGTTCTATGCTTTACCAAGCAGTGAAGGAAGGTTAGACCTACTTCGGGAATCTTCATAGGTGAACAACTAGTTTACAGGAGATGCATTGAATTTCATCATCCCCAAGAGGAACAAAATATTTTTGAGAGCAAGAGGGGGTTCACAGCCTGCATTCACCCTAACCAGCTCTTTAAGCAGTTACCCAATTTGCCTAAATTTGAGAACAACTTTGCACTAGACTCCCCACATTGGGGGGAAACACGCTGTTTTATCTAGCAGTGTTTGCAACCTTGCTGTAGGCCACTTATACCAGTTAATTTTCTTTTTTTTTCTTGCAAAAGGCTTTTAGTGGTTTATAGCAGTTTCATATGAAAGAGTGTTTCACTTGTTATTTTGAGATTGGATTTTCTTCAAGACAACAACTGAAATCTTAATCATTTGAGTAGACCATAAGGTTTCATGACAGGATGTTGGGATGAGATTGTTCTTTGGAATTTACAAATGAAAAATTACAATTTCATTGTGGTTTTGCTTCTTGCCTTCAAAATTACTCTAATACAACTCATATTCCTGTATGTAAAGAGAGATATATAGCACTGATGTGGATATAGTCAGCAATGAAACGGACTAGTTTTTAGCAACAGCCAAGCTGTAGTTTGAGTTTTGGGGGTCAGTTCTGCTAGTTCTGTGAGGAGCAATATGGCCTGAGAAGTTGGGTCAAGATAGAGTTGGGTGTTTAGTTCAGTCCAACTGGAGGCTGCCTTTGTTAGAGCCAGCTTCACCAGCATCTAGCTGGGAGGCTGTGCAGTTTTACCATGGATTAGTTCCATCTGAGCCACTGACAGGCCAGTATCTCGGTTTCTTTCCTGTTTCTCCTCCCTGTGGAGATCGATGAGCTCAAAGTCAACTTCTGCCTGCATGATCAGATGCTAAGGAAGGGTGAGAATGGATTGCATCCTGCAGCGGTTGCTTGCCGTAAGAATAGATTGACCATAGAATTAGAAACATCTGGGAAGTAACCAAGAGAGTGGCTTCCAGCTTTCCTTCATCCATTGCATCATTCTTAATCTCTTTGCATTTGTTTCATTACATGAAACGTGTCTGCTAAGAGAAGTTTCTCTCATCAACCACACTTAGCCTAAAAGGAATATCTCAAATTGCTTTGGCCAGGAAGACCCTTAAAGTAGCAAATGCTTTGTTATCTTGAGAATATTCTGCCTGAGGTTAAGCACAAATACAGATCTCACAGTGCAATTAGATTTCCCAGATGGTTGTCAAGTGAACAAATGACAAGCATTGCTTATATTGCCTCCTCTTTGCCTTTACTGATATTTTTATCAATCACTAGAGCAGTAATGAGAGTCCAGACTTGTTTAGTTTTTTTATGGATGCTTTAAATTTTCTATAAATGTGAAATTTGCTTTGTTCTCTCTTCTGGAAAACCCGTTACCATTCTTTGCCCAGAGAGCATTCATGGTAGCATGTGTCCCAGCCGCCTCTCTAGTTGATGGTGGAGCTGCCCTGTGCTTGGGAGTATCGTTCACAATTCTGTGTCTCATTTCTCCAGGGGGGAGAAGTACAGAGATCTTAACCCTCGAGAGGAGCAATGACAACATACAGCAGCCGCGGCATGCAGTAACATGTACCCTAGTCCCCAGAAACCCACCTTCTGCTAAGGCGTCAGTCACCCCTGTCCATGTTATCTATCAACTGTGAAACCTGGTGTTATTCTTAGGACTGTAGCCACTTAAGCAGAGAGGCAGTTGAGATAAAGGTAGAGAGACCTGCCCAGGCAACTAATTTATTTGACCAATTTATTTGACTTGGGAATATAGGAATAAGTAAGTTGAAAGGTTTAAAAGTGTGTGTGTGTGTTTGTATACATACGTGTGTGCGTGGGCACAGGAAAAACGTTCTATAAAAGGTGCAGTGCTACACTGGCATTGCTCCAGGGAGGAGGACAAGTGAAGATGAGTTGTCTTACGGCTCAATGTGTAGGAGGAAAGTGCTCAGATACTGTCCCAATGTTGCGAATGCTTTATTCCTGGTTTAGACTCTGCAGTTCTGCGCCCTCAGTTCAGCTTGTGCAGTGCTTGCAAACCTGTCTCAGGCCTTGTTGTGCCAACCTTCTCCCTCAGGTACAGCACCCCACACCCTTCGTTGCATCAGGGCAGTTGCTACTGGGGCAGCTGAATAAGCCAACCACCAGTGGCTAATTGTTGTTTTGCAAGGTTAATCATTGATGGAGTCTACAAGGTGACCCAAATCCCAAGCAGGGCTGGGCTCATGCAGCAGCAGAGACAAGGCTGCTGTTAGGTCATGGTTGCTTCAGCAATGCTTGAAACGGCTCCCTCTTCTCCCCTCTCTACTTCAGAACCCACATCCCGCCCCTACTACACCAGCTGCTCGCATGGTTAGGTATGAATTAGACTTGAAGAGACAGACCTACCCTGGGCAGATTGGTTCATCCCTGTCTATCCTGCCTACATCTATATGTGTGTAAGTGTGTGTGTATATATATACATATATATATATATATATATATATGTATATACATGGTAATGGGGTGCTGCTGAGACCATGTTCAACCATTCTGGGCTGCCTTCCCCCTCTGCCACACACATGCCTCCTCCTCGCTGACCCTCTGTCTGGGTTCTTTAGAACAAAACGCAGTGAGTGCCACGCTCCCCAGAGCCACCTGGGCAGCTGGCATCCACCACCAGAGGTATCTGCCTCTTCCACAACAAGAATTGGGACCAGACACGGCTTGCAGTTTCACAGCTGCTGTACAAGATGGAGGGTGATCTACAACCTGCTTGCCTTGCTGTTGGCTTTTCTCAGAGGAATTGCTGTGGGGATTTTTTTTTTTATTTAAACCCGGCTGATGTGCTGTAATGTCTAGACACAGGGACTGAGACAATAGCAGCAGTTATCGAATCTCTCTGGCTTTGGCAGCTCACATCTTAGCTGGTGCATTACGTTAAGGCAGTGCTTTGTTCAACAATACCGTAACTGTTCTTAGTGATTTGTTCTCACATATCAGGGTGTCTGAGAGGGTATCCTGAAATCATTTTCCCTGCTTTCTAAGGAAGGAGTAAGAGCTTGCTGGTTATTCTTCATTTTTTTCCACCGCATCACTGCTGTTCCAGGGTGCAAGCAGAGCTGTGAGCAACTTAAACCTTCACCGTTGTTCTAGGCGGGAAAAGGTGGAGATGGAGCCAGGAGTGGATGTCCTGGGGGTTGGGGACAAGGGGTAGAGGTCAGGCTTGTCACCCATGCCTTCAGTGGGGACCAGCTGCAGTCCCTCTCTAGCCAGGGTCGATTAATCAACCAGTGTCTTAAATGCACTCTTAGAGCCAGGGCTGCGTCCCAGCAGCGGCTGAGGGTGGGCGCGCGGAGCAGTGACATCGGAGTGGGAGCGTCTGGCAGAGCCCTTCGCTTAATGCGCAGCAAAGAGGAGGTGGCTGTGCTTTTCCACCCCTGCTAAATGAAAGCCTGTAGAACAATATTTATGCAAGAAGTAACAATTCAGTGATTTTTTTTTAATAATAAAAAGTCATGTTACTTATTTTAAAAAACTCCAAAAAATTCCAAGAACAAAGTGTACCTGGGGAAGCAGAGAGGCATTCAGGAAAAACAGTAAAAAAAAATCAGGCCTGAAATAGCAGCAAACTCATCAGAAGGAATGAAGTGACCCAACATCTCATCTACAGGAGCAGAGCAGCTGAGGTTACGTGCTCCTAAAGGCACAGAGGGGAGTTTAGGGGAGCAATATATCTGGCTTGGTAGCTGGTTCCATGTGTTCCCCTGCGCCTCGTGCCGCTGTGGAGTGAATCTCCCTGTTCCAGCTGCCTTGGGAGCCCATCCAGCGTAGGCACCAGCGGTGGGAAGAGCAGGGGCCTCCTCTGCCTCACCCAGCCTGGCCAAGCACTGGTGAAAAGCAGGGAAAAAATGAGCTGTGCTCAACTGGCAGAGAAGAGGTGAGGCCTAGAGGGTGCCCTGCACGGGGAGGCAGCTGCGATGTCCCTGGGAAGGCCAGGGCAGGAAGCAGGCCTCCTAGCTGCTTTGGGAGGGTTACATGTATGTGGTAGAAAAGAAACAAACAGGACACCTTTTCTTGGAGTTATTGTCCTAAATGTTTAACCTATTGTCCTATCATTAACCTATAGTTATATTTTATCTGTCATAGTTAAGAGCTATAGAGGGCTGCTTTCTGATGAAAGTGCAGCTGTGAAGCTGAGAATTGTATCTGTTACCCCACTAAGCATCAAAAAGGCCCGATTCCCTCCCTCTCACTGCAATAAGGTATGAAGCAGAGGCAGACTCAACCCTCTGGCCGCATGCAAATCAACATGCTAGATTTATACACCCGGCCCTGCGGCTGCATCACACAGTGTCACATGAAAATAAAGCCCCTGCAGCAGGAGCCCAAAGTGGTGATCTGTGCATGAAGCCTCTTTCACCCTCTCCTCACACTCTCCCCCATTATTTTGTCAGTTCTCAGCAGTTTTACGTATAAATGTAAAGGCCCTGTTGTGCGGTAACTGCTTTCTGCAGGATAGGTGTCCTCCCCCACAGTGGATAAGAAAGCGCCTCCAGGGAAACAGTCACAGGCTCTCAGATTAAGGGCTGTTTCCTGGCACATGCAGCGCTGCTCACTGCGATGTTTCAACTTCTCGGGCCGGCCTGTTGCAAATGCATCATCCTTAGTGCCTGACATCTTTCTTCAGCTTTCCTCAGACTTTGGGGGACGCATGAGCTTATTGCATTAGCGGATTTCCTGTTGAGCCCGCCCCGGCTCAGCCTGTAACAACTTGAACCTGCTGTTCTTGTGGCACAGGGATGGTGGGATCCTGACACAGTCTAATCGCAGAACTCCTCAACGTAGCTTGCTGCCTGATTCCATAACTGCTGTGGTTGGTCTTGATTGTGGCATGGATCTGGCATTCCAGGAGCACCAGCACTGCCTTCTCAAGTGCCTTTTCTTAAAAAAAAAAAAAGTAGAGAAAAATGAGCTCTTCCCTCCTGCATTAGGTTTGTATGTGAAGTGCAAGCGTCCAAGGGTGGCTGTTTAGCCAGAGGCCGCCCAGCAGGAGTCAACAGGTTCCTGTTTTTGTGGCAGTGGCTGAAGGGGCACATCCGTGCTGAACACGTCATTACTGAAGGCTGTTTTGCTTTCTCATTTCCCAGTCATTCTGCTTCTGAGGCTGCCAGAAGTAAAGCCAAAAGGTGGTGGTGGTTTTCCTTTGAAGACCTGCCCTGGGCTGTGTTCATGAGCATGTCTGACCCTTGATGGGCCATGTCCCGTGCCAGGAGCAAAGCCAAACTGCACTCAGAGTAGCTTTGAGTCACAGGTATATGCTCCCTTGCTGCTGCTTTATGAGAGGGCTATATTTAATTGGTGAGAATTGTGCTTAAAGACAAAACAAGAACCAGAACACAAGAATGAGGAAACACCGAGGTTCTTGTGGACTAGCTCTAACTGCAGGTCCCTCTCTGTGTTTGGAAGGAGACTGGTAAATGGTGTAATTCCACACTCGCAACCACAGGACTCACCTGGCTCCATCTGCAGTACGGAGGATGCCGTGTGGTGAGCAGGCCACTTCCTTGCGGTCTTGCTTCCCTGCCCACCCGGTTCCATGACGCACCAGGCGGCTGCTCTTGCAGTGGGGCTCTGCCTTGCTGCAGCGCTCCCGAGTCTGCCCAAGCCGGCCGGGGTGGAAAGCACCGCTCCTGCTATGGCACCCACGTCTCCCTGAGCCCTCTGTTTGCACCAGAGCTGGGAAAACATCTCCCCCAGCCACACTGAATGATCTCCGGTGCCACTTCCAGGCTCACTGCTAGTGCCCTGCCTTGAGGGCTCTTACAGAAAAGGGTGAGGACCAGCGTTCCCCTACTTCAGCCTTAAGGGGTGCAGGTGATTCTGCAAATGAGGGTCTTTAATAAAGGTCGAGTTGGCAGCTCCTTGATCTGCTCCTCCTTGGAGGAAGCTCTTCCTCTGCAGCAACAAACTGGCAAGTCTGGGGCTCAGGGGGACTGCAGCCCTCAGTTCTGCACCCTGACTTGCTGGGAGATGGCTCGTCCCTGGCCTCTCCCCTTCCTTCTGAGCGGGCTAACAGACATCAGCTGCTTTCCTTGGGAGCACTGCCCGGCTCGCAGCTCCCCAGGGACTGCAGGAAGCCCTCTTGTTCATTTTGAGCTCCTGGAAGGCATTTGCCACCAGCACTCACCATCTACCTCTGGCTTCATCAGAAACTTAGAGCATATTTTAGGCCTTACTTGAACTGTAGGTGGGCCTGGCTTTGCCCAGACGCCCCAGGATTGCAGTAACCTGAGGAACCGGTGTTCAACAGGAGCTGCAGGTATGTGTTATCTCAGGTAACGTTCAGTAGTGCAGCTGTTCAGCAGGCAAAGGTAACTGAGGACAGACACACCTGCTCAGTGCTACAGCAGCCAACAGCCAGAGCGCTGCTTACAGGCAGCAGCCACCGCCCGGCTGCTCGTCCTGCTCAACAGCCCAGGAGCCACCTGCCTCAGAGCCTCTGCTCCCCAAGGAGCCACCTGCCTCAGAGCCTCTGCTCCAGAGGCTGCCGGGCCAAGGAGACCCCCGCGATCAGGGCCAGGCACCTGAGCACAGAGCGACCGCTTCACCCTCCCCTCCTCTCAGGGGCAGGCAGTGGCTCCTGGGCAGGGCAAATGCATTAGGTGAAAACATGGGCTGGGCAACTACCCCCAGCCCTGCGAGTTCCATAGTTTGGGCTTGCTCCTCACAGCACTTAACCTTCCTCTGAAAACAGTGAGTTTCTCTAGACAGATCTCTACAGACAGCTATCTTTTTAAAAAAAACTATCTTTCCAAGTCTTTCTCATTTCCGTCTGTTTTTAAAATACACAGAATGGTTGAGGTTGGAAGGGACCTCTAGAGATCATCTAGTCCAACCCCCTGGCACAAGCAGGGACACCTACAGCACATGGCACAGGGTGGTATCTAGGCGGGTTTGTGAGGTCTCCAGAGGAGACTCCATAACCTCTTAGAAAGACCTTCCATTTGTAATTACACCAACTCCACGTAAGGCAAGTGTACTGAATCAGTCCTTTCCCTAACAAGGCCAGCAGCTTCTCCACACCTTGGCACGTATAGTTCCACTTTGACCACTTCCGAGCACCACGAAGTAGCACCACCATCTTTGTACAAGACGGAGCGTGCCCCAGCACCCTGGGAATTCACAGTGTCCTGGCCTGGCTCTGCTGCTGGGGGACAGCCAGCCTGGCACCCTCTGCCTTCTACTGAACACATCCACATCCGCAGCATGAAGGATGCCAGGCTGCCCTGCCTCCAGCCGTGCTCTTCCCAGGCTCCTCCTCCCAAATCCAGCCAGCAGTGGGTTAAAGAATACCCCTTACACTACCTGCTCCTACACCGAGCCCCAAATCTACTGCACAAAAGCTTGCAGAGATTTCAACTTCTGCTTTAAAGCCAACTTCAGAATTTCTACATGAAAAATCCACTTAAGAGACAAACAATAAAACACTATCAAAGTCAAAAGATAACATCAACCTTTATTCCAAACAAAACAGAACTACAGAACACCTGCAATATTGCTTGTCATATTTTACAGAAATCTTGAAACACTGGACACACACACTTACTTTTCCAACTATAACAATGAGAAAAAAGAATGATGATGCTTCTAAAAAGATTTCCATCTAAAGAAATTTAATAAAAGTCAATGTTTAATAGGTAATTCTCATTTCTGATGCCCAGCTTTGTTTTCAAGTGTTCCCGCTTAGCAAGAAAAGCAAAAAGCCAGCCTGCTTTAGAACAGCAAGTAGGAATAAACTGCAAATAAAAAGATAGAGCAGCAGTTGTTTAGTAGGGTCTCATGCGGCTTGATGGGGGCGGTGCGCGATTCGGAGGCGTAATCGCTATGTCCAGGTAGTCTCCTATCTGGAACTTCTGTGACTGCAGCGTCATGGAATCATCCGTGCCCTTGCGGCCTGACATGGTACTGCCAATCTCCTTCACTCTGCACGGAGGGGACAAAACACAAGGTGCTTAGCAGGAGCAGAGCTCACACAGCAGTAGCACCAGCTCACGGGACCCATCCTGCTCCATCCTCTGCGTTCTGTCACTAAACCACAGTCACAGGGTGGTCCCTTTTTACAGTACTGGCTTGAAAAGCTAAGTAAGTCTTCACACTGACAGGATGGCAAGAGGGGAGGCTGGTGCAGAACCTACTGCTTTATTAAGGGTACAGAACCCCTCTATCACACACAAATTAAAAAAAAAAAAAAAGAGAGAAAAGAAAAAACACCCTACACCTCCACTCAAACACCTACTCAGCACATAAAAGACACCCCTATGGGTGATAGGACATGATACAGGCACTGGTTCCAGGCAGGTAGCTACACTGGTTACATGTGACCTGGCACCAGAAGCCAAAAAGGGATGATAGAAAGGCCAGGGACTCATGTCCAGCACAGGCATTACACAGAGGCTCTCTAGGGCCCAGCCAGGGTCCCAGTGGCCAAGTTGCCCCTTAGCTACTAAAGGTCCTCAGGATACCTGTAACGACCACTAAGAACTGAAGCCAACCATTCTTTGGCACAATACCTATCACTCTTCCACCACCAGCAAAAAACTTGACGACAAGTTTTAGGTTCGTGTTCTGGGTGGCTACCAACATAGCGACCAACTTAGCAACCAATGTCTCCGCTCAGGGTAACCTGCTGTTTTGGGAACTAAAGCAAGTTTAGTTTGCAGGCATCATCATCTAATCTGCTATAAAGAAGTTTAATATGTGTGTTCTGGATTTTAAATCGATATTGATGAAAGATAATTTACCACTCTGGTGACTGAAGTCATAGTAATCTGGAGAAGAAGAGTCATTTACCTGTACCCAGGCCTCTTGAGATCTGTAAAAACAATTGCAAAATTGAAATGTGTGCCCTTCTTCCGTGCTTCAGGATAGACCTCTTTCACTAAGCTGGTCAGCTCTTTGAGAGTTGCATCCATCCTAGTTAGAAATAAAATATTAGTTGCTCATTTTCTCAAAAGCAATTACCCATTTACCATGGGTAATTCCATTACCCATTTAACACTGAGATCAACAGACTGCTATAACCAAGTTATTATCTCCTTGCCTGTGTATGCTTTCTGTCATGCACAGAAGATGATTAAAATTTTACGTGTTTAATCAATATGGGGAGCCATTTGTTTCTCAACTATGTAACAGCTCAAACAAAATATTCAGATCCCCAGATCAGCGAGTGGAACTTGTTCTACTTATGAGTGGTAACATCTGGGAGAACTCACCACCTACCGGCCGCTGGGGGCAGTGAGAGCTGCAGCACTAAAAACACACACAAAGATTTGCAATAAGCGGTTTCAGGTGCCACTCAGCTTCTGGTTTACTGTAATATCAGACAAACTGCCATCTCTTCCCCCTCTCTCCCCCGGTATGTTCCAAAATCTGCTTTTTCAGGTTTCTCAAAAAAGCTAGTTTAAACAACAAGGGCTACTTTCAGATGCTTATGCAATATACAGCACAAGAATTTCTCCATCTGAGATGAGATTTATGTTAAAATGGTTGGGTTTTATTTGTTTGTTTCTCCATATTAGAGAAAATGCAAGGGTAGCAAATCATAAATGAATTTAGATTAAGATTCATATTTTTGCCATAACAGGTAGTACTCCCACTCTGCCCTTTCACAAAGGGCAGGACCAAAACTCATTTACGCAGCTTCAAGCACAAAGGGACCAAATCACAATAGCAACAGCAGCCGCCTCCATACACGTGTGTGTGCATGTACAGCTGTATGTATATGGCCTGCACAGGCAGCGCAAGCTGCCGGGCGGGCATGGAGTGAAGCACCCACACACAGAGCCCTTCGCACTCACACACACGGCAAGCACTTCACACATCACCCACAGCCCGGACTGCGGGCACAGAGCCCACTTATTAGAATTCAAGTAGAAGAGCAGTAGAAAAGCATCCTTTGCCAGACACAAAAATAGCTGTATTCAGCTGTACACTGACACAGGAGTTACCTGCCCGACAAACCTCAAGAGAAAAATGAGATTAGAAAGCAGTCTAACTCCCTTTGAAAAGCGTTTTTAAAAACACTTCCGGCAAAGACTAATGTTTTAGCAATAGACACTGCAGTTACTCCCCGGGTCAAACTGTAAATAAAAAGCAGCTCCTTTAGACCACTGTTACCTGACCATATCAAAGGAAAACAAAAACACATAAAAAAGTAACACCCTGCTGCCCGCAAGAGGCCCTACCTCACTAAACCTGCCCACAGGCCATGCAGCCCCCAGCCCTGCAGGAGGGCCGCTGCTACTGCCGAAACGGGCTGCTAAAAGCAAGCCCCCGCGCCGCCCCTCACCATGTGTAGATCTGGAGCTCGCTCGAGGGCACGTTGCCGCGGGAGAACTCGTCCATGCGGTGGTGGCGCCCGTTGTTGGTGGTGAAGACACGCAGCAGCAGCGGGCACGTCTGCGGGCGAGGCGCTGTCAGCGCGGGCCGCACACCACCCGCCCCCAACCACGGTGGCTCCCGCCCGAGCCGCCGCACCCCGGGCCCCGCGCGGCCCCCAGCACCTTCTCGCGGTCGATCGGCTTCTCGGGCTCCTTCTTGATCTCCTCCTGCGTGACGCGCGACTCCACCGCCATCTTGTCAGCCCCGCTGCGGACCGATTGCCCGGATGTCCCGCGCGGCGGCTCCGCTCTCGCGAGAGCAGGGCGCGCGGCGGCAGGGGGTGGGGCCGGGACGGGGCTGCCTCCCGGTGTTGGAGGTCGTTGGTGGCCGTTGGTGGCGGCTGGTGACCGCTGGTGACCGTTGGGTTCGCTGAGGGGGAGCTCGGGGCGAGGAGGTGGCTTCCAGCGCGGGGAGGAAGAGGGTGGCTGTGGCGAGCGCTGCCCGCGGGGGCAGCCGCCCCGGGTAACCTCGCCCTGAGGTGGTGTCGCCTGCGTCGCCGTGGCCGTTCCCCGAGCGGCTCCCTGCGCTGTGAGGTGCGGCCACGGCTCGGGAGCGGCACCTCGCGGCGCGAGGAGCCGCTGTCACGGCCGGGGGGCTGCTCATTGTGGGGGCGGTGTCGTGGTGTCGCGACTACCGGCAGGTGCTGGACAGGCCGCTTAGTGGCTCTTCCTACAGCCCGCAAACGCCCAGCAGCGAGTCTCGTTTCTCCGACCTGCTGTGACTTTGGGGGATGCGGTGTGACTGGCTTCCCACCGTGCTCCTTGCCGTTTCACGCTCACGGTGCACTCTGTAAGGCATCCCCTGTGTCCTCTGATAGTTGGGAAGGCTCTTAATAAGCTAGTGGTATTTGTGTCTTGTAAAGACACTTCTCTGTGGGGGAAAAAAGTAAATGGATGTCTAATGTAAATAAATATGTAATAAAATCAACTGCTATAACTATTGATTAAAATAAATTAGGGGCAAATTGTATTTAGAACTTAGGTTCCTCTAATGCTGGGAAGACCAAACACATGTGTTTTCCATTTATGGTCTTGTTTTTCGAAGAGTAGATTATCATATTCAATTGAGTGTGCTGCAATGTGCTACAAAATAGGGCAGAGAGACCTGGGTTTCTGATGTGATAACTCTTTGTTTTGGGAGTTGTTACTCAGGTCTGAATTGAGAGAGTATTTGTTCTGATGGAATTTACACTTAGATCAGTCACCGAACTGGTGTGAATTTGCCTCTCATTTCAAGAGTTAAAAAAAAAAAAAAGTTCTTCTGTAAGATTGTGCAGAAATGTGTTTGGTAAGTGTGATAAGGTTCTCCTCTTCATCCCCAAAGCCTTCAGGGTAAACTATCCCAACTCCCGTTAACTGTGTTTAATACTATATTTTATTAGGAATTATTGCAGAGGTACACTTGATATGAGTTTGCTTTACTGAGAAAGTAGTGCTAAACTTAGCAATAGATACTTATTTATAAATTAAAAATACTACAGTTGCACCATATTTATTACATAGGTGTATTTTTCTGTGCCTATTTTTTCTAATATAATCTTATGTTGATCCCTGCAGCAGAAACCTATGGAGAATTTCATGCTACCAAGCCTGTGGATTAGGGTTCCCTTTCAGCAAGGTACTTCCCCAAGCAGGGTGATTCATGGCAGATTTACAAATGCGCTGGGTGGAAATCGAGTATCAGATACAAATATAGCAAATTCTGCACTGTTGGAAAAAGCATATGCTTACTGTTTATAACTGTTACAAGTGTTGAAATAAATACACACAAAAGGTAGTTCGATTTCACATTTCCAAACTCAGCAGATGATAGTGTTTTCAGTCTATTATTTATTCAGAACTTTGTAAGGGGGAGGGGAGGGGAATGACAAAAAAATATACTCACCTGTTGGGGTTTGTAGATACCAAAAAGAAGAAATCGGAACATGAATTTGGATTAAATTTAAAAAAAAAAGAAGAAGCACTTGCTGTTCTCCAGTAATACAGCTAACAGCAATGGGTTTAAGATGCTGTTTTATGGCACAGTTAACACAGGACAAGAGAACCAACAACCCATCAGAATTTGCCCTCAGCTTTTATTATCTTTCATTTGTTCTGGTTTGGGTAGTATCATGTAGTTTTTACTCTCTATTAAGTTATGGCATCTCATCAGTTTATTATCAAAGGAAATGACTCAGCTGCTCCGCCATTTGCAGGATTTGATTTCCCAGGCAATGATACAGTTTATTGCATCGCTAAAATTAATTTTATTTGCCTTGATAATAATACACTTTGAGCCTAGGATGTGAACCACCATTTTCAAAACAAAGGAATTTATGTCTAGGATCAGGTATCCTAAAGAACAGCTGTAACAAATAAAGCCTGATTTTGTTATGAAAGTAAGTAGTTCCTTCTGTTAGAACTTTTGGATGCTTTATTTATGTGAAAATGGCCCAACGTGCCTGAGTTTTAAGAAAATTCAAGCATGAATTTATTGCTGATGAACTCTACTAACAATGACAATTTATTTTCAGACTGAAGTTCAGATTCTCTACCTATGTTACATGTTTGGAAGAGATGATGAGAAATGATCTGACAGTGACAGTGTCAGTATGTGGTTTGTGACGTGGGTGTTGCTGGAGACAGCAGCTTCGGTTGGACAGAGCACAGCAGAATAAACCGGATTCCCACCAAATTTGGTGCAGGTCCCTCCTGTACCTGAGTTAATCTCAGGGTTTGCCGTTGCCTGGAGGGGGTTTGGCTTCCTGCCGCTTGTCCTTAACCTCCAGGATGTGATTCGTTTCCTCTTTTGTCAGCCCTGGCCTTCACCAGATGCCTCCATGAGGAGATGAAATTTGCTAATTTAAGAGAAAACCGCCCAGTTGGGGGTTAGTTTTCTGGCTGTTTATTGTGTTTGACACTTTCTAGGCTGATTCAGCAGACACGGTGGGAATGAGTGGCTGAGGACAGGGCCTGTCCCTGGAGGGACAGGAGGCGTCTGTTGCTTCAGCCCCTTGGCATTCTCTTCCATGACTTCTGGTTGGCGGGAGGAAAGGGGGCTCTCTTTTCTCCCCAGCTTCCCAGGGATACGGGGCTATGTCCCAGCTTGCCCCAGTGTGTGCTGTAAAGAAAATGGAAACCTGAGGTAGTGAAACAGCAGCAGACTGTGCCTGCAAGCAGGTCTGCGGCCTATATTGTTGTAAAGAGGAGATATAAAATATGCATTAAACATCTTCATATTTGAGTGTGTGTTTGTAGAGAACTGAAACAAGTCTCGGGTGCACAAGTTGCCTGTTTAAGATCTGCTAACCCACATCCCCATCTCAGTGGTTATTTCAACAGTGAATTCTTAATTCTTCAGGGGAGCACCTAGAAAGGCACAGATGGAATTGCACTTCGGTGCACCTGGAGCTTGGCAAAACCTCCAGAGCCAGGTAGAGCAGACTGGCAGGAGCCAGTCACTGGCCAGTGCAGCAGCCACTGCGAGTAAATTGTGACTGATAGATGGGAAATTTTTTAAAAAAGAAAAAGCAGTTGATGTTAGTGACTTAAAACTTGGGAGTGTTTGCTAATCAGGACTGCAGGCTGCTCCTTAATTTCTCATGGTGGTTTAGGTACCCACAAAAGCTTGTTTGCTGCAGAGGTGGTGATCTTTGTCATAGTTGTGGGAAGTTCATCTCTCTTTCTATCCAGATTTATCCTTGTTGGCAATGGCATGAATAAGTTTTGAACATCTTTACAATCAACCCAGTAAGGGTAAACTCAAACTTGATGGAGCTTCTACTGCAGACAGGCTTTAGCTGGTAGGTCAACACTGGAAGAAGAGTGTTGCATTTTCTTTGCGAATATGATTAACTGGTATTTCCTTTATTGGTATTTTTTCTTCTCTATTTTGTACTAAATTGGATGTAAATATAGAAAATTGATTCCATGTCTGCAATGCTGCTCAAAAATGTCATTGAAGCTCATTCAAGATGAGATTCTGCCTCACTGTCCTGTCTTGCGTTGAGAAGATTTGGAGTCACAAAATGTACCATATGGGACCAACCTGCACCAGAGGGGAAGCAACCGTTGGGCTTTTCTGCTCCAATTCAGCCTGTGCTGTTCAACCTGTGATGACATTGCAGCCAAATAGCTCAGGCCTTGAGTAGGACGAGTCTACAGACGAGGAAAAGGTGGGGAGAAAAGAAGTTTGCTGCCCCAGTGCAGGCTGCCCAGGGCAGCACACTATCAAGAGCACCCAGATTTGGCCGCCTTCTGTACCTGTGCGTAGATCATATATACAGGTTCTGCTTATTCCTTCAAGTCACTAAAGACACCACAAGCTAAGCTTGTGCTGCAAGGGGCTGCAAGAAGTGCCAAAGCCTGACGTTCCTTTGGACAGGAATGGACTAGATGATCTCTAGAGGTCCCTTCTAACCTCAACCATTCTGTCATTCTGTGATAAAAAAGGCTTTGAAGCTGCTTGAATATTATATATTATTGCAAGGTTGTTATTTAACAGTTAGATCAGGATAGCACTGATCAGTGCCGGGGCTTGTGTGGAGGGCAGAGCTGGGCAAACAGGCAGCCTCACAGTTACCACTATAAGACTCTTGTCTGGTGGTTGTGATGTTGCCAAACACTGTAATTCTGCCGCTCAGGTCCAGATCAGGTGTTTCCTCAGGATGCATTTTTTCCAGTTTCTGAGAATAATGTTTCTGAGAATACTATTAGGCAGACTAGGGTTATTGTTTATCGCAGCTCTGCTGTGCCTTGTTCATGGCACCTGCCCAGAGCCGTTTGCCCGCAAACCTGCAGCATCTGCACCTTGGGGGAAGAAACACAGGTGGGCAGGGATGCTTGCTCGGGTGCTTACTCATCTGCCAAAATGTTCTCCTTAAGAAGAAAATATACCTTTCTGATCTATAAGCTTTATAAAAACACACGTTTCTTCTATAGTGGGTGAAGATGTGCCAGTATTGGGCAGCTGGATGCTCTTATGTAAGTGACAGTGAGGAACCGAGGATGTGATCATAAGGTGGCATAAGGAGAGAGCTGGAGAGCAGTTTTGTTGCATTTCAGGCCAGCCTAAAGAAAAAAAAAAAATGCAATTTTGCATGTACCCCGTACAAGAGAGGTACTGCTGGCAAAAATGGTAGCAATTATTTGAGTATCACTCAAAAGAGAGCAGCACGTACTGGGACTTGCACTTTTCAAGGGAGGAAGACAGCCTGGGGTTTCAAGCAAAAAAAAAAATCCCACTATGTCCTGTACAATTGTTTTCTTCTCTACGTAAATATATATTAAGAAGTAATGGGCTTTTCCTGGTGGGGTCGTAGGCTCAGAGTTACAAAATATAAAATTAAGGAAGAAATGTTGCCAGAATCTAAACCTGGATTTCATTAAAATGTGTTGTCGTTTCACTATAAAATGCATCTGCTACAATGTTCCAGAAGTTTTAGACACACAATAGAGCAATAAACTGATTTTATAACTCAGGCTATTTTCTACCATAGGTTCTCAGTTCCCCCCGACCCCGTTTGTATTAAATTTCCTCAATACAGAAACATTCATACACTGCAGGTAAGGAATGAACAGGTTGCTGGGGTGAGTGGACACCTCAAATGGTTAACAGCATCTTCCTCTTAAATATTTGTTCTTTTCTCTTTCCATGGAAGAATGGTATTAAAAGAATCAAGGTTTTTTAAATAATTTTTTTTTGCCTAGAAAATTCCAAGAGATCTGACTGTCTTAGCACATACATTTTCTATACAGCTGTAAGGGGAGGCTACTCTTCAGCTTCCCATAGCTCTCTCTAGGTTACGCACATGTGGCATGACCCACAACGTCTGTTGAAAATAGGAGAATAAGGATGGATCCTGGACCAGATCCTTCCTTCCGTTTCACTCCTGCCCCAGGATGGTCTTGACGCACAGATTCCCCCTGCATTTTTGGCATTTCACACATTTATTTTATGCAACTGAACTGTTGATAAATAAATCCTCTGTTGTCAGACTACACCCACGACACCAGCAATATTCAGCATTTCTCAGCATTGTTGTGGGGTTTGTGGAGCCAAAAAGAAGCGCATGAGAGTGATCCCATATCCTACATGGCAGAGGATGACGCCATGTGCGCCATTAGGGGTATCCTGCTTCCAGAACCACCAGAATAAAGGATTGAGCAAAACTTCTCTCCAAACTAAATAATTCCATGTGGCAAGATAGGTCAGGCACAAAGCAAACCCCACTGTCCTACTTACTCACCTCGACATCACAGAAATCTCTTTTGTGGCTAAACATGCAGGTCAGGAAACACTGCTCTGTAGCTTTTTATTTGCCTGAATAGTCATTCATGACCGGAGTGCTCTCAGCTGCTCTAAATTACAGAATCCCAGAATGGGTGAGGTTGGAAGGGACCTCTAGAGATCATCTAGTCCAACCCCCTGCTCCAGTAGGGACACCCAGAGCACGGGGCACAGGGTGGCATCCAGGCGGGTTTGGAAGATCTCCAGAGAAGGAG
>JAUBNY010000877.1:5818703-5833248 GCA_032275445.1 Crypturellus soui
GGAGAGTGGCTTAGCCACGACATCCGCCAGCTCACGCAACACTCTGGGGTGCATCCCATCAGGGCCCATGGATTTGTGGGTATCGAGGTGCCTTAGGTGCTCTCTGACCCAATCTTCCTCTACCTTGGGCAAGTGTTCTTCTCTCTTGGCTTCTCTTGTCTCTAGGGCCTGGGACTCTAAAGGGCTGCCCTTGGTAAACACTGAAGCAAAGAAGGCATTCAGTAACTCTGCTTTTTCTGTGTTTTTCATAATCAGGGTACCCACTCCGTTCACCAGCGGACCTGATCTTCCTTTTGCTCTTAATATATTAATATATTTGCTGTTAAATATGCTGTTAATATATTTGAAGAAGTTTTTCTTATTATGTTTAACATCCCTTGCCAGATTGCGTTTCAAATGTGCCTTAGCCATATAAAATGAAATTCTTTTCTGAATGCTGTATCGTATGAATTAACTTGATTTTTTTTTTAAGGAAGGAAATGTCCATTACTAAGAATATGTGAAGTTTGAACCTAAAATTAATTCTGACAGCTTGGTTGCCATAAAGTCCTCAGAGACACGGTGCATAGTAGAAACACTGGCACAATCTTAGCTGCAGCAACAGGAATGGTGCCAGTAAACTAGAGCGTCCTATAGGTGTAATGTGAGACTGAATCCGTTAGGCTCCCTGGACTTCTATTCCTTTGAAATCAAAGGTAATTAGAACATTTTGTGTTCGTTCCTTTGACCAAAAAAGAATAACTCCTCTTCTGCACCAGTGACTACTGCTATTGCTTGTATCGTCTTGCATTTGGCACATGGGAAAAGCTGCTGGGGAAGCTCTGCCCCGGCGAAGTCAAAGGACATTTGGTTGCAAGTCACGGTGTCTTGTCAGGGAGCAACACTCAGGTCATGGGAGAGCAAACACGCGGCAGAGACGGAGGTGTTCCCCACAAGAGGAGGAGGAAATCACCACTTCTACCTTTCCTTGTCCTGCCGTGCTGTCCCTCCTGCTCCCTTGCTACCTGCAATGGGATCTCCTCAAACTGAACTAAGATGAAACACAGGAGCAAAGACTTCAGGCTTATGCTGGTCGCTCCAGTCTTGTTCGTATGGTCTGAGAAGGGCAAGGAAGCTTCGCACAAGAGGCTGCGCTGGCATGTGAATGGGGCCAGAGGCAGCGGCAGTCGAGGGCATCCCCTTGGAGCGGTACTGCAGGGGCCAGCTGTGACAGCCTAGGACGCCTAGGGCCGGCCGTGAGGCACTACATTGCAGAGTGCCGCCCATCTGGGTTTTCATACAAGAATCTGAAAGTGCAACATCCAGAAAATAAATACATTGCCTTATTGAGCTGTGTGCGGAGGCAGGGGGATCCTGCAGATGAAGAATGAGTAGGGAAAGAGAAAATCTCTACAGAAAAGAACATACTGGAAAAAAAAAAGAGAAAACAACTTAGCTTGACACCACTTTGCAGTCAGCCTTATGTGCTGTTACACCTGTCACAAAGCTAAAAATAATTCAGATCTATTTCTATAAAACTTTTGGGCATGGAAGAGCAAGAGAAGTGACTTTTCTCCACCTGTTTAGATTTGTTGCAAGATAAAGGTTAAAATTTGCTTGTGTCTTACTTGGTCTTAGGGAATAGAAAGGCATAATAATTTCCAGCTGATACATCAATTTAATTGTTCAGATTAAAAAAAAAACAAAGGATGATTATCATTTAATACTATCTTCAGAAAACAGGTATTAGAATTTTCAATAAATCAAGTAACAGAAAAAGAAATAGCCTATATGAAAGGAGGTGAAATGAGAATTGCAAAAAAATCTGTTACAGTCAGATTCACTGGTTATTAGAGGTGATCAATTAGCTTAGCACAAAAGTGATAAATTTAGAACACAAGGCCTAGTTATCGTTAAATTCTTACGTTCAAACTGTGATGTGTTGGCCAGGTGTTCAAATGCCATTAAAGTACCACTGCTCTGGTGCCAATTACTGCTTCACACTTGGACCTGGCTTTGCCCCAAATGATACAGAACTACTGATCACACGTGCTTCAGCATATGACAGATGCAAAAACAGTTTTAGCCAAGACCAGAGCTGATATTATAAGCTGTAGAAGTTACTAATCAGCTTCTAATTAGAAAAAAAACACTTTGTCAGACTGACTAAGAAATTAATTAATGTTCCTCCCCTTTGGGCTGCAGATGAAACAGGAAGACTTTCATATTTGTATCTGTTTAACTTGTAGTTTCTCTTTGGACTCTGTCTAGTGGAAGCAAATGCTCTGGGACGCCGACATGTCACAGTTTTCATGATTTCATACGTACACAGCAGGTGACATCGCTGGTCAGTCAGAGAAGTTCTCACTCCATCTTGCACTCAGCGTTACCTTGATTTTATAAGCCAGAATCTCTGCGTGCATCACATGCAACACAACTGCTGTTGTGTCTCTTCTAGCTTATTGGTTTGCTTATCTGTTCTTATTTTCAGATTTTACCTCTTTTTCATGCTGCTTAAGTGAATTCTTGGTTCTTGTGGGGACCACGATCCTCTGGCCCCACGTCCTCAGAATCCCTGATCCCTCGGGGTAATGCACGGCTTTACCAGAACTTGCTGGCAGAGATCAGCGAGGGTAACCGGTGCTCAGAAGTGGCTGTTTCTTGGTAGGTCTGAAAGTATCAGCTCGCAGAGCTGATCCTGTCCCCGTGTCACTTGCTGAGCGTGCAAGCAAGGCCGTGAGGATACTGCTGAAATGTGGGAAATGACATTTTTATGCCTGCTGTTTACTGGCTAAGCCAGGGGCAGAGACAAAGCTGTGACAAACAGCAGTGCAGTCTTTTGCTGACACCACAGCTTTCCGCCAAAGACTCCTTGAAAAAATGAATCTTGTTTTCCTGGCCATAAAAATGCATATAATCTAATCCACATCTCTTTACCGACCAGCAAGAAACAGTCCCCCTGGTTTCCCAGGGAGCAGTGGGCAGAAGGCGGATGATTCCGCGTGGCGGAAGTTTAAGAAACTTCCCCCTTGCTGGAGCGCAGTGGCGGGACATGGACCCAGCAGGCACAGAGCCAAGGGGGTTTCCACACGTCGGGAATGTGGCCTGGAATGTGCTAGGTGGTGTCGAGGCAAACTGCAGTCCTGCCGCCCCAGCGCCATCAGGGGCACAAACAGGCAGGGAAAACTCCAGCTCCGCTGCCGTCTTTGTTAAAGCGAACAGCATTTTCACCCTGAAATTACTCTGCATCTTCTGGAAGGCTTCTTAAAATAGCCACGACACAAAGTGTAAAAGAAAAACTGCTGGCATTTGGGTCCTGCTGAGGACAAGGTAACAATATCAAGGATGTGAGGTGAGATACCGTTTCATTGTGCAATCACGTCTCATCAATGTCAAGGCCTCTGGTGATGATATTTCCTTCGTCCAAGAATAGACTGTAGAGGTATTTTAAGAATTCTAGTTGTCATGCAATTAATGGCATGGCACTTTGTTCCCAGTAGAAAGGTTTGCTTGTTTTGAGCAGTAACGGTATTTTGCATGTAAAAAAGGGGAATGAGGAATGGTTTATTGCCAGCACTTTTCCTTACAGGGGGATGAATCACTTACATTCTTGGCAACCAAGCGCAGATTCACAAGAATGCTCAGTTTGATCAATTTCCTTCCAAACACTAAGCCCAAAGTAAAGAGGGTAAAAAAAGAGAGAGAGAAAGAAACTTGGATGGGCTCGTATGCGGAAGCCTTTATGAGATGGACTTCCAAGCAGGAAGACAATAAATCTAGTGTACAAAGTGTTTTGCCCAGAGCCAGTCACTAAGTTGCTGTTAAAAGAGGGTCCAGACTAAATTAAGAGTGTAATACTGGGGGAAAGAAAAAGGAAAAAGGGAAGAAGAGAGATCTGCTCCGAGTAAGTGCTGGCCCCACGAGGGCTCCCTTGGCTCTTTCTCTTCTAGTGGGCTATTTTCCAGCTCCATCGGTTCCCAAAGCTGTGTATCTCACTCGATGACTCCCCCGGCTCTTTACCCTGGCCTGGGGTACCCACCGGTGCCCATGGCCTGGAGTCACGGCGGGGCCCGGCGCAGCAGCCTGCCCGGACGTTGGGCTGCTTCCTGCAGCCAAAACAGGGCTGCTCGTTTCTATCCAGGCTGTCCCCTCGAAATATACGTTCACTTTAGGGAGTCTGATATGGGGCAAAAGGATAATAAGGGAAGAAAGAACAGGGGGAGGCCCAGGAGGGCCCCACAGTTTGGAGATGCTGCAGATTTACTGTGTGCTCATCCAAGGTCAGGTCCGTGGCAGGAGCAGCGCTTCCTGCCGAGGCTCCCTGCGCACGTCGTGTGCAGTGGGGCAGCACGTGTCCCGGGGCCGTGTCCTGCGCTCCCAAACGAGCAGCCTGCCTGTCCCGGGTGCAGAACAGTCCTCCAGCGTCTGGGCAGGCTGTGTTTCTGGGAAGAAAAAGAAAACACCTAGAAAATCCGGGGACAGGCCTCAAGCCAGAAGTTCAGAGGCAACATGAAACACCAGTCCAAGCTGCCAAGGAGAAACACAGCGTAATCTTCAGCCCTGGAGTTTTTAAGACGAGACAAAAATAGTGAAGAGGGACAGCCTGCACTCGATGCTTCCCAGCCCTGCATTCCTGCCATTCTCTGTCAGGAAGGCCTCGTTCCGCTGCCGCTGGCACGAGCGGTGGCAGCACAGCGTGTTCTCCCTCCTCCCAGCCTCTCCGCCGGCAGCACCGCAAGCCGGGCAGAGGCCGCCCTGGGCGCTGCCGGGGAGCTCTGCTCACCCTGCGTCCGCAGAAGGGCGGCCAGGGCTCGGAGCAGGGCTGGAGACGCGACACAACTTTGGGGACTAAAATGGACCAGTTTGGCTTCGTCGGCTTCGCAGGAAGAGCGGCTCCGTGGCGAGTGGCTCCGCGGCCCGCGGCCCCAGAGCGCCGGGAAGGCCCCGCACAGCCGCGCGGGCGAGCGGCAGGGCGGGCGGCGCGCAGGCAGGATGCAGCCTGGATGCACCTCCGTTCCTGGAGAGGGAGGTCCCCAAGGTCACGGCAGCCTTGACGCTGTGGCAGCGGCAGAGGAAACCGCCTCAGAGGGCGCTTCCATAATGTCTGCATGGTGAATAAATCCCGGTCCTGGCATTAGTCATCAAGAATGTGAATAGGATCCTAAGGTGAGAGGAGAACAGTTCTCCGGGTGCAGCTGAAGTGGGTTCCTTCCCTCCCTGCTCCTTCACGTCCCATGTGCCACGTCTCCCAGGGGAACCCATATATACAAGTATGTATCTATATATACGTGATGCAGCTGGGGCAGGCCCCAGTGTCAGTGTGGGTAACACCTCTGCCTTCCTGGGAAGCATTCAAATAGAAATACAACCTGAACAGAGGAACTGATAACTTGCTCACTGGGTCAGGCTTTGCGTATAGCTACATATAGTGTTATGGGCCAAGGCTGGGCCATACTTGGTGCCTCATGGTGAAAAGCCGAGAGCCAAAGGGCAAGTTAGGCAGTGCCTGGAGCTACCACACTGAGGCCCCAAGGCAGCTCTCCTGGTCCAGGACCAAGTCACCATTAGGCTGGTGGATGCTCTGCTAATTTCGTGGAAGGAGAGTTGGAGCTATCACAGCAATAAATCCAGAAAAATCCATGGAGATCTTTTCATCCTTTACAAGATAAAAGTTTTCTGGGAGTATTTGTCCCTGAAGGCTCCTGAAAGCAAGAGGACAGGCGGGGTCACCCATTCTGCTCCCATATGGCTGAGTCGGCGGCTTGTCCAGACCAGCACTGTTACCAGGGCATCTCTTCAGCCTTGCAGGAGATCTTATCTGTAATCTTAATTGAGGCACATGTCGGTTATCCAAGGCCGTTTTTACACCACTCAAGCTCAAGTCATTGAATGTTTTAATTAACGAGCAAACACAGTCTGTCGTGTCCCTCTGTGTGACGCACAGAAATCTGTCTGCTTCCTCCCCGAGTACAGTACAGCACGTCTAAGCCACTGGCTACTATAATTATGATGGGATAAACATTTATATGGCACTATAAAGGTGAACTGGGTGCTTTGCAAACAATACAAAAGCACCAACCTCATTCCCAAAGAAGTCAGGGTGAAGAAAAGCCCAGAGGGAATTGTCCCGAAGGAAAAACTTCATCCCGCGGAGATTGAGAGCTGCTGGAGCAGCGGGTCTGAGCTCTGCAGAGGGACAAGGGAGGCTTCTGGGGCTGGATGAGCCACCAATGAACGACTCACTGGCACTCAGAAATGCTGCGGTCCCTTGTCTAGTCTGCCGCGGACCTTATGGATGAGCTTTAGGAGTCGATCCATGCATCCCCAACTGTAAAACTGATATTATTTTGCTGTGCATACACACGGCTACCAAAATAGGGGCTGAAATAGAGGCCATCTGCAGAACGGAGGCTGGGAGAGGAGGAGGGAGCGCTGGGAGGCTCACAGGAAGCAGGAGAGGGGAGTGGGGAAAATGAGAGAGAAATGCCAAAGAGAGAGAGCTCCTTGTGCTCGAGGAGGCAGGGAGCCAAGGAAAAGATTAAGAAACAAGATGGTCTCTGCAAACGTGGGGGAGAAGAGTGTAGATCAAGAGCCTTTTGGGTAGGCTGAAAGGAGCACAGAAGAGCCCGGAGAGTAACCAGGAGCAAATCAGGGCACCTGGAACAAGCGATGGCCGACACAGAGAAGAGCTGTGGTCACGGTGATGGGAAAGCAAAGGCTGCTTCTGGAAGCAGATACGCCGACAAACTAAAAGCTTCAGACTAGGCCTTTAAAAAAAAAACAGGGAAATAACATTTCATGGCTTCTTAAAAAGCACCTTTTAAGTCTGCACATCCCTTTTGCTCTGCGCACAGCGGATGCTTACACAGACCTGGTGCACACAGAAACTCAGGATATGCCCTGAGCCTGCCCTGCGGCTACGCACACCCCAAGGGCTTGGCCTTGCCGAGAACGTGGGGGCACGTGGAGTTATCCGTGGTTATATGAGAGGGGAAACACCGGCAGGAGCAACTAGACAAACGGATTTCATTAGGCTGAAGGCAGCGCAAAGGAGCAGGGAGAGTAACTGCAAGGAAATGTCAGTACCTGCAGCAAGAGGTGGCCCGGGCATGGAGGGAATTCGTAGCCATGGAGATAGAAACGCCAGGGCAGCTGAGGTGGTTCTCATGCTGTCACGAGAGGCGACTTTAAAGCAATTTGCTGTGATTCGTGTGTCCCTCTTCACTTGGATTCACATTACAATAGTATTATTATTTATGTGTTTATGATACTCCAAGATTTATGGAAGGCCTTGCCCATTTAAGCTATGGAGTCAGGTAATTGGAGATTGCCATTATAATTGAATTCTGTGATTTATTTCATTATTTGCAAATCACTTATTATCCACTCTGCAGCTTTAGTGAGTGATGATGAATAAGTCACCCCTGATATTCAAAGCCTCTTATTTTCCTGTAATCGGGAGGCTAGCACAGACACAGGATGCAAAGGTAGCAAACCACAGAGACTGGAAGAAAACAGCTAAAGACTGAAGCTGCGTCCAGAAATGTGGTGAAGCTCTTTAGATTAACAAGTGAGTATTCCTGAAGGGAGCTAAAAACAGTGGCTGGCGTGGGAAGAAAGTTCAAAATAGATGTAGGTTGAAAGACTGTGTGGAAGACCAGGAGACAAGCGGTGATAATGATAGTCATCAGATGGGAACATGTGGTTGTGAAGCATTTTTAGAGTGAAAAGTGCTTCAGTTTGGATAGTGTTTTCATATTTACATTATTCTGTGACGATACTCCAACACAGCATTATGGACTGTTCGGGCCTTTTTACTCTCTCTTTTTACACTCTCTTACGCACTCAGGGTGAGGGATACTCAGATTTCCCTCCCCTATTTTTTTAGGGGCTGCAACCAGAACCTGATTTCCATGAAACTTTTAGCTGTAAGATGGCAGTTTGACCTTTATGTATGGCAAGCCCCGACCTGCCAGGCTATGGCAATAATCATTCTTCCATCCTGGTTTGGATTATACCAACTGATCTGTAGGAGTCAAGCCAAGTTATTCCGTTCATTCAAGTTACTCACCTCATATATAATAGCAAATAGCTTTCCAGTGTCCTTCTTTGCTGATAAAGATATGTAAGGACATGCAAAACACACAAGGTCTCGGCTCCCGAATACACAGAGGTGTGACAGTAGCTTTTCTTCCACTCAGTATCCTTCCCTGTCCCTGAACAAAATATGTGAGATTTCTTGACTGGAGCTTCTTGTTCTGCCTCAAGATGCCCTGACAAGTTTCTTGTTGTTTTCTTATTCAGTATATTCAGAATATATAAATGTACGTAGCTCAATCTCTCTTAAGTTTTCCTTTCGTGCTTTAAATTGGCCCATCTTTTTTCTCACTGCGTATTACTGATGTCAGGCTGTGGTCTGTCTAGTTCTCTTCCTCTGCACTGTGCATGTTCTTTTTCTTATTCCTGATTGTACTTCCTCGCCCATCTGTACTACTATTTTTACTGTCTTTGAACACACATTAATAGTACTTTCAAACACATGTCAGCACCCATTTTTCTGTCCCATCTATTCCTTTACTTTGTTCCATGTCCAGTTTTCTTTCAGAATTTAATCAGTTGAAATTCTCTGTTGGGTTTTTCTTCCTCTTTTGAGCTGATTTAGTCATAATAACAAGGCTTACAGGGAACAATCCAAATCTTGCTGAAAGATCTGCTCCAAAGCTCATTACCATGGTCTCTATTTTTTGATAATATTCCAACTTCCTTGCTTTTACAGACTGCGGGAGATCCAATAACATCTTAGAATGGAGGCGGTTTCCTTTGAGTCCCTCATCTATTCTAAAATGTGTAGTATGTTGGGAAATCCAAATATGTCCAAATAATATCTAGTTTGACACTTTTTTATAGTATGTCCTTTTCTAAAGCCTTTCTCCTTGTGTTACTTTTGAGAAGGCAGCCTATTAAAAATGCTAAACTCTGACTCAAGTCTATCCTTTTGCTGGGAGCAAACCATTTCTGTGTCTCTAAGCGGAGATGGTCACAGCCTATCTACCTTTGTATGCCAGGGATCCTGGACTGACAGTCCTCTCTGTTGAAAATCTTTGTTAACACATTTATCCTCTCTGGCAATTCCTCCAGCCTTGTTTTAGGACCAGGAGGCTCCCTATGTGTTTCTAAGATGCGGACACCCTGAAGCTCTCTGAAATAGCCCAGTCCTTTGTGCTGAGGAGGGTTAGCTGAGGAGGGAAGGACTGTGCTATAATGCCTGTGACTCCGTTCAGCCTGCGAGCAAACGGACGGACGTGGGTTCCTAACAACCCCGAGGTTGCCCCACTTGCCGTGCCTGCTCTGTCTGCTTGGCGTTTTGCCAGCAACGTCCCCACCGTGCAAGAGGTAACTAACTGAAAGTACCCATTTCTAGGCAAGTTTTGTTCACAGCTATTCGGGACTTCCTTGGAGTAGATGGCACTCTCTGTCACATGAGTCATCTTGATCTCTTCTTACGTGGTCTTATCGCAAAAAATCTCACATTTCTCCTGTGCATGACAGCAATGAGCTACTCAATGGATAAAGCATGTGACATTTTATGCTGATATAGTAACTTATTTCCATATTCCCTCCACATATGTTCATGTACATCACTATAGTATGAGATAAAACAGCTGGGGGATACACCGTGACTTCGCCCCAGAGCCAGGGTAACCGTTTAAGATTCTTGCTTTACAATTTATATTTCTCTGCCTAAAAAGATGAGATAGCCCAGTTTAATCTCAACTAAATGAGACATCATTTCTTTGCTTCACAGACTTCAGGTTTCCTATAAACCTGCCATATCACAAGCAATAGGAGATTTCTTCCTCTACAATCAACTGCAGGTGACAGAATACAGCACAACATGGAATTCAGGTTAATACTTGAACCACATCGAAAATGGCCTTTCCTTGCTAAGTTCACTTGAAAATATGTGAAAAAAGTTTATTACAAAGACAGTAAAATAAATTCCTTAGTAACCAACAGTTTAAAAAATGATAAATCAGTCAAAATGCAAATTTGACGGGTATTTTCTAAAATGGTGTTTTTTAGTGGGTAGAGCTACACAGGATTTAATACCAGGCATTCTAAATAGGGGCAATAACCTTACAGAGAAATAAGCAGAGCTTTCATTTAAATAAATGCTAAATGCCGCTGCTGGGTTTTAAGGCATCAGTATGAAATAATGAGAGCTCACAGAGAAAGCTCTTCATCCAGCAGCTTCCTAGACCTTCCCCACATGGGACTCGTTCCTCTTTCCTTACAGAGGACCTGAGGTGCCCAAGTTAAGTATTTTGCTGAGTGACCCCAACTGTGACACTGAACGGAGGGAAGGGCGACTGCCGCCTTCAGCCCCACAGGCCTGGCTGCTGCTCCCTCCTGCAGGCAGTGGTCTGACACGCTTCGCTCACACGTGTCAGTGTGCCCGTCGCGTGTCCTTGGGTACAGCATGGTCTGACACCCTTCGTTCACATGCGTCAGTGTGCCCGTTGCGTGCCCTTGGGTACAGCATGGTCTGACACCCTTCAGTCACACACGTTGCGCCCGCCGGGGCAGTGTGGGGCCCTCCCGGCCTGTGAGCTCGGCTCCGGCCGGTGGTGCTCCCCGTACAGCCCTGCTACCCCAGCGCATCCTGCGCCCAGGCCCCCGCCTCAGTGCTAAGGGCTCCGTGCACTCCCTCGTGCCTCCTCCTCCAGAGAGATCTCCAGAGAGAGGAAAAGTGCCTCATTTGTTCCCTCTGGAAAGCAGTCCTTCACAGTACCCTCCTTTTCCATGTCTCTTTGCTTCCCAGTGCAGGCAGTTTATGTAGCCACCTCCCCAGCTTCAAACCCCCTTGCTTCCTGGCCAAGCCAAGGGCTGGACTGTGCTCCCTCTCCTCCCATGCCATTCATTCCTCTCCGGAGGGTGAATCATTCTGGCGTCTGCGGTGGAAGGGCAGAGCTGTGTCAGGGATGCTGTGATGCTGGGAGATGCCGACAGCTACTCGGCCTCTGAGGAGCAGAGTCACAGACCAGGCTGGTGGCTGCTGCGGGCCCTCATCAGCACCTCGTGTGTCCTCCGTTTCCCCTTTCCCATTTTCTCCAGGATGAGAGGGGTGCTGCCCCTAAAAATGCCCCAAAACAGGTCCTGCTTGTGCTCCTGCTCGAGTCAGTGATTTTTCTAACATTTTTGATATTCTGAGTGAAGACTGTAAAGGCAGCCTGAGTCTCCAAAATGTCTTTCTCATTACAGTGAGCCTGGGTTCATGTTTTATCTGCAAAGTGGAGTCAATTGCCAAGACAGATTTGTCCTATTTCATCCACTTTGTGCTGAAGTTAAAGGTATTTCTAAAGTATCAGCTCTTACATTTTCTACATCTTTGTCATCAAAACAGAAAATCATGATGGATCTCACGGAAATAGTCCTGGTTCAGAAAGCACATCTAATGCACAGATACCTTCCTAATCTGCAGTTAGAATTCACTTAGTATTTATGTTTTCACTCGTCCAATTACTGGACTATTGAGTCTGACTTTGGCTGCCAGGAATGTCAGTTTACGTCACTGTTAATGTGTTGCCTTCCCACTCCTGGGTTAGGTTTCCTGCACTCTGCTAAAGAACGAAGACTCAGAACTCATGTTTTTAACCGGTTTTGCATTGGAGATTTGGGAAGAATAACTCTTCCCAAAATAGGTATGTTTAAAATCAGGATGTTTCATTTCTTCTTTCCTTACACATCATCTATTTTGTATCACAGTGACTTGTTCCAGACATGTTCTTGTAGCAAAGGATGTCACTGTCTGCAAAATGATCTTTGTGTATGTGTGTGCTCATACACAAGTACGCTCACAGATTCAAAATCTTTTTATATATATGTTTGTGTTTCCTCTTTGGAAAAGGCAGAAAATAAGGGGTTAAGAGTGATATTCTTGCTTTACCTTTCTGTTCTCCAGTTTTCTGAATGGGCTCAAACCAGTTTATTGGTTTCTAATACAGTGTAAAAAAAAAAGTTCATCCACCCACATCACAATTATTTGGTTGCTAGGAGTATTTTTAGCAGCACGATTTGGTAATTGCTTCCAAATATAAGAGTTTAGAGAGTCACACTGTGGCCCAGGTAATGGTGTACAGGGAGGGGACAGAGCTACTCATGGCAGCAGATGTGAGGGCAGGGAAGTGAGCTGCACAGAGTTCCAGCTTCCCCCGCTATCCAGCACCCAGCCGCGCAGGCAAGGCAAGAGGTGAATGCTGGAATCATCACAGATCCCACCGAGCCACCTCCTTGATCCCATGGATAAAAGCACCTCCTCTTTTCTCGTGGGGGGTCTCCCGGTGTAGTTTGTAAAGGGACTTGCTCATGCAGGACATCAGCGTTGCTCTCTCCGTGCAGCATCTCTCCTTCCAGCAGCATCTCGCTGTGTAGAGCACAGCTGGGAGGAAAGGCTTCAGTGATGCGCAGCAATCTCCACACGCACACGCAGATCAGACCATGTTTCACTAGAGAAGCTGAATCTCATTCCTTTAGTTGTTGAGGAAGATGGTTTAACAGTTTCCTAACAGTCTGGGCTTTTCAAGGTTAGAAGTGGAAACATCTTGAGAGGCTGCTACTCTGTGGTGGACCAGCCCAATACAGGTATCTAGGGAGAGTAGGTTCCATCTCTCTTGTGCCTGTGGCTCTGCTGCCCGGATCCAGACCCAGCAGTGCTGTGGAAAACACGTGGAAAGTGCAGCCGGCTGCAGCCAGAGCGGGGAAAGAGTCCAGCTGAGCCTCATTTCCAGAGGGACTGGTATGCAAAAGGAAAACAAAGAGGCTGGAAGGAGAAAAATAAAAGATCTATTTTACTTAGATTTAATAATGCAGATGACAGCCATGCCTTAAGAAAGGACACGTTAACACACAGTAGGATTTTTTTTATTTATTTCATTGCTGTTCCTTTAAGCCTGAACTTTATTGGGAAAAGGTCTCAAGCCATTGAGCAATCCTCAGTTTGGGCAACCGTGTTGCTATGCTTCATCGGTTAAGTATAGCAGTAATTCGGAAAATGAAGCCCCACTGCATCTGTCACATCGTTTAAAAATTACTTCAGTTTTGCAGGTATTTGACAATTGCAAAACGAACCGCTTTACCTTGCAACAGCCTGTCAGCACTGGAATCCGCTCTGAGCCTAATGGGTTTCTTTAGCTCCCCAGAGTTGGAGATTTCCTTCCTCCTGCCCCTGCAACAAATTCCAGGCAATGACACTATTGAAATTCTGACAGTAATTTATATACAGTAAGTGGCTGACCTCAGATGAGACGCTAAACAATTCCTGTGCACCAGGCTGCATTTTTCTCACGAAACGCAGCAGTTTATTTGCAGTCGCTTACCATTAATCCTCCTCTCTTCCCAAGCCAGCGTCATTTATAAGCTCGGTTTGCAGGATGGAAATTAAAGGAGGAAAAAAAAGAAGCAAGCTTAGAGAAATAACCTTAGATAGATGAGTAGCATTACTCACAGGAATAGTCCCCTTGGCTTTGAAGAAGCAGTAAATATAGCTCCCATCCTAGAAAGAGTTACGCACAGACTTCTCTTCAGACGGGCTGCCCAAGGCAGGGACTGGTCACCTGCCTGAAGCCCTCGGTGCCGGCAGGGCCGGCACTTCCCCTCGCTCGGAGCAGGACGCCCCGTCCGAGCGGCTTCGCACCGCGGCGCGGGCAGCGCCGCCCCCCGCTCCGCTCCGCAACCTGCCCGCGAGAACCTCCGAGTTCCACCTCAGGGCTCGGCCACGTTACGGGTGTGAGGAAACACGCAACGTATTTACTTTCTTACTGCTCCCGATTTGTGTTAATATTCCCTGCTTGTAGCTAGCGTGTCACTGAGGGGCCAGGAGCACCCGCCGTCCCAGCCCGAAGCACTGCTGGTTTATGAGGGGAACCATCTCCGGCCGATGATCGGTCAGTCTCCGGGACCAGAGAGCTCCAGCAACAAAACACCCCGTCCCGGGCGCAGCGGGCCCGCGCCCAGGCTGCTCCCTCCGCCGCGAGGTCCAGCGCCAGGCGCGCTCCAGGCGCCCTCCCCGGCGCGGGGCTCCCCGCAGCCGCCAGGCACCTCGCGGCGCTGCCTGCGCGTCCTCACGGCCACGGAACAAACGCCTGAGCAGGAATCAGGAAAAAAAGAAAACTCTCTCCCCACCACCCTAGGGAAAAACAGAACAAAACCCAAAACCAAATAGGCATTTAGAACCAAACTAAAAAAAAAAAAAAGTGGAAAAGTGGCAGGAGTCCGTGAGGAATGTTGACAACTTTCACTTTAAAGCTCTCCGTTAAAATAAGACGGGGCGGGGGTTCCCGCTACCCTTCTACCCTTAATCCCCCCCTTTTCCACCCCACCGCCGCGGGGGCTGCCCCGCGCCATTCCACCCCGACCCCCGCCCGCTGGGGGCAAGGCAGAGGGGAAAAAATGGCGCGGGGGGGGTGAGGATAAAACTCCTCTCAGACTGTTTTTAACCAGGGAAAGGGGGACCTAAGCGGGGGGGGGGGGGGGGGGACCGGGTCCCCCCCCCCGGGGCCCCCCGGCC
>JAUBNY010000877.1:5855609-5870232 GCA_032275445.1 Crypturellus soui
TGTGTGTGTGTGTGTGTGTGTAAACACTGACACCAAGTCAGCAAAGCTCCTGCATGCAGCTCTGCAATGTAGACCTGCTAAGGCACCAGTTTATAAATGCTGTTTGGTTAACACAATTTGGCCTAATTATAAAGTTTCAGAATTAGCACTTAATAGTGTTGCTGGTTGGAGTTCCCCCTAGCCAGTGCTGAGGACAGATTAGGAGAGATTTGTAGGACTTTCTGTCTGCCGATGCACTCGCTGGTCATGGGTCACTTGTTCAGGCTGAGTTCTGAATAGCTGGAATAGCTCTGCCGTGAGCGGCCCGCAGCACCGGGGAGGAGTCACGGCTGCACGAACCACTGCTTGCTCTGCTTTAAATTAGAAATCTCTGTTAGAGCAGGATCTGTCCCTTGTGCGAGGCTCCCTGCAGTGCGGAGGGCTTTGGGTGCCATCACAGGAGAAAGGATTTTCTGCAGATAAAAAACGAGGTACGTGGGGCAGTGAGGGTGTATAAACACACACTTCCCCTTTTCCTTATTTTATCATTAATGCAACCTGACCTATGAACCTGATATATAGATAGTCCCGTAGTAGTGTATGTGCCTGACGTGCAAGCTCGTCACAGACTCCTTCCAGCTCCCTCCAGATGTGTGGTCTGAGGCAAAGTTTCTAGAAAGCCATTTTCCATCTTTGGGGAGATGGTCTGTGGGACCATCTGTGGTCCCCCCCACTCGGGGAGCAGCCTGTGGAAGCTCAGCCAGCTCTCATTCTGGAGAATGCATTGCTTCAAAGGACTTGCCGGCCTACCAGAAATTGGATTAATTTCAACAAAATCACATATACCCCACGCAAATTATATACACATACATGCGTGTGTCTGTGTACACACGTGCACTGTGACATTAACAAGAGAGACCCAATTAAATTTGCTCACTGAATTTGAAAATTGTGTCTGCCATTATAGCACACAGGACTTTTTTTCTTTAAACACACTGCATCTCTCGAATAGTTGAGCAGAGCTTCTCGGGGTGTTTACATAGGCGCTCTTTGTCTGGAGATGCCTTGCTGTAAACACTGCCTGCATTTTACAAGCATTTGTTTGGAAATATGTTGAGCAGCCATGCTTGGTTTGTTTCCAAATGTCTTAGCTTTGGGACCTTGAATTGGCTCAGAGCCCACATTTCTTATCTCTCCTTTTCATGCAGAGAGCCATATTTGAACAACTCGGAGCAAGCCAGGACTGGAGAGTAAAATGGTCTGCTCTCGAGCACTGTTTTGGGCAAAAGCAGCGGGTGCAACATGGAGATGCGGTGGGGGAATGTACTGAAGGAGTTCAGTTAAAAGAACAGAGATAGATACTACTGCTTGGCACAAATTACCTCGCATTAAAGTATTTTAATGTAATTGGTATCTTTTGAGATGCCTGTTAGCTATGCTGTTTTTTTCAGTTACTTTCAGCTGTTCCTTTTTATGTCTTGTCTTTCTGAGCACAGTGAAGCTGTCATGGTTGTTTTGTATAGATGCAAGTGCACCCTGTGCCTAAATTGGTAGATTAGAGTCTTTTCCTCAAGGAAAAACTTAAAATTGCTGTGAAAAGCCATAAACTTGAGGTAAGGCCGTTTGGGGGGCGGGTAGGGAGGGAGTGACAAAATGTCATGATGGCTTTTTTATTTTTATTTATTTTTGTGATAGTTCTGAGAAAACTTAGTACTAGCTGTATGGCTAGGAAAATGCAAGAAGTAATATGATAAATGTAGCTTGTATGTTTGCTTTTTAATCTTCTGGAACTGTTTTAAATCTGAAAAGATACTAGAAACCTTCTGTCTATCTCTAATCTTGATCATTAAAGGTGCTTCTCAATCTCTAATTACATTAGTTTTATTTTACCTCATTCTTCCCATAGCCATGGTAAATGTGCATATCCTGTGGCTTGGAGGATTAAAGTAATTGTCTTACAAGGTTGGCTTTGTGGTTGTAGCAATACCAGTGTTTCTGTCCTGGGATCCAGCTGCTTTAACCTTCCAGTGTTGTTGTTTTTTTTTTTTTAATTATTATTTTATTTTTATTTCAAGCTAAAAGCTTAATTATCTTACTTGTGTTTAACCATTTATTATCATAGTGCCATAAGCAACACAAGCTGAGGGCCCTGTTGTTTCAGGAGCTGAGCAAACACAAGTGGTAAATGAACCACTCACACCATTTAGGTGCCTCCTGCAGTGTCTGGATGAGACTAAGAGCTTGCGCAGCCCACAGAAAGAGCTGTGGGGAGCAGCTAGGTCTTATTAGCTCCTTTTTAATCTTCTTCTCATAGGACATTTCCTGGAGCCTTGTTTTATAAATCCTCCCCACGTCTTTTGGGCTTGCTCCCTTTATTAGCTCTTCATATGTCCCATAAAACGAGTGACTTTTAAATCTGGTTGGAGTTGTTTCTTACCTTGCCTGCCCCATTCCTATTTTGCTTTTCGGTTATTTTTTCATATATTGATGTGATGTAACTTAATGAGTCTTCCATAGATTTGTTTTAATTGTGAGATTAGCTATAAACTCTGTTTTATTGCCTATCCATACTCTTCTCTCTTCTCTGACTTGTTTTACAGTAGGTTGTCCCTTCGTACTGTTTCCACTAATATTTCTGATAGAAGAACAGGCTTTCTGACAACATGAAGGAGTGCACAGCAGTGCAGCCCAGGACTGGAGTATCCTACTAAGAGAAGAGTGGTGACCTTAAGGACCACAATAGTAATAAAACTGATACTAATGGATGGTTTCCCAGTGGTTCCTGAATGGGTTACAGGGTTATGAATGTCCTAAATGATCCATTGATGAACGAATAGGTGTCTTGTAGCACTGGCAGAGACCTGTTTTTCTCCTGCTTCCCTGATGCACTAAACCAGAAGATGTTTAAGTCAGTTGCTTATTTACAAGCCTAGAATATCTTAATTAGGATCAGAAGCAGGCATGGGAAATGGTGGGCAATATGGAGCCCCTGATGTTAGCAACCCCAAATCAGGCAAAACAGAGCCAGAGTGCTGGACTGCATGAAGCCTCCAATTAGGGAATCATTACACATAGGGAATGCTAACAAACTAAGGATCTCTGTTCCGTGAGGCTGCAGTAATCCCAACAGACCTCATGGTACACATCGTTTCCAGAATTTCCTGGGGTTTGCATGTTAAAAATCATGAATGAAAATTCCTGCAAGGGTGGGCTATCTCTGGAAGGTTTGTGGTCAATCCTGGGTCATCTCTTCTGGCACAAACTCTGGTTTTCTCCCTTCCGCGGGGAGCTTGTATCTGTTTCCTGCATCTGTCGCCCATCCCTCTTTGTGAATGGAAAGCAAGTAATTAATTTTTGTTGTTGTTAGCAATTAATTACCCTTGCCAAACTTTGGAGGACCTATTGTCTCCTTCAGACACAATGTTCTTGGGAAAAAGTCTCACTTATTGTAACCTCTTGTGCAATCTTCACTGGGATGATGAATACATCTTGGCAACGAGGCGCTTTCTGAATGAAAAATGTTGCTGGACAACCCTGGAGTGCAGCAGGAACGCCGGTTTCTGCCAGCGCCCGTGGAGAGCGGCCAGGCGGGCGGGTGAAGTGGGGAGAACCGTCCACGCTGCTGGCAGAGCACCGCGCGAGGCTGGGTCCGCTCCACGCACCTCCCCGTGTCTGTTCACCATCAAACAAGGGCTCTTCCTGTTGGGCATCTCAGCCCAAAGGTGCTTTATTTCTAGAAAAGTGTACTCTCTTGGAAAGCTTCCTTCTACCAGTGCAAGGCTGGGGAAATAACTGGGAGCGTGTTGTCCGTGCAGCTCGCAGGGAAAAGTCCCTCTCCCCATTTCCCTCTGTGACCCACAGAGCTGGAGTCCTGCAGAGCTGCCTCTGTCCCCACATAGTTTTATTTTTTGATCTCATTTATGGGCATTTCCCCCACCTTGTTCCTAGAATGTGCGTACCGTGGAGTTGTATACAAGCGCGACAGCTCCGTGCCCAGCGCAGCTGAGCGCGTTTGTCTTGGCCCAGTGTCTGCCCCGTTGCTTCCGTGGCCCTGCTGAGGTCTGCGAGATCCGTCTGGGACCGTGTGGGGCGCATGTCCCTCCTCGAGCCCGCGCTGCCGCCCCTCGCACGGCCTCCCCGGCACATGGGAGGTGACGGCCGCCGCAGCCCCCCCTCATGCACCGAGCGTGCCCGCTCTAGGCCTCAGCCACGGGTCTGCTTGTTGCTGGCAGAAGAACCAGCGTTGTCGTCCTCACCGCGGCCACGGAAGGGAGAGTTGTGGCAGCAGAGGAGGAAGATGGAGCAACAAGGTGGAGAAGGACCAAGGCAGTTGTGGTGCTGCTGGCACTGCGGGGGGCTGCCACATGTCCCCAGGGGGAATCGGGGGAATTGCATCTCTGCTTGTCCATGACCCGCCTCAGAGGGAAGGGAAGTCCCTTCACCCATGTCTTGCTGCTCGCTCTCTGTTCTCTGGGTGATCGTGACGGGCTCCTGTGAGCCCTCAGCCAAAAGAAGGGCCGTTTGTGTCTCCTAAGAGCCCAAGGCAAAAGTTTTGGGAGCCGTGTCAGGGGGAATCGCAAGGGATCTTTGAGCCAAAAATAAGTTGCTTAGTTTTTTCCAAGAGTAATATAAGTGCTAAGAAAACAGGCTGTAACGGGGAAAGCTTCTGGAGGGTGAGAGCTGACCTCATGGAGGGTGAGCGCCTGGGATCTTATTTTTCTTTGTTTGTTTTTCTGATAGAGACGATGGCAAGAGATGACAGTGATAGTGTCAGTATTGGGGGAAAGGGTTGTTTTCGGAGATTATATCTCTACACAGGTGATACAAACCTAACCTCTTTCAGGCCCTTTAAGTGCCAGAGAGCCAATGCAGCTGAGAGACCAAGAGTGGATTGAGAGAGCTGTTCTTAGGAATCACTAGGGTAGCTGCTTACCAAGCGTTTATTCTCCTGCAACCCCACTGAAGACAAAACCGAAAAGCCCATAAACTCCAAGGAATCTCAGAGGCCTTTCGACCTTGCTTATGTAGAGTATTTGATTTAGGAGACATTAAGCCTTGTGATCTAAGGCTGGATTCCAGTTGGTTTAGTGGGCAGAGTGTGTTAGCAGCCCTGAAGCCTTTGGATGATGAAAATGCTGAACACTACGATGCGGATTTGCTAATACTTTAGAAATGTGTTCAGAAGAAATAAAAAAGATAGGAAAAAACATTGTGGGAAATTCTTTCCTTCATGCATAATAGTTTTTCGTTGATTTAAAATTGTCCTTGCTGATGTGTTGATGCCAGTGAAATATTTCAGCTATAGGAAATGTGAAACCAACTCCTGTCTTTCTATGAATTATGAGTCATAAATTGTATGAAAAATATTCAAGCTTGCTATAGTTATTCCCCAAGCAGAACCTCTGAGTAATGGAGAAAATGCTGCCATTTGTGGGGGGGGAGTAGGAGGAGACTGATCTAAGCAAAGTAAAATGCCAAGTGCCAGCATGTGGCTTTGTGCGAAGTGTGAATTAGTGTCATCTACAATGATCCTCTCTTGCTAAGAAAGAAGTAAGCCAGAAAAGTTGTGTGTACTTGCAGTTCAGCTGAGCAAAGTTACTCTTTGCCACAAAAGGAGCGTTCGTGCTGGGGCCATGTGAGTGCTAGCCAGGGTGCAGGACTGCTGAGTGCTTGTGCCAGCCTCGCCGTCACACCTGCAGAGCTGGCAAACTGAGTCAAGGAGGTGCAAACTGGGGGCATCTGATGCAGCCCTCAGTGGACAGGTTGCGATGACAGAATTCCCCTGAGATTGACAATAAAGTGTCAAGTTAAACTCATGCAGAGATTTGCAAGCGAGTCCTTGATGGTGATGTTCATTTCATCCAGTTCTACTCCTCTAAGAGATAGGAATTAAGTTCAAATGAGTCCTCTGTAATGTTCTTCTGTTGTCACCAAAGGGTCAGTTCAATGTTTCATATACCTGTTTTATGAATTGCCTTCTAGAAGTGATCGTGGAAGGGTTCTCAAAAACTAGTTTATACTAGATATCTAACCTTCTGATGACCAAAGTTCAGTGCATTAAATTGAATTAAACATTTAAGCTCCGTATTTTGGGTTCTCCGTATCTTCAGGAAAAAACATGCAGCCTTGGGAGCTTTTGTGAATTTTATTTTTCCTCCTATGGTTAGAGTCATTGATGAAAGGTATTCAGTGTATCTGGGCCTTAAGTAAGTATATAGCACAAAGCTTAGGAGAGTGTGACTTCCTGACTGTAGAGCAGGGGATTCTAATAGTGGATGTGATAGAGAAGTTTAAATTAGACTTCATTTTTGTCATGGTTTTAATTCTTCGGTTGTGTTTGGCACTCGTATTCATGTTTTAGTGATGGATGTGTGCCCAAAAAAGTACAGCCAAAAAGAATAGTAGTGTAAATAATAGTGTAAAATCCTGGATAATACACTAGTCACTTTCCAAATAGATAGGGATTGATGTCCCAGCTGCACTGAAAATAGCTGTTTTTGTCTCTGGACTCTTGTGGGGCCAGGATTTGCTCTGTAGGAATCAGTCTGTGCCTCATTATCTCTTGTGGCATCTGTGAAAGCTTAAAATTTTTACTGAGTAGCAATATTCAGGTGTGACTAAGAGACATGCTGCTTGAATACCGAAAGCCAAATATTTCTTTCTTTCTTAAAGCCAATTATACTGCCTCTTCTAGATCTGATTCAAAGCTTATTCTAAGGATTCTTAAAGTACAGGTTTCAATTTGATGTTTCTTTAATTACCAGAGTTTGTGTGGGTTGTGCTTTTTGTTGTTTTTTTTCCTTTTAATTTTTGTGTTGTGCAAGTCATACAAATGTTTTCAAAACATGAGCCCAATTGACTTTAGGCAGCTGTGATCTGCTGAAAATTAAAAAAGTGTTTCCAAAAATGCAAGAAAACTTCCTTCTCTCTACGCTGATGCAACAGTTGGGTTTTATCTTGCTGTTAATCCACTCCTGTTGGCTCTCTCTAGGAGATGGCTGTCCGAGCACTGAAGCAGACAGGTAGCAGAAGTATTGAGGCAGCTCTGGAGTATATCAGTAAAATGGGCTACTTGGATCCTAGAAATGAGCAGATAGTGCGTGTGATTAAGCAGACCTCACCAGGTAAGCACAAACTTTCTTCTATGTTGTATGCTTTCTTCTTGTAAAACAAATCAAAGTATGATCCTGAATTGAGTTTACTGAGTGTAAGTGATTTCCACACAGCAATTTTTTTTTTATCTTGGTCACCTCAGCAGCATTTTCCTTTTTAGGTCCTGATCAAATTGAAGATCTGTTTTGGAAAACACATTGAATTTGGGAAAGTTGACAGAGAGGCACGGTGAGAAATGAGTAAAGCTGGGGAAGAAAGTGCCTATTCTGTTTGCAAATAAAAATCCATGGAAAGGATTTTCTTCAGTACAGCCACTTTTTTTTTTCTTTTTTCATGGAAAGACCCAGGGGCAGCCACATACAAAGAAAAGGGAAAACAAAAAGGACTTAATTTTTGAAGCAGTCATTCCCTGGAATGGAGCTACAAATGTGGTGGCAAATGGTGCCTGGTGGTTTATAGGGAGCAGCCCTATAAACTTTCCACCAGTCATGGGCCTTCTTTTTTATTATTTGAGGAAATTCTGGAAAAGTCTGAGGAGAGGATGTTTCCTTGAGTTTTATCCTGCATAATGGCACCTGACAGAGGCCTTTCAAGCTGAAGAGCTTCTGCGATGCTTAGAATGCAAACCTTGGATGTCATTTTATTGATGTTTGACTGTTTGAGAGATCACAAAAACATACTGATGGGTTTTATTTCAGATTGCTTGTGCCTGGACAGCGTAGGTCTCCTGCAAGTGATTAGAAGCCTTGAAAGGCTCCCTGGAAACTTCTTCATATGCAGTTTGAGAGTTGAAAACGTTTGCTTTTGAATTCTCTAGGCTGGTATATGAAAACTTTAATAGTAAAGCTCACAAGAATGTTAGTGTACAGGCAAGATGAGGAGAAAACTTAGCAGATATTCCTGTGGGAGAGAGAATATAAAATAGAGAATATAAAAATAGTTTATCTTGTGACTACAGTTGGTAAAATACACGCTGCTATAAAACCCTTCACAGGCTAGAGATACAGTCACAATATTTGTTGTGTTGGGTAGAAATGTGTGAACAAAAAAATCATTTGCAACCACCACATCTGGTATCTTTGCAGGTTCAAAATATTTCTCAGTCAAACCAGAACAGACTAAATGGTGTACAAATCTAGGAGATGGAGGTCATGTCTCTCTTGGTATCATCAAAATTACTTGCACAGCTGTAGTATGTCTCCCAGAGGAGGACAGATATTACTGTTCCTTTCATTCGTGGCTTCTGGTAGGGGAAAACAAACACAGTGTGAATCCTCCTGACAGAGATGCTGCAAGGATCATATAAGGGACTGCCTTCCATTTCCAGGCCAGAGTAACAGCATTTTAGGATGCCTTGGATTGACAAAACCTCTTCAGTGCCTCTCACCCTGCCCAGCACTTCAGGGCAGTACTGCTGGACCTTGTGTTGTCACAAGCAGAAGAGCTGCAGATTGTAGCCCCCACTTCACAGCAGTGATTTGATGACATTTCAGGATCCGGTGGTAACATTATTCCCTAGTGTGGAGGCAGCAGCTGCTTCACGTGCAGAGCTGTGCAGAGAGCTGTCCTAACGATGTGCATGTCCCTGCGTGTCTGCCCCAGCAGAGCTGGTGTGTGTGCAGGGGAGTTGTGCACATGCTGGCCTGCCCGCACTGGGACCGCTTGGGAAAGCTTACAGTCCGCTAGGCAAACCTGCCTCGTGCGGTATTGCAGGCCTTATGAAGTCAAGATTTTAAAAGGAATTTGTCTAGGCATAAATGATGATCTGTGAAGCCAAAAAAAAAACAAAGGAGGGAGGACAAAAAAATGGACTGAACAGAATCATCTGTTGGCTGTGTAGCAGAGCCAGCACTAAGCACCTGCAAGATACACCTGGGATTTGTCCTCTGATCAAAGAACTCATCAGAAGAGCCCTGAACACTTCCCGTGTGGGAATGTTACCAACTCAGCTCTGCACATTCTTCAAACTCACATTAGCACATTAGCAGTCTCCAAGATTTGTCTTCCAATGAGCGGGGTGATGAGTAACAGGAGGGGACACTCAGTGCCCAGCACACGGGGAGGACATGATCAGCTGCAGGAGGCCTTTGCTGTAAATGAAGGAGAGAGATAAAAGGATTTTTGAGAATAGTAGGACAGAGAGGGATTGCTCGGTGTGAGCAGTGAGATCACTATATAGAATATAAAGAGAATGTGACCTCCTAGTAGCTTATAATGATGGTGACTTTAAATTGTAATGACAGCCCTTTGGGGAGCTTCTTTTCCTTCCCATTGGTGCAGTGTTTTAGCCCTGACTCTGTAGCTTCCTCCAGTCTGTGCTTAATAACCACTAATGCTGGCCCAGCTTTTAAGCCAAGGCTATAGTATAAACCAATGATTTTGCAATTAAGGAATTTGTGCTTCTATTTTCATTATTTGATAGAACTCCCTGAGGAATCCTGGCATGGACAGGACTGTGGGCCAGTAGCTTGTTTTCAGTAGTAATATAAGCACTCCTCACTTTATATATATCTAGAGTGCTTAAGTTAGGTTTTGCGTTTTTTTTTTTTTTTGTAACTCACACTCACTGTGCTCTGTGTGTGTGTGTGTAATGTGCAGATGGATGAGTAATGTAAAATACTTAGTTCACCTGAATTGTTTCCTAACATTCTTCTGTGTTGCTTTTTTTATAAAGGAAAAGGTATTGTGCCAAATAACGTAACCCGCAGGCCAAGCTTTGAAGGATCAAATGAATCTTTTCCGTCCTACCATCAGCTGGGTAACGCAGCCTACGAAGGGACAGGCTTTGGAGCAGAAGGAGCAAATATGCTCCCTGACGTTCCCAGGCCCTACATGGACTATTTAATCTCTGCATCGCAGCCTGCACCCATGGGTGCCCCCGTGCAGAGGGCACCCGCTGTGGGCAGTCACAGCGCCCCAACAAGTCACCAGCAGAAACCCTACCCGGCCAGCATGGAGCCCTCTGTGATGAGTTACCCTGGGGCTAATCACAGCAGCCAAGCCCTGCAGCTGCCGGCCTCACACGGCTCCAGCAGCCCCCACTACAGCAGGCAGCACATGATGGTTCAGGGGGAGCCGATGGGCTACGGTGTCCAGCGGAGCCCGTCTTTCCAGAACAAGATGCAGCAGGAGGGAGGATACTCCAATCTCCCAAATAAGGGGGCAGTTGTTCAGAATAACTCTGGTCATGCATTTCAGCAGGCACCAACAAGCCTGTATATGTCACATTCTCACCACAAACAGACAAGTCCTTCCTCTCATCAAATGCACGTGATGTCCAGAGGTCCAGCATTTGCTAGTGATTTTTCAGACAGTCCGCCGCAGAACCTGTTAACTCCGTCTAGAAATAGCCTCAATATGGACCTCTATGATATGAGTAATCCTCCAGTTCAGCAGTGGCAGGCAGCGACCTCGTCACGCCGGGATTCTCTACAAAACCCAGGAATAGAAACGTCTCCACGGCAACACGTATCCTTCAGGGCAGATGCCACAGTGCCAAGCAGGACAAACTCCTTCAACAGCCACCAGCAGCAGCCGCAGGTCACTGTGTCTATAAGACAGGTTCCTCCAGGCAAAGCCGACCCTGCGCTTCCATCCCCAAACACCATCACGGCAGTCACGTCCGCGCACATCCTGCAGCCGGTGAAGAGCATGCGAGTGATGAGACCCGAACCCCAGACTGCGGTAGGACCTTCCCATCCAGGCTGGCTGCCTGCCCAGGCACCAGCCATGGATGGCTTGGAGATCATGGAGCAGCACGTCCCACCCGTTGGAGCAGCCAATGCCTACCAGCTGGATGTGGATTACAGTAACCAGGAGTTGCGGTGTCCACCCCCACCGTATCCCAAGCATCTCCTGCTCCCCGGTAGCTCTGAGCAGTTCGATATCAACTGCTTGTGCATGGGTGTAGAGCAGACCCTCCGCGTAGCCTCCAGCTCCCCGGGCAGTAAGGCTGAGGAGAACTGTGAGCGGAATGACAAAAACAGCAAGAACCCTAAAGCTGACAAGCCAAGCAAGGATAAAAAGCAGATTCAGACGTCACCGGTGCCTGTGCGGAAAAATGGCAAAGACGAGGAGAAGCGGGAATCCCGGATCAAGAGCTACTCGCCGTTTGCCTTTAAGTTCTACATGGAGCAACATGTGGAAAACGTCATAAAGACCTACCAGCAAAAAATTAACAGAAGATTGCAGTTGGAGCAAGAAATGGCTAAAGTAATTCTTGTTTTGTTATAATAAAAGCTGACAGGATCAAATTGATTATTACCAGTTTGAATCACCCCCAAAGGTTCTAAGGAGGGCTCCCCTGGAACTTGTAGGTGCTCAGCACCTCCCTTTATGAGGCTGTTTTCAGTTTGAAGCCTGGATACAGATTTTGGAGGAAGTTTGGAGAGTCTAAGAAATGGAGTTATATATCTTCATATCAAAAAAGTTAAATAAAACAAAAATCCTCATAGTAGAAAACTATTGGATTTGCTTAGGCAAGAACTCGGAAGCCAAGTCTGAGGCCAAACTGACCTCACTGGCACTTCTGCAGCTCTTGCAAAACTCTGAAATAAGTTTGCTTTTTCTTTCTGGTTCTTTCTATCCATTCCACAATAGCAACCCCCTCACTCACCAAACCTTGGTTTAATTTGACAGCAGAGCCATTGTGCCATCTATTTAGGTGAAAGTGGAAGGATGGATTTAGATGAACATATCTCAGCCAGCTTAAAATGATCTTGGAACCCTTACTGAAACTTGGCCTAGAAGTTGGGCTTGATGAGATGCTCTTTGAGAGCTTCTTTCATATCTAATCATAGCTCTTCAGCCCAAGCTGATGCATTGGTAGGGCTACTTTAAAGCAAAGCTGCCAAGTTCTGATGATTGCTGTGGTAGTTTTGTTTTTTATATGAATTTTCCCCCCCTTCCCCCAAATAACACTACAACAGGAGTGTTCTTCTGTTGTATTTAAGGATAAACTCTAGGGGAAGCTCTTATTAATGCATAATGGATAATAATTAACTACCAAATCTTCCCTAGCACAGGAGATTTCCAGAAGCAATTAATGGTCACCTTGCTGTGGAATACTCAATGGTTTGTTTGTTGAGGTTAAAATTAAACAAATATGCTTCTAAAATCTGTTGAAAAGACAGCAATTTAGTTACAGTTAATGGTTTATCCTTGTGGCATGTACAGAGTATGTTGCATTGCTTGCATTTAGTGAATGTTTTCTTGAGTTGGAGATAGGGAATGATCCCCAGAGAAGTAAATCAGCAACTAATTGCATTAGTTCTTCTCTTTCCTGGCTCCTGGCTTTCTTTCACTTCATAACTCAGGGGCAATTCCAGTGTAAACAAAACAATCTTTCCCTTAGCAACCTTGGCACTAACCAGAGTAATGCACTATGAACTCAGGAGATTTGGGCTATCTGAATATTCAGTTATTCTAGAATTACCCAAGATTATTTTGTCTTAAAATAATGTCTCCTCTGTTATTGATTGATGCACTCTCCTTACATTTTAAAAAAATGAAACTTGTTTTGATTTGGCTTTTGCCTTCAGTTTGCAAATTCATCCTACCTGTTCTGCAAGTTTTCTGAGACCTCCTTCTGATTATCCTTCCAATAATCCTTCTTTATTCATCTAGAATTTATTCTTATACTAGGGGGGATCTCACTGTGTTTTCTGACGGCCCCCACATTCGTTTTTAAAGGTCTAGGCTCTAGGTACGAAGTTAAAAAGATCAACCAAAGAAGTAGCCCCATGGGCACGTGCTCGAGCCTCAGCCTGCCCAGCAGTCAGTGCTGGTGCCTTCTGCCTCCTTCCCTTGCCTCTTCCCACCGCATGGGCACGGTCCTCTCCGAGCGCTTCGCTTGGTGCCGGCCAGTCCAGGCCCCTGCAAACAGCGCTTGGAAGGACAGACTCAACTGTGAGCGCAGGTCTGTCCTCTGGCACGGTCCTCCGATGGTCCTGCTGCCCGGGCTGCTGGGAGAGGGGACGGTCAAAGCCGGCAGGGCCTCCCGAGGTTATAGGCTCTGGGGGGACAAATCAGCTCTGTTAGACCTTGGATGCAGAAGGGAGATAGGGCACTTGGAGAGGACGTGGATCTGGACTGCAGACCAAGGCTGGTCAGGAGATGTAGGAGGCTTTGGAGGGGAGGCTGACAGAGGTGGAAAACTGTCTTCTAAAGAGCGTTCCCAAGGCACTTACGAATGTGCAATGCAAAACCAGCTCCCTAACTGCCACAAAAGCCAACAGGCAGCAAAATGCATTGATGCGAGTTGTCTTGCAGAAGCATGGCTTGATGCATGTAGGTTTAAGTCAGCTGAGCCATGCTACAAGTGTGTGTAGGACAGATTGCAGTGGCCAAGTGCACTTTTGAGAGCTGCAATCAAATCCCTTGGATAGTTCTGTGGTACTGCTCTCCCTGAAGATCCTTCCCCTTGACCCATCTCACGTAGAGCATATTCAGGAAAAAGCTGTTTCTACAGGTGTTTCAGAAGTATCTTTACAGACAGAAGGGAGAATATATCTCATATGAATATATCTTTTCTGATTTTTTTGCAATTTTTTCATAGTAACATGCTTTGGAAATGCTAGCTTACTGTTCTTATGCAGTGAATGTAACGGTACTAGCTCTTGTTTGTGGTTTGTTTTTACCTTATAAAGGCTGGCCTTTGTGAAGCAGAACAGGAACAAATGAGGAAAATTCTCTACCAGAAGGAGTCCAACTACAACAGACTTAAAAGGGCCAAAATGGACAAGTCTATGTTTGTCAAAATCAAGACGCTTGGCATCGGCGCGTTCGGAGAAGTGTGCCTGGCCTGCAAGGTGGACACCCACGCCCTGTATGCCATGAAGACCCTGCGGAAGAAGGACGTCCTGAACCGCAACCAGGTGGCCCATGTCAAAGCAGAAAGGGATATCCTGGCCGAGGCAGACAACGAGTGGGTGGTTAAACTCTACTATTCCTTCCAGGATAAGGAGAATTTGTACTTTGTGATGGATTACATCCCCGGTGGGGACATGATGAGCCTGCTCATTCGGATGGAGGTCTTCCCAGAGCGCCTGGCTAGGTTTTATATCGCTGAGCTCACGCTGGCTATAGAGAGCGTGCACAAAATGGGGTTTATTCACAGAGACATCAAGCCTGACAACATTCTCATCGACCTGGATGGACACATCAAACTGACCGACTTCGGGCTGTGTACTGGGTTCAGGTGGACTCACAATTCAAAATACTATCAGAAAGGTAGTGTTTGGGGGCTCGCTTTGGCATGATGTTGAGTAGGTGGCATTGAAACAAAGTGGTGCCTATTGGGAGAAATGGCTTCTGGTTGTGCTTCGTTTCTCATACTGCTTAAACCCTCTCCAGACATCCAGCTGACTGATGCAGGAGCAGCAGTTTTCAGCTCATACTTGTTTGGAGGGGCTTTGTGATGGTGAAATAACTTAGCTGCAGATTTAAAGAAATCCTGCCAGCTCCTGTGTGTGCCATGGAGGAATATTGGAGTGTGCTGGCAAAAAGGCCATGAATAATTGATGTAACTAAT
>JAUBNY010000877.1:5870332-5885011 GCA_032275445.1 Crypturellus soui
TGCCAGCTCCTGTGTGTGCCATGGAGGAATATTGGAGTGTGCTGGCAAAAAGGCCATGAATAATTGATGTAACTAATGTAAATGTGTGCTCTTGCTCTGTATCTCCTTCACGGGAATGTGCTTCTCTGTGCTGAGACAGAGACATCTTGATGCTTACAGAAAATCAATTGTGAGGGGGAGGGAAAAAGTAAATGCCTTAGGTTTGAAGTTTAAATGTTGCTTTGTAAAAGTAGAAGATGTTTGTCTCTAGATCTAGATGTTTGTCTTGGTTTGGTGTGTTTGATAACCACGAATGTAAACTTTGCCTTTTGAAAGGGAGCCATATCAGACAGGACAGCATGGAGCCCAGCGATCTTTGGGATGATGTGTCCAACTGTAGATGTGGAGATAGGCTCAAGACATTGGAACAAAGAGCTAAGAAGCAGCATCAGAGATGCCTGGCCCACTCATTAGTTGGAACTCCTAATTATATTGCTCCTGAAGTCCTGCTTCGTAAAGGTAGATGACCTGTGTTTTTCTCCTGTGTAAATGAACAGTGACACTTTGAAATAACTTTTATTATTATTATTATTATTATTATTTTCCCCTTAAAGAAGCTCACTGCTTTGGAAAGTTGTCATTCTGCCCTCTACAAACTCAGATTAAGGAGAAAATTTCTCTATGTGCTATTTCTCAAATATAAAGCACATAATCTTTGCTCCTGAAATATGACTCTGGCCACTAGTGATTTACAAAGACTAGTGCATAGCCAGCTTATGATTCTGAATCAGTGCTTCAGACAAGCCACTTAAATGTGAATGATGTCAACTTGTGGAAATGTTTCCTCTTAGATTCCCAGCTAGACTCTGGGGGTAACCCAAAAGAGAGTCTTCCGCAATTTACAGTGAGAAACTGTAATTTGTGCTCAGAAACTCAACTTGAGGAATTTAGGCAGTACCGGGTGGCTATGTCTACAGAACGGACACGACCACTGAATCTTGTAATGAAGAGATCAGATGTTCAGAGCTATTCAGCAGCCTTGTCCAAAGACCTGTGGATTCCTCCTGAATTCAGGAGATTTCAAATTATTCCCAAATCATCTGATGACACAAATCTCCATTTAAATCAGTATTTAAACCTTCCAGTACTTGTGTAGATCTTAAACGTAGCCTTATTTGTCTTGTCTCAGCAATTAAGTGGTTGAAGATATTTCTCTGTATGGAACCTGCTCAGAAAGCCTGCCATGCTTTTCTTCTGTCCCTAAAGCCCAGCCGTGCCTTTGAGCAGTGTTTCAAACCATTGATGCCACCTCTTCCAATCCAGGGGGTACCTCAGGCAGTCAGTCTTTTGCTGTTCTTACAGGGACAGGTTGTGCTGTGTAGCAAGGTAGCTGTGAAACATTGTGAGGAAACTTTTCTCTTTCCAATTACATGATTTGCTTGCTCACTTTTGTTGTGAATGAAGTATATTCAGAGCAATTCCTGGGCACTGGAATTAGATCTTTACTGACAGCAGTAGAATTGAGGTAAGTGAGCAGAAGGCACTTTTTGATGAAGTCCTTTTTTAGGTCACAAATTGTTTGAGAAAAGACAGAAACCTGTGCCCTGCATTTTGATATTTAATTGCAAGAAGAAACAATAGTTTTATATGTGCTCTCCTGCATTAGTGAATGACAGCCTTTTCTCCTGCCTTTAAGGATACACTCAACTTTGTGACTGGTGGAGCGTTGGCGTGATCCTCTTTGAGATGCTAGTGGGGCAGCCTCCTTTCCTGGCTCCTACACCCACAGAAACCCAACTGAAGGTAAGTTGAAGCAAAATCTCAGTCTCGTATAGGAAAGTGCTAACCTTCTCCCTTCCCGTACGTACAGGAACCAGCCCCATCTGTTTTACTAGAATAAGATACAGTGGTTACAAAGGCCTGATTTTTCCTGGTTCTGTTCAGGACAAAGCCTTTCCTATTCAGTGAAGTCAGAGCAGACATGCCCAGCAGCTAATACAGAGGTGTATTATTAGGAGTCTTCTCAGCCCAGTGCTCGTTTCTCAAGCACAAGGTCAGCTCTCCAACCTGTTTAGGATGTCCATCAGATTTAAGTAACCTTCTAGGTCAGCAATAATCTCAGTTGGCAATGTGAGTGTTTCAAAGTTGAGCAGTACTTTTTTTTTATTAAAATGTCTCTCATGTCCACTTTTGCTAGCCTACATTTTCAAGACAAAATTAAGTAACATCAGTATTTTTTAAACTGAATGGGTTCTCAAATCTGACCACAGTAGTGTTCAAGAGGGAATTTACACTTTTAAAAATGTATTTGCTGCTTTCTTCTCCTACCCATCAGTGTTTCTTGATTCGCTAAGGATAGCTTAGTCCATCTAGTCATTGGATTCTTGAACATCTAAAATAAATATCCAGACTATGACTTGACTAGTTATGTGTATACTGCAGCGTTCATGTTGCCAATCAGAAAAAACTCTGTTTGGGGAATTAGAAGTTGCTAAATATCTTTCTCATTCCCAGGTGATAAATTGGGAAAGCACCTTGCACATTCCCTCACAGATCAAGCTGAGCTCCGAGGCATCTGATCTCATCACAAAACTCTGCTGTGCTGCTGAGGACAGGCTTGGAAGAAATGGGGCAGATGATATCAAGGCTCATTCTTTCTTTCACTCTATGGACTTCTCTACAGATATCCGTAGGCAGCCAGCTCCCTATGTTCCAAAGATCAGCCATCCGATGGACACTTCCAACTTTGATCCAGTTGAAGAGGAGAGCCCTTGGAGTGACGCTAGTGGTGATAGCACTAGGACATGGGACCCGCTGGCCTCCTCCAGCAGCAAACACACGGAACACGCCTTCTACGAGTTCACTTTCCGCAGGTTCTTCGATGACAACGGGTACCCGTTCAGGTACCCCAAACCTTCCGGCGTGGAAGGCGGCCAGCCCGAGAAATCCGAGGTGGAAAACAAAGAGCTGGTGGAGCAGACTGGAGCTTGTCAGCCTGTATATGTGTAAATTGTTGTATAGAGTACTCCAGATAAGCCTAATCTCAAATCCAGAAGGGCCTTTAACTGATCCTTTAGGGTCTGATCCTGCAACCCTTGTTCAGGGGTTGACATTTTAATGAAGTCATCCTGGGGAGGTAAAATTGCAGGGCCAGGTCCTAAAATTGGCACTCTTGAAAGTTCAGGACAGTTTTACTGTAATAACTGTTGGTAACTACACTTGAAGTCCTGGTCTTCACCAAAATCTGCAAGACCAGCAGTTTGTTACATCTAGGCCTGTCTCTGTTTGAGGTCAGCTTCCCCCTACTCTGATTCACATTTACAGACTTCTGCAGCAGTCAGCGATATTTTTTAAATGAATAAAGAGCACTTATATTTTGTTTATAGCAGGGTTTTTTTTTCCTACTAAATTATAGCAATTAACTTTGACAAATCATGCTGCTGTTCTTCTTTTCTACGTTTTTATTTTATCCATAGCACTTATTTCACATTTAGGAATATGCATAAAGCTGAAGAACATGTGATGGAAGGTCTCTGTGCAATAATGTAAGAAAGAAAAAAAGAAAAAAAAAAAGAAAACTCTGCTCTCTAATTTTCTAAATTTACTGATGCCATTGTATTCGCACCGTGGTTTTGTTGTTGTTGTTATGTGTATTTTCCACATTTCAAAATTGTGACATACCTTTAAAGCTGCTTTATTTCCTTCTGCTTATTGGAGTGTAATAGCAAGTGTGAGCAAGTGACAATTTGGGTGTGATATTTCATTGTCTAGCGTGTGAAGAATGTTGCATGAGCAGTGGTTTTCTATTTGAAATGGCCTTTTCTTGCCATTCACGGGCAGGTCCTGTGGATCCATTTTTACTAAGGGTCTAAAGTTAGACCATTTTAAACAGTGTGCTGATAATGTATTGTGTGGATGGTTTCTTCTTACGATTGTATCCAATATTAATTTTGTAAAACAGGTTGCAAAGGTTGTATCCAATATTAATTTTGTAAAACAGGTTGCAAGGGTCACACCTGCGTGGTCCGATGCCGCGGATGGCTCCCCTGGGGCTCCAGCCTGGCCCTGGCTCCTCGTGCCCATCACGTGCAGCACAGCGTGGGTTGCTCCGTGTATCAGCAGTGCAGAGCACCTCTGCTAACCCACGCAGCAGCTCCACATCCCCAAAGCTGAGTGCCTGCAACGGCCCAGAGCACACACAGATCCAGGGAGGTGCGCCTGGCTTTACAAACCATGTGGGTGCATGCAGCTCCGTTGGCTTCTGTGCCACCAGGAGGCACCTGTCCTCTCCAAACGTCACATCCCTAGAGGTGACGGCCTGGGTGGCCGTTCAGGATCCCAGTGCTGTAGGCGCTGACATTGGAAAATGTTGGCATTGCTCAAAAGTTCCTGTTGTCTCTCTTGATCAAAGTGTTGCTGTGATGGAGCACGGCAGTCCATTTCTGTCCAATTATAGACATACTCTGAAATATCAGTTCTTAACTATGTTGAAATACGCATTTTTCTTATATGTATAAGTGAAAATTATTCAAGGTGTTATCAGAATACTAAAGATAATTAAGCCATACATATTTGCATATATATTATATATAACTAAATAAGTAAACACACACAAAAATCCTTAATTCAGATTAGTGTAGCCGTCCTATTTAAAGTGATTGACATTATAACATTTGAGGAAAACACTCCTTTAATGTGTTTTTGCTTTATTTTATTTTTAAATCTGGAGCTTCATTATTTTTTCCATATATTATTCCACGTATTATTCCTTAATGTTTTAGCATATCCTATCCTATCCATTGTTTAGATATCTAAGCAACAGCATATAAATTCATCAGCCTAACCTAAACAAAAATGATTGTGTATTTTGTTTACATTTGTATGAAAGGAATGTTCTGGGGTATGCAGTGCTTGTGTTGTGACCGTTCATGTAAGATTCAGTATTACTGCTTTTTTATATATAGTAATACCATTTTTGTTATTTACATCTATCTGACATTCTTTCATGTGGTAGGTTCTTTCTCAGGAACTCAGTTTAACTGTTATTTATTGATATATCATTGCTTTTGAAAGCTTCTACTGGCACAATTTATTAAAAATCTGAATCGAAATCTAAAATATTGTGTGTTCTTGAAAAGTGTAACCCCTGTCATGGGTGCAAGTTGAAATACAGAAGGGTGCCAGAGCCCTGGCACAGGCTGCCCAGAGAGGCTGTGGAGTCTCCTTCTCTGGAGATCTTCCAAACCCACCTGGATGCCACCCTGTGCCCCGTGCTCTGGGTGTCCCTGCTGGAGCAGGGGGTTGGACTGGATGATCTCTAGAGGTCCCTTCCAGCCTCAACCCTGCTCTCCCATGGGTTGTTTGTGGTGTTAGGGGTTGGTTTGAGGCGCATGAGGCCAAACCTCCTCTCTCCTGTCATTTGGGGCAGGTGCTGGGTGTGTTGAGATTATTTCTTCTCTGTGCTCGTGAGTTCTGAGAATAAGGGGTGGGATTCCCAGTCCATCCCAGACACCCAACACAGTCTCTTTTCTCAGTCTGCCAGGGCTGTCACAGACAGACGGGCACCCCTGGCTGTTTGCTCAGATGCGTTTTTGAAACCCAAGCCGCTCACCTGCAGCTGCTGGGGGTTGGAGTGCTGGGCATTGACAAGAAGCTGGTGCAGAACAGAAGCTTCCACAATTAACACGTTGCTCATTTAAAATCTGTGCTGCAGGGGACAAGATCCAACTCCTATTTCACATAAAGATGAACTGCATTGAAAAAACTTCTTTCTTCAGCTTGTATGGCGCTGCCTGTAGAAGGCTCCCATCCTTTCTACACATCTCAGGAGGAAACAGAAACTGGGAGGAAATTGTAGGGAGCTTGGCCAGGTAGCCAGTGTGCCATGTGTTGGGACTGGCTCTAGGCATCCTCAGCTCTCCAGAATTTCCAAAAAAAAAAAAAAAAAGTAAGTTGTAACGACTCAATGTTCATTAACAGCTTTTAAAGAAAGAGCTCGACATGCAGCTATTCCTGATCCCCAGAAGGGAGTCTGTTCTCAAGTGTTATTAGTTGCAGCTAAAGGTCACGTTTCAGCTGCATTTTGAGCTGAGCGAAGTCAACGGTGAAACCTGCTGGCTTCAAGGAGGCCTAGATTTCATTCCTGGGTTTAAGCAGAGACCTGTGTGCAGTAACAGTGTTTCCTGCATGCGAACAGCTCTCAGAAGGCTCGAGTGAACTTTTTCAGTGCTGTAGGTTCATAAATCACCGTTGATGGCGTCACATAAACAGAAAGGGCTTTTGCAACCTTCTTCAGCTATTCTCTTCAATGTGGCCAGTTTCACCCAGGAGTAGCAACAATTTTTGATAGGCAATTTTTATTCCTAATTCAGTGCAGGAGAACAACCATCAGAAGTCATAAACAGGTACCTAGCTTGAATAACATGAAAGCTAAATGAGGGAGAAAAGCATTTGGCATTTAAATGGAAATGGAAGAATGAAATTAACTGCAGGAAGCAAGGCTCTAGCCTGTAACTTGGTGGAAAATCACCCTCATAAACTTAAGAGGTTTCTGTTCTCTTCCCTGTAGCTGATGAGGTATGAAATAACTGCCTTAAAGCCTTCCTGAATGAACTGCAATGAAAAGGGGGATTTAGAACATGTAATTGGGTCCTGTCCCAAAACACAGAAACACTGGCAGAAAATAGCAACTGTTACTAAAAATATTACTGGAATTAAAAGTATTAAATCTTTCCCACAGGAAATAATCTCAAAAACAGATAATGTAGGAATAGCAACATTAAAACATGCACACACAAAAAAAGTGTAAAAATGTTTTTCCTGGCAAAGGGATCTGCGGCAGCAGGAACATGGAAGCTGTGCCGATCCCTGGTCGCTGCTCTGAGCACTCCCTGCACGAGCAGCGACCGCACTGGGCCGAAACCGCGTCCTAGCTCGTTCTTACCAAAACGACCCGCGGAGCTGCGGTTGCCTTTCTGCAACGCGACAGTAGCTCGAGGCCCAGTGGAGCCTGATGGAGCCTGGCGACACGGGCGGTGGGAACCTGGGTGCTCCAAGCGATCATGGACGCAGACGCCGTCGCGGCGGGAAGGGCCCTTCTCTCCGTGCTGCAGGTGAGGAACAGCCGCGTGCGCCCTGCAGCTCCAGGGCAGTGAAGGGAAGGAGCCTCCGTGAACCAGGCTGGTCCCGGGCCGGAGGTCACCGTGCCCAGGGCAGCCACCAGCACGCGGACCCTCGGCCAGTGCCGGGGGGACCCTCCTCCTCCCCACGGGTCCCGCTCCTGCCACGCACAGCCTCTCAGCTGCCCCGCCAGCCTCACTGAGGGCTTTGCCCCCAAGAGCTCCGTACCAGAGGAGTTGTTTAAATCAAAGACAGAACGTTCCCGAAGAAAGGAGCCTTTCCCTTCTCAGGCTTCCATCCGGTGGGGACAGTGCCTTGTCCTTGAGGAGCTCCATCTGTGTCGCTGCACACCAAGATGCTGGGACAGAGAGTGGTGGATTCAAACTGGTGCTTGTTTTCCCCAAAGAGAGCGTTTTGCATAGGAAAATGTTGGCTTGGCAAAATGGAAATATTTCTGGGGGAACTTACTGGTTTATTTATAATTATCCTTGAAAAAAATAGAAAAAAAATACTTGTTTCAAGAAAATCAAAGGAAAAAAAAAGAAGAGTAATATAAAGGTCAAGGCTTATGTATTCATTGTGCAAGTCATATTATATTAAAAATGATAAAAATTAGGAGGAACTGCTGTGAATAGGTCACTTTGATGTTTCTGAAGCAGATTTTGGAAATACAATTTTTTGATAATTTCCAACTGTTTGTTCCAATTTAGGCCTGAGGAATTTTTCTGTAACGTTTAATTTCCCACATAATAGGATTGCCAATTTAAACTAGCTCTAAAAATAACAAAAGAGGTTGAGCAAATCTGAGCAGTAACTAGAAGGAAAGCGACCTCCGTGGGCGGCCGCCTCTCCCCCGCGGCGGCGGTGCCGTCAGCCGAACCCTCCCTGCGCGGCGCGTGGGGCTCCTTGGAGCTCCCTGGAGCTTCTTGGAGCGCGTGGGCGCAGCGGGAGCGGTGGGGGCAGCGAGGATCCCGCACATTGGGAGCGACGCACCTGCGTTTGGCCGCTGCTGTGTTCAAGACAGGCTGCTGATGCGCGGCTCTTCACAGTGCAAGCTGGTAACGCAGGCAGGACACAGCGCTATGAAGGCGTTTTGGGGTGCCAAGTTCAGGGCATACTGCCCTATGCCCACGAGCAGTGGGTGAAGGAGAGAGCGCAACGCAAGAGGAGGCTCCCACACATGGAATGTCCCCTCTGGAAGGGAAACTTGTCCTGTCTTAGCAACTGTGAAGCAGCAGGGAAGACGGAGCGTGGATGTGACCCGCGGGTTGAGGCTGCCACGTTGCGGCTGGGGTTGGGGAAGAGCCGCAGCGGATGAACCAAGACCAGCAGCTCAGGGAATGGAGGAAACCTTCCAAGACAGACTGCAGCTCCCTGGGAGGCTGTCGCTGCTCTGATGCATCTAAAATCACTTTGCAGTTAAATAGCTAAGTTAATTGAAGCAATTAACCACCTAACCATCACACACAGCTTCATCATCTCTTTGTTGTGAATCTAAATGTCACTGTTTTCTGAGTGTTAACATGCAGAATCAGGCTGGGTGTCCTTTCAACAGATATCAACAAACTAACATCTATTGTCAGGTTCTGGCATGGTTCCCAGTTATTGAGCTACTGAAACAATGTTTGCCATTGTTAAAAAATATGTTTCAATATAGCATGAAATAGGCCATAGAAGTTTGACTGCTGCCCTCTTTTGGGTAGCACAGCCACTGCTCCCTCCTCGGAGATGTTCCACACCAGCTGACACTGAATCATTTTCACTTAAGGAACGGGGACTGTGCGTTTTGCACATGCGTTTGCACCACCGTTTTCAAGTTGCAGTGGCATCTCAGTGAAGAACATCTTTAACCAATGGTAATTTCTGTGTGTTCTGTAGTCCCTGTGCGTGCTGAATAACCCTGCACTGGATCACAAACTTGCACCATCAGCACGAGATTTAATTGCTCAGAGAACACCGAGAAGCATAGCACAGGTTTACCCAGCTCCCAAAGCCGGCTTTTCTGCTGGCTTTCCCTGCCCTGGGAAGCCCAGATTTCATTAGTATGTATAAGAATATAAACATTTTCTGTTTATATTAAAACTCTTCCCCCTAGTGCCTGTATTTATTTTTAAAATGAATAACAGCCATTAGTAGTCACAAGGGGGATCCCAGAATCTCCATAGCAGATATCAGCCACTGCTCCAGGACACGCAGTAGAAACGTAGAAACGTAAAGGCAGAGGAAGGATGTTTACGGCCCAGGGAAAGGACATTAAAAAAGGCCTTCGCAAATCAGTTTCTTGCTTATTTTTAAAACTGAGATGAGTCAAAGGTGGAGCACTTCCCTTTGAGCCTGCACACAGGACAGCAAGCTCATCAGCGCCGGGGCGAGGAAGCAAGAGGTGGCCAGTATGCAGTTGGTTTGGGAGGTCTGGGGAACAGCCTGCCGCTGGGTGCCTCCTCTTTGAGCCTTGCTGTTGATGGACAAGAGGGAAGGGGGACATGCAGAGCTGGAAAACGTGCCTCTGAGGGATCCCTTGGATCTGCCTTTACCTGTGGCATTGCTGTTATCACGGAGATCACACGCACGAGATGCAAAGGGCTGTCACAAGGATTATTCTCCCTGCTCCGCCACAGCGCTCCCGAACACACTCTTGAGTGGGCAGTTGAAAGATGGATGTCTCCCGTGTCATAATTTTGAAAGGAGTTGTAAACGCAGTTCCCAAAAGGTGCTTACCTGTGTCTGGTCTCTTAGTTGCCTCTCACCACCATTTAGGTGGTGAGCTTTCATGTTTCTTCATTCTGTACCAGAGGTGAACACTACTGAGTGTTTGGCACTGATGTATATATAGATATATTTATTTTTCAAGAGATGCGTAGGGGCTTGCATTCATATTTTAAAGGAATGTCCTATTTAACAGGAGTAGAGATGACCCCTCTCTAGCTTACTATTAGCATTCATGCAAAGTCGAGCGTGTTTGCCATGAGAAACGGAGTGCCGCTGTGGTGCGATGGCCAGCAGGCTGGCGAAGCAGCCAGGCCAAGATGGGCAGGACAAGGCCAGCGCGAACCAGCGTCCCATCCACCACCGCAGCCCTCCAGCCATGAGGTGACGGCGTCCTCCAGCGAAGGCACCTCCCTGCTCGCTCGCACGCGCCGAGGGGCGAGAGCACCAACACGGATCCCCGGCCACGGGTGCCACGCGAGGGCTGGCAGGGTCGCTCTTCTCCTTGCTAGACTTGGCTGGCTCAGGTGGCTCCCTTGGCAAAGGGCTGTATTCACTATAAGCCTGTTAGAGGACACCTAGGGGTTATTTCTGGGGCCTAGCCATGAAACCCATGGATACAAACTACAGCAGACATGAAGATTTCAGGCACCGAAGTCCCTCTGGTTAACCTACGCTTAGCTATCTTTAAGGCCTGGATGTCCTCCCCAAGTACCGATGGCAGCCCGGGCCCAAGCTCTCAGGATTAAGCACTAACCTCAGTAACTGCTGAGCTGTGTGGTCTCACTCGAGCAGCCAAGGAGCAGAAAAATGTGCTGCAAACTCAGTTTAATCCTGCAAAATTAGTTTTCTGTGTCTGGTCTTCTGGGTGCCATGCAGTCGTGTTCACCCGAGCTGGCTCCCCACATCCTGGCTACCGCCTTTGTGAAATGTATTCAAAAGGTGCTAACATTTCATCCTAAATCTGATTACTTTAGAGATTAATGAATCTTCACACAGCTGCAACCAAATAAATTGGGTATTTAAAATGGTGTATGGGCTTGAGAGGCAGGCCGAGTGCGCTCAGCAATGAGAAACGAATCACAGTGGAAACTGGGGGCAACCCCTTCACAGAGGCCTAATGTGCCAGAGAACCATTTCTAATGGTCATAACCAGGTAACAGTCTCTGGTCAAGGTATTTGTACAAACCAGGAGCAGTTTCAGTACCTGAACCACAGCCGGCACCAACACGAACTGCGGCTGGCAGGGGCCATCTTGTGGTAAGACATTTGCACGGTCATTTTAAAACAGCCCAAAAGTAGATGTTGTTGGGCTAAAGTAAATAATCGGCACCTCACCCAACCTCTTAGTGTTTCTGATAATGTTTTAGATGCTTGAAAAGGAAGATGACGGCATAATAACCTTTCACGTTAAATGCAGCCTGGGTAGGGGCCCAGCAACACTGTGCAGCAATATTCAGGCTCCCGTAAGAACCATTTTAGCTGAACTGAAAAGAAAAGAAGTTAGGAAAAACATCAAAAATAGTTTATTTTAGTTTAGATTATGCCAATTAAGAAATGCCAGTTACCGTGGCATTTTCTGCACCTGCAGATTTACCGTGAGGGCTGAGACATGTAGGTCCCTCTTCGCCCTGAGCAGCCCCTTGCATGTGCGTGACTTCAGCCACATACTGCAAGGGCCACGTGTACAAACACCCTCAGTGACTGGGGCTGACCAGTTTCATTAGCCCTGTCTTCATAAGAATATTTCAGGTAGAGAAACTAGGGACACTCCCTCTGAAGAAAGGTGGATTGAATTGCAGGACCGGCTTAAAAAATAAGTTAATATAGTTGGCATCATTCTTACAAGACTTCAACGTCACTAGGTAAACACAGAGTGATGTGTGTAGCCGTGTTGGATCTGGTATACTGCCTCCCGCACATTTCCTGCCACTTTAGTAATAACCATTTCGTGGTGAATAAACGCAATCACAGAGACTACTCGCCTTAATCACCTTAGCCTTCCGATTCAGGGACCATTCATCCCCAAACAATGCTATTACATTTCTTTTTTCCTTTTCAGAAACATCCTCATGTCAGAACTGCAGCTATCAAAGGAAGCAGGAAAGGGGATATTGCAACGCTGGACCTCAGGAGGGGCAGTCATTGCTAACCCCATTACTAGAGCTGCTTAAAAGTTCATGTGTTGGAGCCTACTGACCTGTTATTTCCAGCTGTGATGTGTTTCTTTTCAATTATCAGCATAGTAACAGTAAAACACATTTTATTTACATTACTCAGGATGAATTATTCTTAAATGCAACTGCTAAGAACAAGTTATATCTATGGCAAACTATCTATCTAAAGTAAAACATTTACTTACTAACACTTCTCAAGACACAAGGTGGTCGGAACAGTGACACAGAACAAATGAAGCACAATCATAATCTGTCTCTTGTCAAACTTACTGCCAGAATCACACAATTAGAGAATGGTTGAGGTTGGAAGGGACCTCTAGAGATCATCTGGTCCAACTCCCTGCTCCAGCAGGGACACCCAGAGCGTGGGGCACAAGATGGCATCCAGGCGGGATGCCACTCTGTGGCATCCAACAGGCCCAGCTCACTTGTTCTTTCCTCATAGAAACAGAACCACTGATAGGAAACCTCCTCCAGTACTTTGAGCCATGTATAGCTCCTTTGAACTCCATGCAGAAGTCTTTTAAATTCTCAGTTGGAACAAAACACATTTAAAACCACAAAATAGCTTTGCAGTGTATGTGTGACACCGCTCCTTCCTTTGCCCACATCGTGTTTTAGGATTTCTCAGAGTCATGCTGGGATGATATCATTTGCTGTAAGTCAAGGCAAAGGAGAAATATAAGTCAGTATTTCTGTGCAGAAAACTGTGCTTCCAAGCTTTACAGACTTCTGACTCCTCTGCATTTTACAGCACCATCACTGAAAACTTTCACCCTGTGGCCTCTCAGTCAATTAGTGTCTGGAGGAAATCAGCCTCTGTGTATATCCATAATGCTGTCGCGGAGGCTAATGAAATTGTTTAGCTCATTAGTTCAACATCTAGTCACTTAGGCAGACTGTTTACTCTGAATGCTCACTTTTGAAAGACACTGTAGCTAAAATTGCTGAAAAATGTCTTGGCAGATGCTACAGCTAAAAATACCATGAAGCAGTCAGGTGATTTGCATATGAAAACCGTGCACTCATGGAAATGAGTAATCCAACAGATAATCTTTATTTTCTTAAATTAAAATCCCCAGGGGAAGTACTTTCACAATGGCAAATTATTAATAAATTATCAATTTGCCTCTGACACTAAGAGTTTTAAAATAAACTGTCAGAGCATTTACAGATGATGGGTAGAGACTGATCATAAGAAAATCTCCTTCATTTCTTTCTGTGAGGATTGCTGCCTTCTCTTTCTCTGAAGTGTGCTTCTCTCAACCATTTTAGTTTGTATAGGACAATTACTTCAAATTTTTCCAATTTTTCTTTCTTTTCCTAGATTATTTGCTTATTTTTTTTTCTTAATAATTAAGATGACTAAATTTGGTTTTTTTTTAAATAATACGGACTATGTCACCACCAAACAAATCCAACTTAATCCAACCCCAGGTATCATTCTGTCAATTCCACTGTGTTTGGGAAGCAAACTTTTCGTGAGTGTAAGATGCAAAACATGTCTTCATTACATGACTGTTATTGCTCTTTCCTCAGTATTTTAGGAGGGCAGACTAGGCTACATATTCACTGAGTCCTGAACTGATGTTCAGCAGCTCTGTGCCTTGCACAATGGTGCCTTGCACATGGGCTGTGTCTTTCCTTGCCCTGTTGCCTTTCCAGCCCCGCATCACTTTCTTCCTCGTACAGGTGTCCCTGTGAGCATGTGGTATTCTGGAACAGGGAATTAATCTTGCTGAAAAATAAGTTAACAGAAATGCCGATTGTTTTCATTTCAGATAGAAGCAGCTCCCAGCACGGTGGTGGCCACCCTCCAGAGGGTGCATGAGGCAGCGGAGAGGAGGGAGGAAAGGAGCGAACGGCGTGGGATTTGTGTTGGGGAGGGTGGCATGTTGAGTATCGACCTGCTCCTTCTGTCGTGTCCTGACGGCCGTGCAGCTGACTGGGAGGACGTAGCCAAAAAATAACCAAGCCAAAGTTGCTAATTTGGGCTGGACTGAGTATTTGAGCCAGTTCAGTTGCCTCATGATATGGACAGACATAGGAGCCCAGGACAGACCTGGCTCTGAACGGCCAGGGAGGGACGGGTAGGACGGGCCACCCAGGCTGCTGGTGTGGATGGAAAAGAGGCCCTGTCACCTTAACAAGAGCCGTTCCAGAAGCACCCAAAATTCATGGCTCCTGTCTAGCCTGCCGTGTGCCACCATGCCGGATGCTGCTGTTCTCATTTTGGAAGAGACCACGCTTTGATTTCAGGTTATCAGCTTTTATATCTGATCTCACTGAACTGATTAAAATATGAAAATCTGAGGTGCTTCAAGGTTTTTTATTAAATCCAGCATTATTTAATATATTATCATCTGAAATCAGAAGTAATAGGCAGAAAAATCTGCAAATTGTACAAGTAAAGTAATTAACTTAAAAACAGGGAGCAGGACATAGTACTCAAAAGATCTAGTACGTTGGTACTCAAGATCTCATACAAGTACCTGAGTAAGCAACTGATGTGAAATGAAAATTCAATAGATAAATGCAATATAATAAATATTGGTGACAAAATTGTAAACTATCTGCGCACCTTCAAAGTTTCTAATTTAATCAGCTCAAGAAAAGCGGCTGCATCTGAACACAGGCATTTTATTGGAGGCTTCTGATAAGTATGAAGTTGTAGCCATAAAAACAGGAAAGATGTTAC
>JAUBNY010000877.1:5893956-5912409 GCA_032275445.1 Crypturellus soui
CGGCGCTGCCCGGGCCCCCTGCTCGGCCCTGCGGTCGGTGGAGGCTGCGGGGCTCGGTGGGGGCGCTCCTGGAAACCCGCGGCATCTCCTTCCTTAGAAACATAAAGTCTCGTGTGTCCCGGAGCGGGTTGGGTCCGTCTGAAGGAAAATCGGCGTGCAGGCATGTGCCCTTTGCAGGTCCCCAAAATGCGGCTAGTCTGGAGAGCATTGTGCAAAACCTCTCTCACCCTGCCCGGGTACGAGGTTCCAGCACAGCAAAGCTCGGGAGGTGTCAGCGGTAAGGGAATGTGAGGGGCGCCGAGCAGGGAGGCTGGAGCCGGAGCAGGCAGTGAGCCCGGCGTGGAGCCCTCACCCACGTGCGGCCCTTGCGCCTTGCGCAGCCGGAGCTGGAAAAGCGCTGCATGTACTTCTGAAAAAATCCTCCAACTAACTAAAGTTAGGTGATTCTGCAGAAAGCCTAAGGATGCAAATCATGATGTGACTTTGAATTGCCTTAAAGTTTACATATGTTGCATCAAAATTTAACTACAGGATCAGTAGATGTGCTAATAGCATTTAAGTATCTCTCAGGAAAAAAAAGTATTTCTAAATACCAGCTGTTCTTGTCTATGTAAAGGAAATGTGTGTATTATAATGGCATGGAGTGTGTGTGGGGAAGAAAGCCAGAGGTTATGGACCTTTTAGTATCAAACTGTCACTGTTTGGAGTGGCCTCTCCAAAGTTTTGCATCTGTGCTGGAAAGCTTTCAGACTGCTTGTGTCGACATACCCTGTATTGTGTTGGCGTAGCTCCCCTGGTAGTGCAGAGATGCAACCGCCATGCAAAGCTTAAGTAGATAAAAGTGTTTGTACAGGGCAAAGATGCAGGATTTATATGGGCATGCTTATACTTCTGTTGGAAATTAGTTGTTGCGCTTACTGGTAAAATCCTGACTCAGATCTGCATGCATTTGGTTCTTAGTGTCTTTGCTGCATTTTCCAGCTTCTCCTCTCCCTCCAGCCTCTAACAGTATGAAAACTGATTGGTTGCTTTTTCTTGTGTTTTCACTGCTGCTCGTGAGAGTCCCGAAACAGAACTGAACTCGCCAGAACTACATCCCTCTTCCCAAGGAAGCTGTGTGGAAATGGAGAGAGTTGTCAAAGCTCCCTGTGAGGGCTCAGCTTTGAGAAGGCTCCGAGAAGGATGGGCTGTGAGAACTACTTGGAGTTGTTGCTTTGTGTTTCTTTTTCTTAAGAACCATCATGTCCCTGGCGTGATGGAGGAGAGGAAAAGTCCAGGAGCCAGGCATGTTGCCCCACAAAATGGGATATGGGGCTGCAGGACTGGAAAGGGCTGTGCTCTCTGCCACTGGTCTTTCTCAACAGTGACAGTGGGAACGTGCAGGCTGAAGTTCAGTGCAGCTCCTGTACAGTGCTGATCTTCATTTAATTTAGCCAGACAACTACTTCAAGTGTTTGGTAAAATCTGCTTAAAAGCTTTGGGTATGGGGCTGCGCGTGGCAGTTGGGAGGCCTGAAGTGATGAAACAGCTTGATGGGATCAGGTAGGTGTTTCTGGAAAAACCTGAGGAGGGTGGTGAGCCTGATGCTCCTAACAGAGACCTTCAGAAGAAGCTGGCACTTTGGAGAGAGATCTGGAGAAAGGAAAAGGCAGTGCTGGGAATGCCCTTGACAATAGACAGCGAGGAGTTTTGTCTAGGTGGGGAGTGGCAGAGACATCCAGAGGAGTAGATGGTTTCAGCGCAGCAGTTGAGGGAGATGCTGGTGATCTCTGCGATCTCTGCGATCTCTGTCACAAGGGGGGCATCAGAAGTAGATCCAAGTGTCTTGAGGATGGGGTGTGCTGGCGGGAGACATTAAATCACATCTGTCTTGATTTCAACTGAAATCCCAATCCTGGAATGGCGCAGCAGGGGGAGATTAAAGGGGTAGAGAAATTTGGCCATGCGAATAAAAAGAGAAAGTGAATCTGTTTAACTTTGCATGAGAGTTAAGTGTGGATTATCCCGATTTTACCAGATCTTCAACAAGTATTCTTATAATTTGTGTTTGTTGCTATGTCTTAGATGAGATTTCCTTTGGAAATCTTATCAGGAATATGAAGTACATCATACTTGTTCTCATCTCACGAATTGGTGATCTTTATGGGCTTTACATATCCTGACCTGCAGTGTATGAGGGCCTCAGAGGTTTTAGTCTGTCCCCTCACCAAGCTGTTCTTACCTCTGTATAAAAAAGGTTGCCCTTACCGGTAGTGCCTTTCAACAGGCTCTAGGTGGCCCATGTTCAAAAGGCATAGTTTGGAAAATTATTTAAAAATTGACCTAAGCTGAAGAGTTGTTATAAAAGATTAAGCTTGCATAGTCATTAACTGCCAAAAATGACTTTAAATGCTGGTCTTGTCTTTGGTGTGTATAAGAGTATTTACTGTATTAAAAAATGTGTGCCTTTTATAGTTACTTCCTTTCCAACAGAGCTGAATAGTGTTTATTTGGAATTGGGTCCCTGTATCACCTTTACACCTCAGGTAATTTAAAACTTGATTCTGTATTTGAGTGCCACAGGTTGCTATATATCTTTAACCTGTGACTTTGGCTTTGGGAAGACCCTACACCAGCATATATGTGATCTGAATTTAATGTATCTCTGTTTCCAAATGTCCAGGCTTCCCTTATCCAAGTGTAACCAGTTCTTATCTGTTATGCTTTCTTTAGCTCAGGTGATAATTCATGCTGAATATAATTGATACTAGTTAAGCACTTGTTTAGTAACTGTCCTTGTGGATGAGACAAGACACGAGCTGCTTTGTTAAGGGAAGAAACATAAACCTCATGCCATAGGTAAGAGGGGGAAGTTAGAGACATGCACAGGACTGTCCAGTACAGTTGGTATTGGCAATTTGCTTGAGCAGATTGAATGTCATCGGATAAATAAAATTTAGTGAAGCCCAAGACTAAAGTTTCAGCTTGTTGCCCCCCAATATGAGGCATGTCCTGCTCCTGCCCACAGCCCCCGCTTTCTCCTGTCCTGAACAGGTGAATAGTGCAAAGCTGATACAAGAATTAAACAAGGGAATGGGTTTCTGGGAACCCGTTAGACAAGGGAATAAATTAAATGAGGGAATGGGAAGTGGCACAAGCTACTGGGGGAATCTCCCATCTTTGGAGATGGTCAAAACTTGCCTGAACCAAGGCCTGAGCAACTTGATCTATCTTAGAAGAAAATTCTGCTTTGAGCCAAGTGATGTATGAGGTCGTTTTCATCTTAAATTGCTCTTTACCCTATGGTTCTGTGTAGTGTTAATAGGGTGAGTTCAGGAACACTTGTGTGAAGGTTGCAGAAGACTTCCCTTTTCTACAGATGCAGAAGTATTCTGATCTTGCTGTGTTCTGCTGTTGGGGTGATATTGGAGTGGATGAAGCTCGTCCTCCACGTATTAGTGTCTCCTGGAGGTATTTCTTAGTTTGTGGCATATCCTGGCCTTCTGACAGACATTTCGGGTAAAGCTGGGTGGTTGTTGGACTTGTCCCTTAATTGGAAATTGGATAGCCATTGGACACTGGTCAAACAAACTTCTGTTTCAAATGGTGAAATAGGCTTGCAAAATAAGAGTATAGGGAGTGCATTAGTATTCCTAAAATTCCAGAACAAATTGTTGTATCATCCAGCCTAGAAATTTATGTATGTTATGTTTTAAAAACTTACATTTCTTGGAATACATGGACATAATGAAACTCCTTTGTAAGGAAGCTCAGCTGCTCATTGGAGTCTGTCTTTTGTAGCTCAGTTTTTTGAACTAGGAAGGTTGTATAATAACAAAGTGAAAGGAAGGGAGGGACTAGACCTGATCTTGTTTTGATATATTACCTGTTGGAATTAATCCAGGCAAATGACCTCTCTGTGCTGAGAGGAGTTCTTTAAGTCCTCCAGATCATTACCAGATGTAACTAACTGGATCTGTGCATGTGTAGTGCTGGTTTCAACCAAATACCTGCATAGCTGAGAGATCTGTTTCCAGTGATGGCTTCTAGTAGCTATATAGAGTCTAAAACATGGGGCTGACATGGTGATCCTTTCACTGGCATACAACTTTATCTGAGCTTAGTAATTTCAAGAGCATTGTGTTTGATGGTTGATGAATTTTTCTTCCATTAATGTTCCTACTTTTTGTGTATTTATATTATTATTATGCATGTCTTCTAGCAATGAACTTTACAGGTGTTCTTGAAAAAATACATTTTGTTATTTGATGGAAGCCTCGTGTTTGATCCTTTCATTCATTTGTTCTTGAATTCTGAAAAATTCCAAACGCTGATTGGGGATTTCTTGCACTGCATCCTTGGAGATTTTATAGCTATTGTATCTCACTCTCCAGTCATCTCTTAGCTGTGCTGAAGGGTCCTAATCTAGCAAGTTTTTTTTCACTTGGGAGACACTTTATGCATTTATCCATCCTCTGTATTTTTTTTTACGTTTATGAAGCCATTTTGAGATGGGTTGACCAGGAAAGCATTCTTTTGTGATGTAGTTTTACAGTTCTTTTGTGATGTAGTGGTGTAACTGTGTGTGTATATATATATATATATATATATATATATACACATATATACATATATATTTTGTATTTGTATTCTGTATTCTTTCCTAACTTTTCTTAACATTGTGCTTTTCTTTATTACTTCAGAGTAGCAGGGTGACACTCTCAGAAGACTGTGCCAGTGCAGTCTGGATCTTTCCCTGGAGTGGCACTAACTTAGACTCCATCACTGTGTATGGCCAGTTCTTCCTCCTTTTGCCTGGGAACTGGTAACTGAGATGCTGCCCTGGGATGGGCCCCTCTAGTGCGTGCCACCCTAAGGAAACTTTCAGCTGGCAGCTGAGGACAGTGGTGCCCAGAGCACATGCAAAGGGCTCAGTCCTGAAGGTGAGAAACTGAGAACGGGAATGCAGGGATTAATGCAGGTCCGGAAACCTCCAGAAAGCGGATACAGCATCTGATGCTGCAGTGGATGCAGAACGGCAATTCTGACATGATGTTTTTTACACTTGCTAATTTTTTCTGATTGCTTCACAGAGAGGACATTCATCTTCATGAATCAGAGTGACATTTCACAACACTCAGTCGGCATGTCACCATTGCATTAGCATATCCCTTTACTTTGTGTTGCTGTTAATGAACATAGTGTGTGTCTGCTCCTAGAACTGGCTCTGTTAGTCAGTTACTCCATCTGGATAATCCTTCTTCAGGCAGTGTCTACTGTGTCTTCACTTTAGCAGTTTCTTAAGAGTCTTACAGTTGTTCTGCTAATCTGTGTTCATTAATTAACAGCTTTCCATATGGAAGAGTAGAGGAAGTAATCTGGCTGATACTGTCACAAGCAACTAAGCAATATACTGCTTTCCCTAAATTTCTGACCATGTTTCTGATACTAAAAAGTCCATCTAGATTAGGTATAGATGAGAATGCCTTTGCCTTGGGTGTCCTGGCTTGATGTAGGGGTAGCTGCATTGTCAACTTAGTTAATTGTATCTTTTTCTTTTTTTTTTTTTTTGCCAGTGGAAGGTATGTTCCTGATGTGTCTGCTTTGCTACTTTCCAGGTTTTTTTGGTTCCCTTGGAGTGGAAGGGAGTGGAACTGCTGTCTGCAGCAACCTGGGTCACGGAAAGAGTTGGAGCAATTTTGATATCTACTGATGTGGGTGTTTGGGGGTGGGTATAACACTGGGTGTGTTTCTTACTGCAGTGACTGAGATGACATAGGTAGGTGCCTTTGGTGCCCAAGAAAACTTCGGTCAAATTATGATGCTAAAGTGTTTAGGAAGTAGCACATGCCCATTCTCTTTGTCTTTTGAACAAGGCATTTTTTGTGGTAAATATGTTTGAGAAAGTTATTTGACTCAATATAGGAGCAAGCAAATGGAGTGTTATTGCTTATGTTATGTCAAGAGGTCAAGTGAATTGATTTAGTGGTTCCTACTGACCTCAGAATCTCTAGACCTGTGAAAATTATATGAAGAAAGGCTAATGATGTCTCATAGTTTGTGCTGAAATTATGAAATTCAGTGTTTATGTTCATGTGATGTAATCCAGCTGTGTTAGGTGTAGCTATGGAAAGTGGTGTAGCCGTAGCTGTGACAGAGTTGCAAATATACCCTGTCTCTTCAATGCTTCATGTAGCTTTTTGTGGCTGTGGAGTCAATGAAGTGAACAGGTATGTTCTGTGGGAGAGTTTTTTGATTTCTGACAGTGATGTCTAGAATATCCTCAGTGCGGTATTTCAAAGGGTTTGCTTGGCTTGAGAGCATTTACAGCCTCAGGCTTGTAAGTGTCATGCAGATATTTTATTTTTTTAGTTGATTCACTGGAGCTAACGCTCTCAGGGTGGACACGTTTGTATTTAAAAAGCCTTTTTTTTTCCCCTTTAATATTAAGGTGGTTTCTTAAATAACTTTTTAAGATGAGGCAAAAGTTGATTCTGAAGCAGTCAGCTACCGTGGTGGGTGACCCATTTTCCAGTAGTTTTTCATTCTGCTTTGGAAGCAACATGAACTTGGCTTTTACATTCCAAGTGGATACCCTGAAAGTCAGATTTTTAGCCTCGACAACAGCTGGAGGAGGGCAGGGATAGCTAGTACAACACACAGTAGATTGGAACCTCATTTATATAGAGTCTCAAAATCCAGCAGTTGGGTGTCCTGTGGCATTCGGTGCATTGGTGGATCCTATAGGACAGCTGTGCATTTGCACCTTTGGTGCAGATTTGCACAGAGGTCAGCTGTAGAACTGACAACTAACACAAAGAGTTAAGAATTTTACCATCGTTGTTACTACAAAACAGGATTCCAACCGTTAGCTGTAGTGTTAGTGAGCAGATTATAGGCAGACGATATCTGACCTAGCAGTCATCATCTGTGGGGTCGTCACTGTCTCTGCAGAATTTTGGGGATTGCAGCTGGCCACCCTGCAGCTCACTCGCTTTGCTCTCATGATAGAACAGCCACATAAATGTACGTTCCTAGTACGTTTTACTCCTTTCCCTGGCGGACTTCACAAGGACTCCTCTGCAGTCTGTGTGTATGTGTGTGTGTATATATGTGTGCGTATGTATGCATATATATGCATGTAGTAACAGGATATTGCAAATGGGAGACCTGATCCATGGGATCCGTATTTCTGTTGCAGCAGGACTAGGGCCTTGGATCTGCACAAGATATGTGGCTGCAGGACACTTCGTCTGATATTAGGTATCTTAGAGCTGAGCGTGTGGTTGTTAAGGCAGTGACTGAAGAACATTACTTAAAACTCTCACAGATCTTTCAAAATGCAAGCAAGGCTTTGGGTATCCTCAGCACTGAGCACATTCTTTTTTACTTAAGGTCATAAGCATTCAAATGCAGATCAGCATTATCATCTCTTGAGTTACTGACTTTTACTATTAATTTTGCCAAAAATATTAACTTTAGAATGCTGCTATTTTACTTCTCCATGAACCACTTTTTTGACTGCTTCTTGGATAGTAAAATAGACCTCATCATATTTGAGAAACTAATCAGTTTATAAAATAAGTACACTCCTCTCCTTCTGGTGAAGAAGACATGAATAGCGCTTTCCTTACCCATCACAAACAACAACAGCAAAACCAACCCCAAACCCAAAGATACTGCTGCGGGGAGTATTAAGGAGGCTTAGCTGCAAAGCGTCTGCTTAGTGAGATTGCTTTAAGTGGGGTTAAGAGCAGCTCCTCCAGTAACATATGGACCAAGTTGTGTGGAAGAGCAGAACTAATTAAAATCGAGTGAAAATAAATGACCTTCTGTCTTTTAATACATATAAAATTCTACATATATTTTTGTCATTTCCTAGTAATGCAGAGAATGTTAAGAAAAAGAGCTTTTTCGGAGGGGTATTAAATTGAAGTCCACCATTTTGCTGCTTTTGAGTGCAAGAAGTTACTCACTTTACAAAATCTTTTCAGATTTCCTAGCTTCTCCTCACTTCCTTATCTGATCGCCTAGCTTTGGTGTGTGCATGTATCTCTTCCTCAGGCCCTTTCTCTTGCTGTGTACTGTTCTTTTTGCTAAAACTTGTTTTCATGCTGCTCTAGTGACTTTTCTGTTTGTATGATTGAGGGGGAAGTGCTGATAACAGATTGTCTTGATGGGGAAGCTTAAACATCGTGTGTGTCTGTCTGTTGATGTAGTGGGAGAAAGGGTCCCTTTCCTGCGTCCCTGCACATTCCTGTGCTTGGCAGGAGCCTTGGCCTTCAGGAGTTGACAGGTCTGTGGCCATTTGCGGTGGCCTCGGGCCACGTTGCAGCGATGCCTGGAGCTACCTGCCGCACAATCCGATGCTTTTGCAACCCTTGGCAGGCTCTGCAAAGAGAGTAGAACCACGTGGGTATTGCTGAGTGCTTAGGAGTAGAAGTAATGTCACCCATGCAAGAGTGGGTGATTATAGCTCTAATGCCAACAAGGATAATTTGAAGCTGGATGTCTGCAAAAAATAGACTCTGTGAGACTTTTTTCACATGGCGATAACAAGATTAGAATTTCTCTTTTGGTGGGAGAGAAATTGTGCAGAGAGCATAATATCTGCATATATCATCTATACTGTAGATTATTATAGGTTATTTATTATCTACATCTCAACTTCTAAGCTTATTAAAAAATAGTAGGGCCATTGCCAGCATTATTGTGATCAGGCATCTAGCAGAAGAGGGACCCCGAGGGTTTTTTCTTTCTTATAATTATCTTAAAATCCACTCTCACAGTCCTGCCTTTTCTTTTAAGCCATGTTTATCATGTGGTGCAGGTTCAGAAATGATCTACTTGGATCCCACCATCCAGCTGTGACAGTGGGTTCAGAGGCTGTAGATGGGTCAGGATCTCTTCCTCCCTGTCAATATCCTGGTTGTCAGTTGGTCTGATCCTGCAGGACCTTTCATAACTTGTCTTGTGGTGGAGGCTGCAGTGTAAGTTGAGGTCAAGACTGTCTTCTGCTGGTGTTAAGTTTGTGTTGAGAACTTAACTATAACCTCATGTGATCATTCACCTTCTGTCTGTCCAAGGTCAAATTACCAGAAACTGTATCTATAAAATAGGATGTTTTCCAGATTAGTGTTATCAATGTGTTTATAACACTGTTGTAGCTGCAGTTATGGAGGAAAAAGTAACAAACAGTATATAGCACTTGGTCCAGCATTGACAAGTTTGAAGTGATAACTCTTAGAATTGGCAGAACTTCCCCTGCGGAATAAAATCATTTTTGCCAGTTCTTTTGGAGCACTCTTCCCAGGCTGCATGGAGTCTGGACTACTGGTGGTTACCTAATGGCAGTGCCAGGGTACCCTTAGTTCAGCTGAGTTTGTGGATTCTCTTGTGGATAGAGAAGGGAAAATTGCCAGGAGCACTGTGAGGAGAGTGATGATGGTCAGAGGTGGAAGCAGTTTCTTGGCTACCTGCTTTAATGCTAAAAAGCTGGGGTGAACAGTGAGGGCAGTTTACTCTGCAGACTGGTTGCCATGAGCTGGGTACACGTGAAATGTGTTGCACAGGTGCACACTAATATTGCTAATATTAGTGTCAAGGATCAGGTTGTTGATAGTAAAGAATAAAATCTCACTAGTCATTATTGCTCATCTTGGAGAGAAGGTTGTGTTTCGGAAGATATTCTGATTGTTGATGGTGGTGATATATTGTGGATCTCTACTTAATGGTATGTGTCTCTATATACAAATATATGTATGTGTGTATATATATATATATATATATATACACATAGAGTATACATGATTAGGTAAGGCCTCTTCAAAACTGAGAAACAAAAAGTGTTTGTGATGAGATCTATCACTTAGTCTACTTGCGAAAGACTTAATCGAGTACTTCAGTATTTAAAAAAAAAAAGCACAAAACAAGTTCTGATGTGAAGAAAAGTCTCTCTCCAAGAAGGCAAGATGAGAGTGAGTAGATGTGTAGGAGGTAATTTCGCCAGCAGTCACGCATTTCTTCCAAATGTAAGCTGAAAAGTACTGGGCAGACTGGAGCTTAAATAATTCAGATCATAAGTTACTTTTGGAGAAGTTTGATTTAAAAAATTCATAAAAGGCAACCAGTTTTTGTATTTATCTTAAATCCGCATGTGTTGTCTTGATTGCAGGCCTGGTTGGAAGCCATCTGTTGCCTTTTTGTTATAAACCTTCAGAGACAGCTTCAGGTGTCTTTTTAATTTGAAAAATATTTCTGTGATTTGAATGAATACTCCACAATTCAAGTGCAAATCCTCTGTGGGATGGAGCAGGTTGTTCATTATGGTGCCTGGGTGTTGTACCCTCCTATGCAGGGAGGATTGGACCTGGACAGTCAAAGTGGCTTTCGACACTGTTGTCCCGACAGTCCCTGGGCTGATGCCTAGGTGAGAACATCTGATCCCCTCAGGAAACAGCTTCCAGGCACTGCAGGGCTCAGCTCGTGTATTTATATAACGCAGATCGCCGACTGGTGGGGCAGAATCAGCTTTGTGAATATCTCGGGCGCTTCTGCCCTGTGGGTGTCAACATCTGCTGGAAGAGCAAGGTGAATAGCTGAGAAGGGCTGCCAGATACCTTGCTGTCTGTGTCTAACCTCTGTTTTTCATCCCTGGTTAGTTATTTGAATAAGGTAAATAGCAGTTACCTAATGTTTTGCTGTAAGAAAAAGGTGATGAGCATTTAAGGGTTTGTAAATAAAACTGTGATGGAAACTGTGCCTTATAGATGGGCTCCACAGAAGTCGAATCGTGTGACCTCAGGGCATGGTGCTGAGCCAGGTAGGCTTGTCCCAGTGTTGCTAGAGCCAGACTTGGAGCCCCCGTATTCTGAGGCTCTGATTTTCTTGTATAACTGACTCCCTAAAACAGCAGAACCATGCAGAGGAGTGATTCTCTTAAGGGTCTTAAAAAAAAAAAATTTTTTTTTCTTTAGGGGAACTTGAATGTCTTAATAGAAATGTGCATGGTCTATTAGAACTCTTTAATTTATGGTAGTTTAGTTATCTTGCAGCTGTAACAAGTGATCATATGAATGAAGTAATATGTTTACTGTCCTTACTGTAGTATATGATCCAGTTAAAAACACTGCATTTCCTGCTCTTGTCTGATACATTTTTTTTCTCTCTTTCTCATTCTATTTTTGCCATATTCCTCAGCTACATGAGTGCTATCACATGGTGCTCCCCTGCACATGCTTCTCAAGTTCCCTTTTGGTCGTCCTCCTCTGCATATGTCTGAGCGTCGCTTGGCTGGCCTGCCTGCTGGCACATGTTGTCCCGCCATATGGCTGCCTTGTCCCTGCTTCCCTTGGCACGTCCTGCCTCGTGGTGGCTGTCAGCAAGGTGCAGGCCTGCTGGTGGCGTTACTGTCTGTGGTGGCTTCTGCTTGTCTGCATGTATTGCTGCAGATTCAGTTTCTTACGCCTGTTTCTTACAGACTTCCAGGCTTGTTCTCTAGCAAAAAGCCTAGACACCGTATTAAAACACAGCTAACTTGTTTAATTGTGTTTTTTTTTTTTCTCTCTCTCTCTCTCTCTCTCATAAGTCAGTAATGTCCATAGGCCATGGTTTGGGAACAGTCACATTAGATCTCTTGACGACCAGATAACCAAGGTTACCTCCCCTTCCTCTCGGTTTGGGGAGTTTTACCAGGTTGCACTTCCCATAGGCATCTCAGGTTTTTATTTCTACTCCTGTCGAGTTTGTAATGTACTTTGCTTGCAGACATAAACATTGGTTTTGGCAAGACAGTTTCTTGGCTTTAGTAGCAGCAGGTAGAAGCAATTTTTTTTTTTTTCTGTATCCAAGAAGATCTCAGTAGGCACATTTGCCTTTCCATAATGCTGCTAGTGTTTGGGCTGTGCTGTTTGCAGGACACATTTTTTATGGGTGGGAATCCCTGGGGTGCCGGTGTAACACCCTCAGGTGCTTTCTGTCTCTGCCTTCTCCCAAAGAGCAGTGGAGCCTGAAAGAGAAGTGAGCACCTGGCTCCTCCTTGGCCTGTCCACCTGCTGAGTGCCCTCCATGAAGCTACAGAAGGACACCACGTTCAGCCCCATTCCACCCTCTATTGCCAGAAATTGGTGAAAAAGCAAAATTTATGTGCCCAGTAGAATGAACTCTGCAAGGAATTAATTCTGTCTCCTTCTTAATTTCTTTTATCAGGAACAGATCTTTTGTTTATTTATTTTAGGAAAAATATAGTGCCATTCTGAGATAACAATGCAAACATGTTAGCTAAAACATAATTAAAAAACATTTGGTTATTGATTTTAATATCACTGTCATTTGATTATTAGAAATTGTTAATTTTAGAGAATGTTGCAAGTGACTGTGATATTATTATTAAGTTTCTTTATGATCTTAGCTCTCACAGTATCACATCACTTCTAATATATAATCAAGAAGGTGATATTTTATGTGTCTAACATGACACTCTCTGCCTGAATAGATTCACATAGGTGGTAAGAATGGATTTGATACCTTGTTCCTTTTTATCTCTTTTCTTTCTCTCCCCTCAATGTATTTCATAATAGGTGGAAGGGGATGAGAAAGTGAATGCAGCTTTAAACATGGATGCAGTGTTACTTCTTGACTATGTTAATGACAAATACGTGCTACCTGCAACCTTAGCCTGGCCAAAAAATGCATGTCACGTAAAAAAAACTTTTTATCTTCTTTACCTCCATTGCTTGGCATTCTTTTTCATGGCAACACTTCCATGAGTTATATGGCGCTACTGTGTCAGGTGCTGTTCTTTACCATCTCACAGAACAAAAGGGAAGGTGCAGACAATAAAAATGGAAAAATGCATTAAAAACCTCCCAGTGCTCTAACTAAAATCCTTCCAGTGGCCTCTGGAGCAGTTTGCTATTGTTAATTTGTTGGATTCATGACTCCTGGATTTTTCAGATCTGTGGATGAGTTATACTAAGATTGCTGGAAGTAGATAGGTATTACGAGCAATGAAAATACACACTTAACTATGCTATTTATAAGAAAAATAAACCTTTATGTTTGGAGTATATGCCAGAGGTTATGAAAATTTCTTTATGGCTGTGCAACAGCTATTATAGATATTTTTATTGGCATCATATTCCAGTGCATTTACTGCTGCTCAGTCTGAGAAAAACGTCACCACCGTGGAGGGACAGGTGGGAACCTGATCCATGGTAGGAATTTGTACCTTCACTCTATCTTCATCCTTTTTAAGGTATGGGAGGAGATTTCCTCTTGCGGCGGAAACCAGTTATAGGTTGCAGCACCAGGTGAGGCTCGTGCTTTGGTGGCAGTGGGAAGATGTGCTGCCCCCGCGAGACATGAGGGACATGCAGGGAGTGTCATGCAAGTGGCTTGGGGAGGCCCCAACCAAGAGCTCTGTCACTCCCCGATGCTGCTACAGGATGGATGGGGCTGTCTATCCCTCCTGACATTTGCCGGTGGGGCAGTCACCGTTTGGATGCTCAGCAGAGAGGAGCCATGATACAATCCCTTGTAATCATAGAATCATAGAGTCGTTATGGTTGGAAAAGACCATGCTCTCCTTCTACTGGAGAGAAAGACCTTGAAAGAGCATTTGCTGAACTAATGCCTGCTGAGATGGTTTTTGCTTTTGGGTGTCGATCTTAATCCCATGGAACAGTCCTTCCCAGTAAGTCTGCAATAGAGTAAGTGGGCTGATCATTTTTTTGTTTAATCCTTATAAAATTGCATTTTATTATTTTTTTAAGAAGTTGAAGCGTGCTTGTACTACACCAGAAAAATGTGCTTATACCTGTGGTATAAACTGCTTTTCCGTTTGATTGGTCCATGCCCCATGGACCACTCTGGATTCCAAAATAATGCCAGGAAGATGCTACCTGCCAAGGATTCAACCCAGTGATTATGATAGTATGGATACCATCAAATGACCAGGTTTTTCTCTCTGTTTTTTCCCAGTCCTCATTTTTGACTGTGACACATTATGGGAGTTTTCTATTTTTGACTTTGCAGACTGTGTTTCCAAAAGTTTAATGTTGCTGCTCTTTTGAAAAGAGCTGCTTTCCTTGCAGCTTTTACTGAAGGCGGCTGCTGGAGAACATCACGACTAGCTGTGATCTACAGAAGCCAGAAGAGAAGCAAAGACCCATTTCCCTTTCTTCCTCCTTGATGCAATTTTGTCAACAAGTCATTTGTCTTGGATTTTCTGGTCTTCTTTTTTTCCTCCATTGTGGTGATAGGCTATGATAAGTAATGATAAATTAGTCTTTTTTTTCTTTTTATAAACAGATGGATGTGAAAGGTGGGGTCTGCAGTACTCTTATTAGGTGCCCAGGATTGCAGCTACTCTTACTGTTCATGAAACTGTCTATACCAGTCTGTAGAGAGTTTCTAGTCTTGCATTTTCAGGCTTTCTTTCCGTGAGGTGAATAATCTTCACTCGAGTGGATGGTCCTGTTGGCCTTGGTAACGGACACTGCTGCTGACGTTCAGTCTCTGTAGCCAGCTGATGCTTGCAGTGTTTTAACACTGTCTGAACTAGGAGCTCTCTTTCTGTGCGCTAATGTCTTGCTGTGCTAAAGCCAAAAAGCTTATGTTTTTCCTGGAGAACCTAAGACAAACGAGAGGGCAGGTGAGAGTATTGGTTAACTAATTTCTCAATACTGTGAAGGGAGTATGAACTCTAAGCTCCCTCTGGTGGTTACGTTCTACAGTCTAATGCTTGATCGGTAGCAGTTGCCCATCTGGGATGGCTTTGAGAGTGTAAATAAGTTGATAACATACAATTACAGAGATTTTAAGAATGAATACAGGGAGATGATGTGCCTTATGCCTTTCCAGGGTGCCAAAGATGGTCTATAATCAGACTTCAGAAAAGTGGAATTTAAGAATTGAGATAATATAGAGCTCTCTTTCCTAGTTACTGTAAGTATAAGATGGTAGTTTTCATCCAACAACTTCAGTGCTGCCATTTTCTCAGTGATGCTCTAATTTGCTGCTGATGTCCCTAGAAGCATTCTACCCTTAAGTATGCAGAGCGCTGGAGGAAGATTTGAACTCTGCGAAGCAAAGTCGCTGCATGAATGAAGAATCAGGCCGAGATCGAATGATTGCCCCTCGTCTGCTGTCCGTGTATTTATATAGGAATATGAATATAAGTGACCCCAGCCTTGCAAAATGTCCCTCCTTGTCACTTGTGCCCTAAGGATTTCCTCTGCCATGGCTGTATTTCGTGAGCTGTCTCTGAACATGGTGTCACCACAGGGGTGGCAACGCTCGTCTCCGTTTCTCCTCCCTCTGTGTGCTGCATGTGCCGCTCATCTGACACATTGATGCCTGTTGAAGCAACAGGAGACTGTTCCCTTCCTCCTCCTCTTTTCTGGCAGGCTGGTTGATGTGAGGGGGTGACAAGGCTGCGCAGGTGAGGGGCGAAGGCAGCGGGGCCTCTTCCTTTGGTGTCACTGAGATAGTTGAGCAAGTCAGTCATCTCCAACGCCTCCTTCTTCACTCTCACAAAATCTCTTTGGCCCAAGGTGTGTAGTCTGAGCGACTCCGGAGTAGTTCCACGATGCTGTGCAGCAATGGGAGGCTGTGAATTGAATGTGCTTTGAGTTGTAACTGGTGCTGGAAAGAGCAGCTGTTATGTCCTGCACCAGCACAAGCTCCTGCTGTCTTGGGGAGAAGCAGCCCCGGGGGGATTGATCCTGGTGCAAAATAACTTCATTTGGTAGGATGCCTTTCGGTTGTCACTTTTCAGGTTTGGTTCTCTGTGTAGTGCAATGAGAACAAGCAGGGACTGCTTTTCTTGTTTTGGTTTGCTTTTTGCAATAAATGCAAAAAATAATAGAAAGAAAATAAATACATGCATATCAAGCTGTAGCTATATCATTTGCCCCTAAAATTGGTCAGGGGGCATTTGCCAAGGTTTGCATGGTTGTTTGATGGCCTACTATTTTTTTGGGACTCAGTCCAGCTGCAGTTGTTGAGTCGCTGGGTTCAATTTTTCCACAGCACAAACTGCAACCCATAACCCGTAAGGTTTTATCACAGAAGTGCCCTGAAGATTTCCTCTGCGAGGCTTCTATTTTACATATCTAAATTTGCTTAGGAACTCAGTAAAAGCTTAGGTTTTCTGGATTGCAAGGATTTGAGTTGAGGATGGACTAAGCTCAGTCTCAGCTGATTGGGCACAAAAACCTCAGTGTCTGGAAGGCATCCTGCTCCTCAGTTGCCTGTAGTAGAGCACAGTCCAAGGGAAGGATTGCGAGGGAACAGAGTATCCTGCATCCAGAAGAGCAGGGACTTGCTTTCTTCTTCCTCTGTTTCTTCTTTCTTCTTTGCTCCCCTCCCAGGTATGTTTTATGTGCACTGGCAAGTGCAGATAAGTGAGTTAGCAATTTGTATGCAAGGAAGCTGTCTATTAGGACTCCTTGATGAGATGCTAACAACCTGCTTTTCTTGGCTTCATTTAATCACATTATTGAGGAAATGATTGAGGAGCATCAGGTTTAATCTGGGTTATTGTTAGCTCAAATTAGTGTCTCTTGTATTCTGTGTTTTGTTAAGGGTGAAAGAATTAAATCAGATTTAATATATGTATTTTATTGGTGGAAAATATATCTTAAGTTAAAAACTTTGCTCATCATGCTAAGGCCTTGGTGCCCTAGCTCCACGAGCAACATATAAGAGATGAAAGATGTGTGCAGTGTGTTTTCCTTGGGTTGTCAGATTTGCAGTTTATAAATTAAGCTCAAGTTTAGTAACAGACTGCATAACCTGGAACTGGCTTTGCAGTTTCTGTGCAAACAGTCTCGCTGTTAACATCCTCCCACACCCAGGCTCTCCTTTCTGTGAGCCCTGTTGACCCAATTTGCACTGCCTTGGCTCATCGATTCCCTCCAATAGTATTTGGTGCTGGGAACTTGTTCAGCTAAATCCCAAACAGAAGAAATTGGGAAATATTAATGGTAAAGCTGAACTTCCACTCACTCTGCAAACTCCAACATAAACACTAGGGGGTGGTGTGTTACTGCCAATGCTTTATTTCTAAATGTTAACGCATGTTCACAATTTGTTTTGCGTTTATTGCACAAATGAGTTTTCTAACAAATGTAGAGAAATGAGAAAAAAAGCTGAGCCTGGGACTGAGGAGAAATGGATGGTTGTAGCATGAGGTAACGCTTGGTTTTGATATTTAACAAAGCAGATATTTGTAAGCTGGTAATATTCTTCAGAGATATTTGCAATTGGGATGTACTTTAAATGATCCTTAGTATTTTAGTAACTTTATTTTGTCTGTTTTCTCACAGGCACCACCTTCCATGGTCAATAATGAACAACGACAACATGCTGAGCACATATTCTTATCATTTAGAAAATCAAAATCGCCGTTTGCTGTTTGTAAACACATTTTGGGTAAGTTAATGAATGAAGGTGTTAAACATATCCCTGTTTTATTAGTAAGACAGTGCTGTTCTGCAGTTTTCAGTATGAACATTATTTTGACTTCACTAAGGGGTAAATTTTGTTTGCATTTGGTTTGTTTTTTCCCATCTGCATTTCATGTTTCGTGCATTTGTTTCTATACAGTGCTTTTGACCCTGCTAGTTAATCAATTTGACCAGAACTGATTTGCCAGATCAATTCAGATTGGCGAGAATAACTGAGTTCAGGTGGAGTCTCAGGAAGTCTTTGAGTCTTAATGCAAATCATGGTCAGCACTGAACTTAGACCAGGCTGCTTAGAGCTTTGTTCAGTAGGGTGTTTAAAACTGGAAAACTTGAAAACAGGGTTTTATTTATTTTTATGACAACTACTCAAGCAAAAAAAAATTAAGATTGTTGAGATGTCTGTTCTTTTAAGAAATGAAAGTGAATTTACAAACAGGTTTTTTTTTTCTTTAAATGCAAACAAAGTTCAGATTTTGGATTAGTAAAACAGTAAGTTTGGTTGTTTAAACAGTAGCTTGCACAAATGCATTTTAAGGCCAGACTTGTACAGTAACTTTCAAGTGGCACCTCTGCTGAGAGAGTGAGTCCCTGTTTTCTCACGCCCACCTTGGTCATATGTTGCATCTTCTCTGGTTCCACAATAACCTGAGTGGCAAGTCAGGAGGCTGGGTTTAACCAGAGGGCCATTCCAGATTGACTTTGCAACTGTTTGCACTATATCTGACTGTGGGAGAGCAGGAAGGCTCCTGGATGCAGCAAGGAGAGGGCAGGGCTGCTCCTTTGGCATTAGGGCTTGAAGTCCTGGGAAAGCCACAGCTTCAATGTTTGCAGAGAGTCTGGGCTGTGGTAACGGGGTGAAGGCCCTCAGTGCCCTTCTGGGGTGGTGTGTCAGGTGCAGTTTGTTCAGGTGGCTAAATGCCTCCACCGCTCTAGTCAGCCATGCCCTGTTAGGGACCTCTGGCAGGGCTGCCTCCTCACGATGCTGCCTGGTGCCCGGCCTGGG
>JAUBNY010000877.1:5918483-5992674 GCA_032275445.1 Crypturellus soui
TCCTTCTCTGGAGATCTTCCAAACCCATCTGGATGCCACCCTGTGCCACGTGCTCTAGGAGTCCCTGCTGGAGCAGGTGGTTGGACTGGATGATCTCTAGAGGTCCTTTCCAACCTCAACCAGTCTGTGATCCTGTGATTCAAACATGACTTTTAGCTATTGATAATGGCTTTGTACAGTGTTGGGTTGAGTAAGGCTTATGGGCTAACAAAGAGTGTACGTGGGGAGGAAATATTGAAAAAGATATTTTTTGCCTCCACAACAGGGAAAAGATGACAGTTTTTGGTCTGTTCAGAAAAAGACTATTCAACCAGAGAATCCTGTGTGAAGAAAAGAGCTAGCTTAAGCTGAAGGTGTAATTATTTAATTTATATAACAATTTGTAATTGAAATTGTCCTAAAGAAGTAAGCTGGTCTCCTGCCTACTTCTCACTTGATTTTCCATCTTAGCTGGATCTGAGGTGACCTGGCCCTTCTTTATCTTGCAGGAATGAAGTAAGTGCTTCATCTTTTCCACTCCCTGCACCCCTCTCCTAATTCCTGTCAGACATCCGCACTAGCTTTTTGTTTGCTCTACGTATTTGTGCTTCATAAAATCTATGGATTTTGGATAACATGCTGTCAGGGTCAAGCTCTGAATGTAATGAGGAGAACGGAAAATGTAGCTGGTGTTATGTATTTTGGGTCCGCATCCTTCTGTATATTTCCATATGCTTAATATCTTGATTTCTGGCATGTCAGTTCTAAATTTCTTTAGAAATGGGTTTGAGGGTGGAAAATTGAAGGTGCATTGAATAATGTGACAAACATGACATGAGGGTTAGACTGAAGGATTAACTGTTGAGAACGAAAATTACCTAGGGTGATAGGGGTTGGATAGAAGAGGAGAGGGATATAGATGAAAGGAGGAAAGTGAAGCAGGAGATGTAAAATTTGTCTCTGTCACTGAGTAATCTCTTAACAGTGGAAAACAGAGCAGACGTTTAGGAAATAACAGAGCACTGAAGAGGAGTAACACAATTGAGCATGGAAAGGGCAGGGGAAGGATACATGGTGTGTGTGTGTGTATATATATATATATACGTGAGTATATCGGGTATGGATACCTGTTAATTTATAAACAGATTTAGGTGGCAGCCCTCTGGGGGGCTGTGTGTGTCAGCTTTGGATCTCCTGTTTTCATCTTTCCTGGCCCGTGTAACACCCATCCAAACCATCCTTCTGCTCATGCAGCAGGGGCATGAGAATAAATCCAGCACCTTTTCTACCACTGAATCCAAAATTTTGGAAATTGTGTGGGTCAAGGTATTCTCAACTATAAATACTTGACATTTCTTGGCCTTTTTTTTTTTTTGGTGTTGGAATACTCTGCTTTTATATAACTGGAGGATTACTTTTTTTCTTCATTCCTGATGGGAGGACAAGAATCCTGACAACTGAAGTAAGCAGTTCGTAGGAAGAGGAACTTGCCAGCACATGAGCAACATTAGGTGGAACAGTGGCTTTAGAACTGCCCTAGGGTGTGGATTTTGTTTGGATTTCTTCCAATGTGGAGATGTTAACAGGAGGAAGGGTACAACTCTTGCAGACCTGGCACAAGGTGATGGAGCAATGGAAGCTGTGTTTTCAAGACCAGTGTGTTGTAGCATAACACTCTCATACCCAGTTAGTCTGTACCTGGCAAAAGCCCTGCGGAGACCTGGAGAAATCCTGGGATCTTAACAGTTCTTCCTGCGTTAAAGCCTGCAGATCTTTAGTTCGTTTTCCTTTGCTCTCAGCTAGGCTGGAGAAGATTCAGATGCTTCAGACTACCTAAAACTCTTTGGAAATGTGATGTGGGTCCCATGTAAACAGTGGGAAATTATTATTAGTAGTAGTAGTAGTAGCAAGCAGTCTCAGAGAAGCATGGAATAGTTGGAAGTTGAAGAGCACCCTGGAGATCACCTAGTCCAACCCCCAAAACTGGGCATTCCTCTTCACTGAAATTAGCGTGTTATTAATAATGGCTATGTAGCGAAATAGTTACATAGTTTTTATGGTCCTTATTTGTGTTCTTGAAGAGTAATTTTATTCCTGGATATCTGTCTAGCTGTCCCCATCTCATGTATCAGGTGGGAAATGTAGAGTCTCTCTTGACTTTTGACAGGTTTTGACAGGTTTTCCAAACCATTATTCTCCCTGCGCCACCTTCAGCTGTATCTTCTGTCTGATAAAATTATTACCTTTCTGGATGAACTTTGAGGCATATGGATTATAAAAAAACACATGGCAAACCAGGTATTTAAGCCCTCTTTCTTCATGCTGATAAGAAGTCTATAAAAATCTGTGCTAATGTGTTTGAACAAAAATGTTTTGGGACTTGTAGGGATCCAAAAAGTGTTCAAATATAAAGCAAAAATTTGATAACAGAAATTTCAAATAACTTTAAAACCTAACTGTCTTTTCAATACTTGTATCAATCAAGGTGTGCTTTAATAATTTCCAGTTTCTCTTTTGAGAGAGCCTCTTCACCAGGCTCTTATAATAGACGTAGTAGAGCGTGGGTCCAGCTTAGTTGCTCAGGAATGTCAAGACTAGCAGTTACTGGCTCCCAGTGTTATCATCTACAGTTGGAACCACAGTTTCAAAGCTGGAGTTGGGGAGTGAAGTGACTTTCAGAGGTAGGGTATGTGCTGCTCTTCTATACATAGTGTAGAAGCCTCTTAGCTTCCTCTTGTGAGATGCTGCCTTGTGAGACTTGCAGAGGTGGAGCTCCTAACCTCTCAGCCTCACAGACTCACTGGAAAGGAAGAGATGATGCCTCTTCACATGTTACATAGGAATCGCTTCTATTTCTGGCCTCTGGGGGAAAGACTCTTTAAAAGATTTATTAACGCTGGCTGTTTATGTTGTCTTCCCCTCGGTGGAACTGCCCTTTTAATTGTACAAGTTCATTAATAAGCCGGATCTGTGCAGCAGTCTGCTTAAGAAGCAGCCTTCTCCCTCCTAATCCCCTATCTACTTGTTTTTAAGCAGATCTGCTCTGGAGCACAGCCATGTAACACAGCTCATTTGGCATATCTGACATTTTGGCAAGCGTAGAGGAGTAAGAAGGACCAGGGACGAATATTTGAGGAGAAAAAGAAGGAGAAAGAGGACACCTGTCCCCTATAGATCACTTGCCGAGAACATGACCTGCCAAAACTAAAAGTAGTGCACAATGTGTATTTGAAGCTGGGTAATGTTAATGGCAAACAGCATGGCTAGGCCTTAATGTCTGTATTTTGAAATTAATTGAAGATCTTGGATTTGCATCTGCTAATGCAGTAGCAGGAGATCCAACTGGAGACTTCAGGCAAGAGTTGTGAGGAGGGATGATGAATAGTTTTCCAATGTTCATTTTTTAAGAATTGTTTTCTCCCTACACTCCCACATCCTGATTTCAACCTTCCAACTTTGCCTCTCTAGAGATTGAAAAATAAAAAAAGAGAAGGTGGGGGCAGACGAGTTTTCTACCCTAAGGTCCTACAAATTCAACTTAGACCTCTGCAGCTCTCAGCAGAGGCAGTAGAGACTTCTGTGCTCCCTTTTTTTTTCAGCCCAGTTTCTGTGCTTGGCAAGTCTGCTTTTCCCCAAGGACAAGTGTAGGAGCAGACACGGTGCTATAAGCTCGCTCTGCTCCTCCACCCTTGCATGGTGCTGGAGGAGGGAATGGGGTGTCCTGCCTGGCTGAGGCTGTTGGCAGGCAGGCTGGGACCTGACGCTCCTTCCCTGAGCTCTTGCTGTTGTAATCCCACTCCAAAGCTGAAGAACTTGGTTAATGTCTGTGTATCTGCATGCAGTGCATGTCACTTTGGGTGCTGTGACACCCTCTTGACTGCCACCTTTCCACATGGAGCCGCAGCTCACATTTGGGCTTCTTAATATTTGAAAATATTAAGAAATTCAGCTGTGCTTATGCAGGAAAGTTGGTAAAGAGAAGTCTGATTATCTCCTTTACAAAGGAAGCCCTACCTTTAAATAACCTATGTAGTAAAATTGCTTTTGGCATATTCTCCTTGCAGATTTTTATCACCTAGGAACAGCTCAGAAAATTGTACTGTTAACTTGCACCTGGTTGTACCTGCAGCCTGATTTTGCACAAGTGAAAAGGAGCTGTTTTTGTGAATGTTATTAAATGCTTCTCGGAGTTTTCCTTTGATTGAAGTATCAGAATTTATAAGAATGGGGACAAAAAAGCATTAAAACCATGAAATCTAACTAGAAGTGGTTTAAAATAATAGGGTAGCTTTTTGATTTGCTCTGTGGAGGTAAAATCTTTATTCCCTTGAGTATTCTCTTGCTCATTTTTCTGCAGATATAAATGATACTTATAGAATGTGCATGTGGAGGTTTAACTAGCAGTTTATTTTTATGCAGAGAAATGAATGATTGAGGTTGTACCAAGCCCCGGAGAACCTGGCGGTAGATTCAGTCTGAACCGCAGAAGCAAGGAGGAGGTTTTGAAGCTGCGGTTTCTCCTGCGCTGACTGCTGGCTTTGCTGCCGCGGGGCTGGTGAACCACATGTCCATTTTTTCCTAAGCCATTCTTGAACTCTGCTTCCTTTCAGAGGCTTTGTAACCTAACTACCCTCCAGTGAAGCCCTTCACTTGTTCCATGGGCAGCACAGGCACAAGTGTGAAATCCCTTCAAACATGACGGCTTCAGCCCTTGTTGTAAGGCACATTCCATGCGAAGGAAGAAGTTTTATTTACTTAGTGTTTTTTTTTTTTTCTTGAGTTGTGTACAAATGTTGTTTGCTGTTAAAATGGTGTATGTTCTTTCTGCAATGTCCGTATTTTATTAGTTTTAATAATTAATAATTAGTTTTATAATATTAGTTTTATAATTTAAACAGAAACCCATGGAACCTGTGCTACTATTGGGTATCTGATTGCCAAGTTAATCTCTTATTCCAAGTCTCATTGATCTTCTGTTTGAGCAGCTGAGGGTCTATTTTATGTATAGCAATCTTTCAGAAAGCTTATTCCTGGTAATAAAGCTAACTGGGGTGAGTGCCAAGCTATTCTCAGAGGCAGCCCGCTCCCGACGAGAGAAGTATTTTATTTTGTTAGATGGGGTTATTGTTTGGGTATGTGCTTGTGACAGGGCTAGGGAAGCTGCTAGTAAGAGAGCAAAACTCTGCTCGGAGGGGTACTCTTACTGGTATGAAGTTAATGGCATTATTGGGCAATAGACATTCAGGTCTGACTTTTAATATGATGCCCAGAATCACTTGCATTTTCTACTTATTACTGTATGGTAATCTTAAACCATATTGTACATCTCTTGTGGCATGGCAGAAAGCCTGAATAAACCTTGAGCTTCAGATGTGAGGCGTATTCAGTTTTCTTAGATGTAATAGGAAATTATTTTGTTCCACAAAGCACAACTGTGCTGATCTATCATAAATTACATTTCAAATTTTTGAAATCTTACAGTTCTGCAGCCTGCATATGTGTTGACTTGCCTGAAAATTGTCTTCATACTGAACACAGAAAATATATTTTTAATTGTTAACAGGGAATAAGTAATTTTTTTTTTTTAACCAGAGGCTCTGGAATATGTTACTGTATGTTCAGAAGAGCTTAATAATGGTTGGGTGTATATTTTTATGCTTAGCATAAAAATGCTAGTTAGTTTCTTTCGGTATTCGTATTGCAGTGGTAATGCACTACAATCGGTGTGCGTACAAGCAGTATTGTGGCACTTTGGGATGCAGTAGTGTTCTGTGTCCAACGCTGAGAGATCCTGTAAGCAGAAGAGGATCAGTTACAACCCCCACCTTGTTCTTCTGCCCATGTCTGTGACTGAAACTCCTGTGGTTGACACCAGCCTTCTCCAGCAATGGCCTCCTTGGTGCCTGCTCCTGCAGTCCGCGGGGGCTTCCCAGGCCGCCAGAGCCTTCTCAGGCGTCTTCTCCTCGAATGAGGTTGTGCTATGGTGCTCACGGTGAAAGGAGTGGGTGCAGGGCTGGGGAGGAGGGCACTTGAGGGTGCAGGGCTCTGGTGGGCACTTGCGGCTCGCCCTTCAAGCCACTTCTACACGCCCTTTCTGCCCTTCAAGCCACTGATGTTGGTGCCACCAAACGCACTTCTCCTTGAGAGCGGGAGAAAAGCACAAAGCGTCACAAATCTGTGATACTTCTTTTCCTGCAGTAGCACATGAATATGCAAACAGAAAGGATAGACGATCATATGCCGCACAAACAAGTTCCAGAAAGACAGAAGGAGGAAATACCTATCCCTTCAACTAATGTTAACTATTTAATCATAATGGGAACAAATTCTTCTTTTTTTGTTGTTTTTGTTTGCTTGTTTTTCTCCCCCATTTATTTCTTTCTGGCCATTCTAACTCACTTTTTTACCATAATTGGCAGCCAGCTGTAAGTGAGAGCCCACCTGTGTCACTGTCCTAGCTATCCTGTGGTGCTCTGCAGAGTGGCGAGATCTCTGCAGGGTGAAGCACAGGCAGCTTTACTTGTAGACAGGCTCTTTGTGAGTTGCAGTCATGAATACCATGTAGCAACCAGTCTGTTACAGAGCATCAGACTGTGCAAATGTGTGATTGTCACCAATGACTCTACCTCGCTGCTTCTCAGGGCTGAAAAATAGTGTAGCTGAAACAAAACGCAAAGTTTCTATGGAAGTATTTAGAGAGCCTTGTGAGACGTCTATTGGCATACAAGGAAACTGGATAATGTTCTCCGGCACCTTTGTGTTATTTCTCTAACAACTTTTATATTTCTATCTGAAGCGTTGTTCTAGAGCCAAACTTGGGGGTGATTTGCTTTTTTTCTGATTGATTTGTTTCCATGTTTGACTTCTAATGCTGAGTTTAAAGCTCATGGTGTTAGCCTGCACTAGTTCTTACACTGGATCGAGTCTAGATTTCCTACAAGTATTTTTTCCACTGCAAAACTAGTTCGCACCAAAATACAGAAATGTTTGAACCACTCAGAAGTATGTTGAAGCCTTGTATAGGACTGACAAAACTGCCCATCTGCTGATGAAATTTAAAGTTTGCTGCTGTTTTTCTCTGGCTGTTACCATGAGTGACATGTGACGTTTGTGACTGTAGTAGATGAGGAGCAATCCACCCCCAATAAATAGTTATTTGTTTAAAACAGGAAGGTTTGGATTTAACAATTGGTCAGCAACATGCTGGCCAACTATACAGCTTTATTATATAGAGGAAAATAAAACCCATGTGTTGTTATGAAGATGCTATGTTTGTTGGATCTGTCTGGGACTTATTTAGCAAGTAAGAATGTTAATTTAGTGTATACTAGCTAATATAACTAGTCTGGGGGGTCAAGGTACTGACTTCAGAGGCATTTCAGAACAAAGATGTTGCAGTTGGTGGGTGGATGGCACTGCTCTCAGCTGTTGCTTGAGCTTGCATAAATAGTATCATCTCCACTTTAATCTTTCGGGTGTTCAGAGGTAGTGTGCATATTTCTGCTTAACCCCTGGACACTTGCTGGCATGCCTGACCCTTGAGCAATTCCTGTCTTCCTCTCCAGCCCTGGCACCTTGGCTCCAAACAGTCTAGAAATAAAGCCGGTAATTTTGAAGTTTTGTGTTAAGAACATGGCATTTAACAAAAAGTGTTTTCATTTTCTTGGTGTGTAATTTCTACTGTGCCTGTTACAGCAGTATGTTGAACACTCCTGCAGTACCCTTCGCCTTCCCTGCTGTTCAACATTGACTTTCCTCTGTGTGTACTTGTCAGTTAAAATATGTCAAAATTGGTGGTGATGGTTGCTGGACTTCGGAATCAGGAAAAAAAAGACTTTGTTATTTCAAAAAAATAAAAGCAATAAATGGCTGGAGCAATTTGTTTTGTAGAGGCAGGCTGGCTCTGAAATTGTGTTTTAGAGTAACAATTTGATTTATCTCACCTTGCATTTTGAGGATGAGAATGATACTTAAAGCATTGATTTTGAGGGATCTGTTTCTCTAAAAATGACCTGTATTTTGCCCATCCATTCTGTGTTGCTTCTGGGATATGGTTCTGAAAGAGCTTTAAAGGCTCTTTGGAGGCTCTGTGCATTGGAGGGAAGTCTCCTTCAGCATTCCAGCTTCTTATCCCCTCCTCTTGTGAGGGAGAATGAGGGACAGATAGGTGATGGGTAGCACTGCTGGTTGTGAACAGCTTTTACACTTTGTGGTATATATTTAATTACTATGAAATCCCAACACAGTAAGTGTAGCAAATGCAAAGAGCAAAATACACTCCAGAGTGACTTAATCCTTTAGACTGATGGAAACAAGAGGGAACTGCATCTTCCTTGGGAGTGATACCTGCAAGGCCCTTGCAGGGGGAGAGGAAACACCCAGCAAGGCTGGCAAAGGGATTTGTTCGTTTCCACGTTTCAGTGATGGCTCTACAGGTGCTAGTTTCTTATATTGCTCAAATTCTTAAAATCCTGTGATCAGACCTGGAGTCTGGGTAATTTCACAGATAGTTCACCCAAGGGTCTGTACCTTGGAAAGTTGGAGCTTTCCTAGTTTCCGTTAGAAGAACAATGAAGTAATAGTCATAGAAACACGTTAATAAAATAATTTAAGGGCAGTGTAGGTGGTATTATGTTTTCAGATGTCTTTTAGTTATGTTATTCCCCCTTATTATTTTTTTATAGCAAACTTTGGCCTGTTCCATTTTAACGGCGCTGTTGAGTGAGTTCTCGAGTTCAAGTAAAACCAGCAACATTGGATTAAGCATGGAGTTCCATGGTAACTGTAAGCGTATATTTCAGGTAAACTCCTTATGTATCAGTATGTGGCTTATGTATTTCTCAAATACTAAGAAATCATACTTTCCTGTACCGGGTACATTAAGCTATGTTGTGTGTCAGACAGCACTGAATAGGGTAAATATATACTATGCACATACATATACTATGCAATATAGATACTGGCTGTTTTCGAAAAATGGATAATGTATTTCTAATCAATCTATCAAAAAGGTGCAATCCCTTTTGTCTTTTTATAAATGTAGAGCTGTCAATCTCTGCACGGTCGGACTCTTTAAGTCCTTGGCTACCAATTGCAAACAAAACGAATACCCTGTGGAACAATGATAGTCTTAAATATAGATTTGGTTTAATGCCAAGGAGAGCTATGTATTTAAAAATATTATTGCAGATGGTGTAGTCTAGTTGTCTCAAATGTATTGTTTGGCCAGGCAGAAATGTTTTTATGAAGGCATTCCTTTAAACTCTGACTTTTGTGGAACAACTTGGCAACTTCTTTTCATGCTAAAGACCACCCAATTTCTCTAGCAGTTGTTAAAAAGATCCTGTGAGAAGTTTTCTTTTTCAATAATTAATACATAAATATATATAATATATATATTTTTTTCTTTTAAAAAGCGTTATGTTAGCTGTGACAAATGAGTTGAGGATCTGACTCTTGCCTTTGGACTGTTTTGTTTGTTTTAATGAAAATAGGGTAAAAATGTTTTTTTTGTTTGGGTTTCTTTTTTTTTTTTTTTTATCAGCACTTTCATTACTAGGAGTGTTTATTAATGCATTGTGTTCGTCCTGGCTGCAGGAGGATGATCTGCGGCAGATCTTCATGCTCACAGTAGAGGTACTTCAGGAATTCAGCAGACGTGAGAACCTCAACGCTCAGATGTCTTCGGTGTTTCAGCGTTATCTTGCACTAGCCAATCAGGTCTTAAGCTGGAACTTCCTTCCTCCAAATTATATCCTTTGAGAGTCAGGCCCTTTATTTCGCTTGACTTTTGGCATTTTTACCTCATAAGTAGAGTGTTTGTGAGGAGAGAAAAGCGTAAATTTTATAAGCCTTATATTTAGTCCTTGATTTATATTTTCTTTCATTAGTACCATTGGCCACCCCTGTGCTTGCTTAGTTGCTTATGTATTCAAGTTGCTATTGTTTTTCATCAAAATTTTCAAGTATTTTATTTAAAAGGCAGTATCAGTTCAGCCAGTTAGAAGCTGATGGTGCATTTGACATATATCGGGATAGTGCAGAGGGAGGAGGAATGTAGTATGCTGCCTTAGTGCTGAACCAAAATGTGGGTAGATGCAAAGTATTGCTTCTGTTTCTTGAGTTCTATGCAAGGTCTACTCTGTCGTGCTTTCCTCCTTGAGGAATAGTAGGGTTCAGGTGAAAGCCACTCACAAAGCAGTGTTTCTGTAAGAGAACATTCCCCGTAAGAGAGGATGGTCATGTACTAGAATGTATGCTAGGTAATAAGTTTTCTTTCAGATGAAGAAAAACGTTTTCCAGCTAAAATAAGAAATGGCATCCCTCTCCCCTGCTTCTTTCTTCCTTTGCCAGTGTGCAGTTGCCACTGCTTCCGTTTTCACATCTTAATGTCTGCTGATTATATGAATGTCCAAGGAAACGTGGAGGTGGCATGCAGAAGAGGAAACGGGCGTATGATGAAAGATCAGAAAGAAGATAATCTTGGTGAGGGAGAGATGAAAAAAGATACCAAAATGTTCAGCCCAATAAAAAGATTAGAGGAAAATTTTCTACCCTATGTTTTTAAGCTGGTTTACAAATGTGTTTTTTTCTTTAAATCTTTTCAATAAAATGGTATTAAATTATGCCTACTGCAGAAATCTTGCTGTTGCCTCCAAATGTACTGTGAAGGGTTTGATAAGCTATTGGATCATCAGAAGGCATTATCTGTGTCTCCATCATCTCTGTCTCCGTTGATTACGTAGGAGACAGCAAAAGTGAAATTCTTTACTTGAAACTGGTTATTCCTTGGCTTGCATCTGTAAAACAGAATGCCAGTTCCATTGCCTTTATAGAAGGTCCCTTGGGTTAAAAGTAAATATCCCACTCCTGTTAATCACTGAAGTGATTTGGCAGGGGTCCAGAGAGGAATTTGATACACATAATTACAAGATAGAGACTGGAGTCACATCATTGCATCTTATAAAGGTTTCCAAAAGAAAATGAAATGAATCTTCTGTCCATTTCATAGCATCTTTTTGTCTTCTACTGCTTGGCTTTATATTTTGCTGTAAGAACTGCAGTATCAGTTTAGATCTCTCACTTCTATGTAACAAACCGTTTTCATAGAAGTTGGAACAACTTTAATCACCATTGCAATGTGGATCTCAGTTGACTAAAATTCAGTAATGCTGAAGTGACAGCAACATGTTGATGGTATTGCGAGACAAGTCCCTCTGCCCTAAAAAGACGGGTTTAAAAAGTCACTGTTAACTGTAGGCTCTTGAACACTAACATCTAATTTGGCTGCAATTTCTGAAAAGGCAGCACATGCAGGAACTTAAAAATTGTAGTTCAGTTGGTGTCCAACAGAATATTCACCAAAGTAATGGGTGTACATTTGATACCTAAGGCATTGATTAAAAAATCATCCGTTTTTATTCACATCAATTCAAGAATCATTCACAGATACATACTTTCTTCTTTTAGCTGATATTTTTTTCTGTTTGTATAGTATCATTCTTAGTATTCTGTGCAAAGCAGCAGTAACCTAAGGCCCGTCTTATAATCTTCAGTAAGATTCTCTTATCAAAAAGAAAGTAGCATAAATCTCCATTAGCTAGATCTTCAGAGAGTATCTTCAAGAGGTGTATAATTTAAAACACTGAGTTATGAAAATAATATCAAAACATATCACTCCTAAGCAGTTCTTGTTCTGTTGTAGGACAGCTTAGTATTTTTTGTATTGTTCAAAGCAGTCTTAGGCAATGCTGCCACCTATAATTGCAGAAGAGTGGTAGTATATCTGTGCTATCTGTTGCTAGAAAGAAGAGCTGGTGGGAGAGACATTCTGGAGTAGCCACCTCATTGGAGCAATGAAAGAAGAGAGCCTGGGATCCACCTGCTTAAAGATTTTCAGTAATTCTGAAGAGCTTGCAGTGCCTGCAATGGAGGGGTGGCACATACTGATCTGGGATGTCGCGTTCCAGTTACGTGCAGTTTCTTCCATCACGTTTTCTAAAACACATTGTTATTTTTATCTGCTATCTCTAGGCATTAGTTGACCTGGTGTTTGTGGATGCTTCAGAGGTTTTTGGCAGTACCATTGGAAATGACAAGATGGAATTCCTGTTTTGCACGAGGAACGTGTGGCAGTCGGCTGTGGCATGTTGGCTTCAGTGGGGTTTCTTTTTTCAGTGCTGTTACACCATTGTTTAGTATTGTTCACTGGGGTGGAACCAGTTCTAGTTGGATCTTTTGTTTTTAAATAAATGTTTATTTATTTAAACAAGACTAAGGAAATACAAGTGATCAGTGCTAAGGTGTGCAGCTCTCTCCTTTATCAGTGTGCCTTCAAGGGCCCTACTTGTATTATGATTGCAAGGTCTTCACTTGAAGAACACAATGTTCCTAGGCTCTAATGCACCTTGACATGGGCTTGAAATCTGTGGAATGAGGATGTAATTATAATTGGTGTCCTCTTACCTCTGGAGATGTTTTGCCGTCATCCTTGAGTTTGGGATTTGTCTGTCCCTAACAGTCACATTTTTATGGACTTTTGCATGCTTATCCAGCAATGCCAAACTTCTTAAACAGAGTGTAAGATTATGTGCTGATGTCTTCCATCCACAAAAAGAGGTTCATCATCTCTTGAGCTACCACAGAATCAGTCATTCCTTATTTAATTCCTTAAGGAACAGATTTCTGTAGCTTTCTGTAAACAGCACTAGTGCTTCATGAATAAAGAACACCTCGAGTTTTAGTTCTTTTGGATTTGATACTTCTAGTTGCCTAGAGAAAGCTGGCAAGTTATTAAGTTAATGTAGAACAGACTTGAATTTCAAATACATGCCTCATAAACCTAACGTGATGTATCCTGCCAATGCACATTGTTGCTCTTCCATTGGAATTAATACAGCAATTGCTGTATAAACTGACTAAGCTTTTGTCTCATCTAAAGCTTTTTCATCTGCATGTTCTTCAGCCACATCTCTAAAGGACCAGACTTTTCATATTTCTGTTGTGGAACTGCCTTTTATACTTCAGTCCGGGATGGGAGACCTTTTTGAGGGATGCTGTGAACCGTAGAGCTCGGCAGACTCTTGAGATTGGAACTTGGTCCAACCCAGATTGGCAGCATCTGTTGCACATAATGGACATGCACTTAAAAAAAGCACAGACTGCTCTAGAAACCTCGAAGTTTGTTTTGAGGAATGATTGAAGTTGGTATCACTGCTCAAAAAGCATCCTGTCCCAGCACCTCCTGTGAGCCCTGACACAGGGAACTGCCTGAAAATGTTTTTAGGAGGATGAGGCCATTGGTTTGGTTCACTGTGTGCTTGCATGGATGCTTTAGCCTGTGCTGAGGAGCAGCAGGCAGATTTCTATCAGCAGAAGGGTTGTCTCCTCTAGATCTTACCTCCATTAATAGCCAGGAGATAATCTGAGTTTACTACAGCAGTTTATCTGTAATCTGAAAGACGATGCAATGAGATATTTTTTGGCATGTAAAGAACATGTCAATGCAACTAAGAGCTGCAAGGAAGTACAAAAGAGGTGGCTGCATTTTTACTCTCATCAGTCTTTGCATTCTTGGGGGAAGAAGTTGCCCGGTTTTGAAATTTAATCTGTTTTGAAACTTTCTGAATAGTAGTACGAGTTCTCTTAACAATCATTTTGGACAATATTTTAAGACAAAGCTGAGCAAAAAAGAATAGAGCAGATCAACAGACTCCCTGCATAAATTCTGTGAGTTGCTCTGAGACTCATTCCATGTGCCTGGCTGACTAGCAATCCAGGGGAGATCTTAAAATTCAAATACAAGTCCCTGTGTTAGCATTGTAGCACTGGATGGCACATTTCCAGACCATTACCTGTTTAATTCAGCCTTTTATTTGTAAAATACAAGTCTAAGATGCAAAGCTATCCAGAAAAAGTCCAAACAACAAAAGTAAAGAGATCAATATAACTTTTAAAACAAAGGCACTCCACAAGTTTTTCCCTTTCTGAGTTGTTCTCCTGTCCTGTGGACAAACTTATGGATGGGTGTCTGGTAGAAGAAATCTCAGCCTTGGTTTCAGAGTTTCTTATCTGGTGCTTTGTGGAAGACAGATCTTGCCTCTGAAAATATCTTGGGATTCATTTGCAAAGGCTGGGATTTGTGGAAAGTCCTGACATGGAACGTGTTCTCATCCCTAGTGGCTTCCCCAGCATCTGGAAAATTTTCATGCTTGTACTCACTCACCAGTCCCTTCCTGGGAGGGAGGCAAGGCCTGTGAGGAACGTACATTGAAGACAAAACAAAAAGCATATGTGCATTCATCCTAGGAACATATAGAACTTGAAATACATGTTTTGATTCCAATTTTTAAAGAAATTGGTCTTATTTCTATGATTCTTGAAACAACTAATTATCAAACTGCATAAATATATGCAATGACTGCATATAGAAGTCCCTGTGCTGGGTAATTCAGTGCCATTGTTTTTTCCTAGTTTGCTATAAATGCCTGCTGTCAATAGGGTTGAACCATATTCGCCACCAAATTAGGGTATTTCACAGCAACAGACCTCTTGAAAGCCAACTTATGCCGGTGTTTGCATGCTGCTGGTTGGTGATAGAAGATGGCTGTAATAGAGCCACTGTGGGTACGGGCATAATTTGTGGAGTTTTAGTGAATCAATATTTTACCTACAAATCTACTGTTGTGAGATGTGTCATCAGCCCGTTAGTCTGAGGTTCAGTCCTAAAAATAACAGGATAGGACTGCTAAATACTGAGGCTTGTTAAAATAGTGACAGCAAATTGGCCCTTCGATCATTCCGTGTGAAGTGTGTTATGTAACCTGTCCCCTCTGTAAACTAAACCGAGTGAAGAGCAAGTTGGTTTGCAGAGGCTGATGATGTATCTTTCCTTATCTTCTGGTACTGATGTATTTCCTAGCATATTCTTTCTTGGAGAATTACGAGAGAAGATACTTTTGTAAATAAACAATTTACAAATTCTTTTTTTTTTTTCCTAAAAGCATTCCAAAACAAGAGGGAAATATGTGGCTTACACTGGTAAGCATCAGTCTTAATTTGTAAGGGATGTTTGCATGTGGTAATTTCATACCCATATTTTATTTTCTTCTGGAAGAACTAAAGCATTTTTGGTCACTAAAATTATACCTGTACCTAATATGGAAGTAAAGTAGACAATTCTCTAATTTGTTTTCTGTCTAAAATAGTGTAGATTAGTTGTGGTCTGGACCAGAAACTTACTGATAATTTAAAACAAGATGAAACTACTTTTATAGTAATATGAAAGTTCTTAATTATTCTTATATTATATATGTATATATTCAAACTAAAATTGTGCATCCTGCCTTGAGCCACAGCTCAAGGCAAGTTACTCAAGGCAGTAACTTAACTGCATATTAAATTAAACATTAGTTTTGTATATCCTTCTCTTAAAACCCATCAAAACTTAAGAGGTCTACTTTACCAAATGAAATCCTCACAGAGCTTGCTCTGTTGCAGGGAGATAATTTTTTTATAAACTTATTTTTTTCTAGTACTTAGTGAGGTGCACTACTCAAGTTAATACAGTTTATCCCCAATAGGAACATTGTATGCAGTTGAGCTTACGGTTTCTCATTCTGATGATAGGTTTAGAAAGAGATCAGGGAGGTAGAGAGGGTATTTTTTGTTTTCCTTAAATGAAAACTTGAGCTGCTGTGTTCATATAGTTCATGCAGTTTTACAAATTTACAAATGAGACTGGGAGTATCACAGAAGGAAGCACTTTCAGAAATCTTTGAAGACTACTCTAGGTGGTGACTGGTGAAGACTGTAACATACATTTGGGTTTGCCCGTATTTTTTTTCTGTATTGGAGCGCTTGACAAATTTTTAAAAATTTAAATTATACCAAAATGCATAGAAAGAACTTATGCAGTAGTATTAAAGTCCTGCTTTCAGTGTGTGTGCGCTCTTTATGCTTGTTCCTTATAAACACATTTAATATGCCAGTGGCCTGTGGTGCCGTATGCTTTTGTTCTTCATAGCATAATAAAAACGTAGATTAATGCAGGGCTAACATATCTGCATTCTGCGAAGCATATTTGGCTATTCAGAAAAATAGGCTATGGATTTCAGCGAGCTATCTTTAGCTATCATAAGCCCTTTATAAAAGCTGCCAGGAAAAATTTTTAGAAAATGATTTCCCATTTTGCATAAATTTTAACACCTGTTAAATCGCGGTTGCTTTTTTCCCTTCTTGCCGTGTCACATTAGACACCCTGGTTATCAAAGTGATCGTATCACTATGGTATGTCTCATAATTATGATCAAACTGTTATCTAACATTCCTGGAGCATTCTTTTTTTCAATACTTAATACCTTTTATTCCTTGGCCTCATGCATGAATTATGCTGTGTATGTGAAGAGGCTTAAAGTTTGTTTCCATTACATTCTTTCTGAATGGATCCTGTTGTATCTAGGATTTTTTTAAAGCCAAGTAGGAATGTTATTGTTGACCTTGACACCAGATAACTGGGCAGACATTATATAGCTATGTTTGAATCCTCACAAAATGTGATGCTAAAGCCAACAGAATCCTGGCGTGAGACCCTCCTGGACAGCAGAGTTATGGAGCTTTTCTTTACAGTAAGTTTCATTCTTCAACTTTCATAGTACAGATCCACAGGGAAAGCAGCTCCTTCCTGTTTTAAAACCTTGCTGTGGGAGTCTTCCTTTTGCATCAGGTAGGACTGATTCTGTTAACTTCAGTTGTTTATCAAAGCAAACAGACATAATGTGTTACTAACAGAATATATATTTGTCTATATATTGCCTTAAATTGAGAACCATTAACTGAAGAAAAAAATTGTATGGTTATCACAGCGTTTAAACATTTACTGCTTTTGGTCATATGTTCATCAAATGAAACCCAGCATGAGGAACTGTAATAGCTATGTAAGTTTTTTAGCTAAGGTGTAGCACCCCTGAAAAAGATCCAAAGAACTGTGTGTTTTTACTGATTTTTTTGCTAGCAGTTGCTCAGCAGAACAGCTGAAAATAAGTCATTTGCAATCGCAGTTTTCTAGACGGTTGCAGCATCCAAAATTGTACGCCTTTTCTTCCCCAGCATAAAACATATCCAAACAAATCGAAATAGATTAATGCAAGACTGATAGGGATCTCCCCACATAGAGTGGGGAGAGGGCATATAATGCTCCATTGCTTTAATTTTGAAAAATCTGATGTGAAAACTGGATAAAATTATTATTTTATTATTATTATTACTTACCAGTGTTGGGGGAGAAGTTGATGGTCTTTGCTCAAGTAGAAGTTACTGCAACACCAAAATGTAATTGCTTATAAATTACTGTAATCTGGTAACTTCACTTTGTGTTGCATCTGGCGAGACCTGCGTTCAGCATTCTTCAGGCTGTATTTGTTTCTGCAAAGCAGAGAAATAACATGTTCAAACAGACTTAGTCAAAGTGATTATTAAACAAAATGGATGTAAATCTTCAGTACAGCTTGGAAACTGTTTGTTACATGTTGGATGCCATGTCCTTACTTTGTAGATTTTTGGTTTGCTTTTAATAAATGATTTTTTTTAATTTTTTTTTTTAACTGAAAGTTTATCTGATCCAGGAGTTGTGAATAGGTAAAAAAATTGTTGGCAGATCTCTTAGCAGCTACACACAATCTGAACAGCTGTCTAGACTATCCAGACAGTTGCTACTGTCAGCTGTGAATCTCCACATGCAAATAACTTTCGGACTTTGACATTAACCCGTTCTTGTTTAATAGTATGAAGGTGTCCAAGTTGAATATCTGTTTCTTTGGCAGTTTATAAGGCAGTTCACTATTCATGATAAAATTAGAGATTTAAACAACCTGCAGAATTTCTTTTATGCATTTAAATTTTCTTTATTAGTAATCAAAAAGTGCCAGCATTTGTTTGTTTTTGAGTGAATGCCAGCCAGAACAGTCTGCTGTCAGTTTTTGTTTTAAATTCCTAATTTGCAATGGTTGAGGCTCGAAGTATTAGTTTCCCACTTGAGGTAGTGCAAGTGGATGGTGATAGTTTGTATTCATTTAGATCTGAGAGACTTTAATAACCCTAAAAAATTGGTTAAGAAGACTGCCATGTTAAAGAGGAAACCTTCAGGCCTAATCTCTTCCTAGGGTGGGACTTGCATTAAAATTGTATTTTGGTTTCAGGGTTTGTTTTCCTGGTAGTTTGACCTTTCAGAAGTTAACCGTGCAGCTAATCCATCCAGTTACCAGCTGGATGCAACTGAAACTCTAAAGCATAGAGAAATGGGTAGAGTGTTTTAATTGTACTTTTATTAACGCTGTTGAAATATTTTTAACTAAATTGTTTTGGAGGGGAGGGGAGGGAAAAAAACTACCCTGCATTTATTTTTCAGTCAATTTTATGTGCAAAAAGTAGAAGGCATGATCCTTTGGAGATAATCTTGCAAGTCCATGCCTGATGATTGCAGCAGGTATCTGTGTTCACTGCGCTCGTAGGAGCTTCATGTCGCGCACCCTTGGCCAGCAGCAGCAGTGACGTAGCAGGTCGCCCAAGGAGCCAAGATCACGGCTGACCCCATATAATGTCAGAGTGTTGCCAAGGAAGTGATGCTTGCGTTTTTTGTGCACGTCTTCAGTGTTTACCTCTGCTGAAGGAGCATCTATAGGATCTTGACTGCGCTTGTTGACTAACTTTAGCACGATGCTGTAGCCTAGGCATAGTTAGCATAATACGGATGACTGTCATTATTGCTGTTTTTAGAAGGAGCAGTATGTCTGCCTGGCTGGCATCTGTTTCTCTCCTTAAGACATAACATTCAGTAGACAGTTCAATTTTCAAAATGTAGGTAAGAACTAGATAAGCATTAGCTTCAGAGGATTAATTCATGGCTTGTAACATCCGTGAACTACGATGCAATGTTAACGTGATTTTTAGAGTTGCAGAAACCCTTCTGCTTCAGACTGAACAGGAGTTAGAGTAAGCTTTTTTTGGTGTGTGCTCTTTTGGATCGAGAGCCATGTGACTGTTGTAAGAACATTCTCTTTTCCATGTATTATTAACTATCTCGCTTCCTGAAAGGTACATCGGAAAATCAGAGAGGATACAGATATGGCCCAAGACTCGTTACAGTGCCTGGCCCAGCTGGCCTCTTTGCATGGGCCAGTCTTTCCCGATGAAGGTTCCCAAGTCGATTACCTGGCACACTTCATTGAGGGATTACTGAATACTATCAATGGGTATGTATGCCTCCTCTCTAAATTTAGATGGCATCTTGTAATCCTTAGTTTGGAGCATGCTGTATGCATGTGGAGAAGGGGTAGGGGTTGCTTAGTTCTGGTGAAATGTGTGTTCACTTTCGATTATTGAAACTTTTTTTTTTAATGCAGTTTAAAGTAGGTGTCCCTTAAATAACAAGAAACAGACTTGCTGGTTGAACAAAATTGATCAACAAAATCAATTAGCTTTTAGCATTTTTCTAAATGACAGAAAACTAATTGCCATTTCTATCTATAGAATTGAAATAGAAGACTCTGAAGCAGTGGGAATTTCCAGTATTATCAGCAACCTGATAACTGTATTTCCTCGCAATATTTTAACTGCCATTCCAAATGAACTTTTCTCTTCATTTGTTAACTGCCTCGCACACCTCACTTGTTCTTTTGGAAGAAGTGCCGCCTTGGAAGAAGTGGTGAGTATCTGTTTTCAAATAGTAGATGTTCTCTTTTTTTCCCATTTTATTTTTGTAAGTGATAGGAGAATTTGACTTTTTTTTTGCTATTATATTATTATGTATTATACAGTTATAACATATTGTTTTGAAAATCTGTGGTTGTTTAGATATTACTGAAATCACAACTGAGAGGTTTATGGTTTTGTTTCGAGCAACATAATGAACAATTATACAGTCTCTGTGCAAAGCTTTGTTTTGATTTAAGGCACCTGCTTTGTATTTGTTTTTCTCTCAAAAGAATCATTTCATTAAAAAACAAGTAAGACTAAATATTGCTGACTGGGTTGCATAGGACTTCTCTGAGAACTGCTGTAGGTAATTAATAAGCTGCAGCTCTGAAAGCTTAGCCTGGCTATACGAGCACGTACAGACAGGCTGAAACTGCTGCTGGCAGGGCTTATGAGCCAGGGACTCTGCTTTTAAGTGGATGTAGCTGTTAAGATCTTCTGTTGTTAACCCCACACTACTAAGCTGTTTAAATTACTACTGTTACTGACATAGGTCAGAAGATAATTCTATGTATTTATCTGGCACAGGAATTCACAGGACTACCTAACTTAAAAAACAGCAATAACAACAAAAACTTAAGTATTAAGGTAAATAATCCTGCATCAGGACTATTTGTGCATGGTAGTTATTGATTAAAATATTCTTACTAAGGCTAAAAAACTGTTAGCCAATTTACCACTATTATCCTTACAACAAAATATGACTGGGCTTTGATACTCATATTTTAAAATATTTATAGAAGTATTTAGGTATAAAGTTGACAAGTTTCTGATAGGGAGAACACAAGTGTCTTTAAGTTTCATTGCAGAATGTTAGAACAGATATCTTTGCTGCAATATTCATATGTATTTCATTGTGTTCACACAATGTTGCAGTGTTCCTATTTGAGCCAAGAAACTGGTGGTTACAGTTAGAATCTTGAAGTGCAGCCACATTTCAAACTTTATGTTCATAACCTGCTCTGTTTTAGAGATTGTCTAGTAGAACTCAGAAAAGATGATATTGTTCCTGGTGTTTGCCAACATATTTATGCATATTCACGAAGCCTTTATATAACCACTCAGGAGAATCATGTATACCAATTATTTCAATTAAGGGAATCAGAAAACATATATTCCTCATATTCATCATTCCTCAGCTAGCCTCATGCTACATGAGAGCTGAAATATGCAGCCACATTAGGCTTCAAGAGTGCGCAGTACATCCCAACTGGAACAGTTCATCTCTTAGCAAAAGCTTCCTTAAACAGTTTGGGTTTTATGAAGGGCTGCCTGGTTGTATCTAGTGAGCTAAGAGCTGCTTAATTTATTCAGCAGAAAACTAGGGGATTATAGAAAGTCCTTACAGAATTAGACTTAAATGTTCACAGATTCAGCAACATCAGAAAAATAAAATGCATGACTCATGAGGGAGTTTTTACACTGTCCTTAAATCCTTAAATCATTCTGTAGTAAAAGAAATACTATACTTTACTTCCTTTGTGTCCTGGGTCTTGAGGATATATAGGGGACATTGCAACTTCATGCTGTTTCTCTGATTTTCAGGATCATTCAGGGTTCTTTGGCTGTGGATTTACACTGTTATGAGAAGTTTTTTTGAATCAGCAGTAAGGCCTGCTACACAGCCTATTGAGCTGTTGCTTAGTGCTTGTGGTCCACATGATAAGGTCATCTTAAATACAACTAGGAGACCCTGAAGGCCGTCTCTGGCCTGGGGAAGTCCCAGCCGTGGTTCATGTCTTCCCTCAAGTCTTGATTGGGTTGCTTGCAGTGACAGTGAGCTCACGCGATTTTTATAGCTAACAGCTTCTGATGAAAGAGGAGCCATCCTGTGTGCTGGGCTCCGTGGAGCATGGAGCTAAAGTCCTGAAACTTTTCACGACGCTGACCAGTGGCCGAATGCGGGCAGACATGCTTGGTAAGCTCTGCTGGTGCCAAAAGCTCTTTTCCCATGTTTCTGTCACATGTGCCAACCGAGCAGCTCGTGTGAAGGTTGTAGAAATCCCACCAAGCACCAGGAATCTGAGTAGCCAAAGGCCACCTATTAAGACTGTCAAAATGAGAGGATCCCAGCCTGTAATGTGCAGCCCACTTCGAAGCCCAGCCCACTTCACTTGTTGGTGACACTTGCTGCTCATATTGATGTTCTCCAAGAAAAAAAAGAGAGGGAGGCATGGACCCAAACCAGAATTGCTCACGCTGAGGTGTTTGTTTCACGTGAAGCTGCCTGTTGGGGTTGACTGAGGGAAGGTTGAGCATTTGCCTGAGCAGCCCCACGGTCGGCTGGTGGTAGGAGGTCGGTGTCAGCAGCGCTGGGGGTAGCGCTTGGGACACCTCGTTTCTCGGTGGTGCTGGCTTTGGGAGAAGGTGCTTGAAAAAAAGATTATTCAAAGAGTCAATAGACTATGAAGGAAGAAGTACCCATTTTCTTTTTCCATATTAGAGAAATTAGGCCTCTGCTCACTGGTTGTATCTTTCTTCTGCTGAAGGTCTGAACTGGGAAGTGCTGCAGTTTCTGTTGTGTCCATCGAAACATTTTGATTGCCCCCATCACAGCAGATCATTTACAGTTTGTCTGCCACAAAACTGTTTGGTGGCCCAGATGGATCTTGTCATCTGAACACTAGTCTGAAACAAGGACTGAAAAAGGGACCGTTTTACTAAGATTTCTTTGTGACCCAGTTTGTTTGATATGGACAAAGTATTTCTACTAGTTGTGCATCTACTTTACGGAGGCACTTTCTAATCTTACTTCCCTGTTTCCTTAACAGAATGCCATAATGTGCCAAAATCTTTTTTCATGACATTATCTATTGCATTAGCTTCTCAGGGAAGGAAGAGATGGATTTCACTTGGGTTGTGCTTCACAAAAGGACATATCTGCTTCTTGGTTTGTGCTCTGAATTCTTACGAATTACATATAACTTTGGTTACATGCATGAATAAATATTTCAAAATTGAATGGCCATGAATATTTATGTCCTTTAGTGGAATTTTAAAAAGATAGTGACATCTCTCCTAAATAATTATTCTGTGAATGTTGAATAAAACTTTGCTTCTCTTCTCATCATCTTTAGCTTCTCTTTTTGCAGAGAGCCATGAGTGCCGCATATTGTAACTTCTGTAACCATGCCCATTTTGCAGCTGGAGAATGAGTCTGAGGAAATATTTTTAAATATTTCCAAAACGATACCAGTTATGCCATCCAGCCAGTTTTCTTTTCTTTACCTGTTCATCCAGGCATGTTTATAACTGCTGAAAATAGGGAACTGAGAGTCTTCTGCCTGGGGCCTAATTAAGACCTTAATGATTCTTTATTCGTCAAGTTAAGCTGTGCTATGTTTTAAGTAATTCGTGTGAGTGATCTTATTGGTTAAAAGCTGAGAAACCTGTTAGAGGAAAGAGAAGTCCATAGCAGGAGTGCCAAAGTGCCATAACAGAAAATCTCCAGTGTGCATGCAGTCATAATTAAGTTGGTGTTAATCATTTGGTTCCTAAGTGAAGTTGTATTTTTGCCTTAATTCAAGAAGTTGATGATACCTTCATTTAAAACCTTTTCAGAAGACAGAGCTACTTTGCTTTCCTGTAACCCGGGCAGGTATAAACATATGATACTTCCTTTGCAATTTATATAGCATATGTTTATAGAAAGACATGAATAATGAAAAGATGGTGTTTTAGTTAAAATCCATTAAGCAATTGGAAGTACTGGCTTGTTCTGTGGAATTACACCTTTGTATTTTGTCCATGGGATTGAGTTGTATCTCATCATCAGAACTGACTGTCTGTAGCAGGATTTCTTGGGCGCATGCAGTCATACAGTGCTTCTTTCCAGGAGACTTAGCATCTCTTCTGTCTCTATATTTTAAAAATATCAGAATATATATAAATATCTATGCACATGGTTTTGCATAGATAAAATCAATCTAATTAAATAGAAATAGCTCAGTTCTTTTTTATATATATTTACTAGTGGTGCTTTGGCATCTTTATCTTATTTTATTTTACTTTTTTTTTATTGTGGTGGGGAGAACGCCCAATACTCTTCATGTGTAGGTAATTGTGGCTGCTGTACCTGTATCAGGTATATTCCAAGTTTAATTTGAGACTGTTTTGATTTTTGAGCATTCGAGGAAGAGAGGGAACTAAATACTTTGATAATTGCTAAAACCCTAGCAAACAAGCATGAAAATGATACTAACCTTTTCATTTATTGTTTCCGTTCATCTGAGTTTTTCTTGCTATCCTTCCACAGGTTTAGTGACTTTTAAAACATTGCTTCAGTATGAAGAAGAATATCTGTTTCTTTCATGTCTTGCAGCTTGACAAAGATGATATGGTGTATATGGAAGCGTATGATAAGTTGCTGGAGTCTTGGCTGACGTTGGTACAAGATGACAAACACTTCCATAAAGGCTTCTTTACCCGACATGCCATTCAGGTTTTTAATTCTTATATTCAGTGCCATCTAGCTGCTCCTGATGGTACAAGGAATTTGGTAAGCCCTCACTCTAGTGGTTCTTAATTATATATAGTAGCTGAGACATTTCTTTTGGTGTGTGATACTTTGTTAGCTCAAGGGAGCTAATATAGAATTATTATTTATGTTTTTGATTAGAAATGAAAAGCTTGCTGAATTTGTTACAAAAATGTGATTTGTTTCAGTCTGCTTCTCTTTCAGAAGGAGAAATAAATGCTATAAAAGTCAAAAATAATTTCCAAAAAAAAGATATCAATTAAAAACAAAACCCATTATTCAAAAATTGCCATTCATACTATTGATCCATCCCTGAGGATGAGATGACTAAACTGGACTAGTATCTTACAGTCTGAAATTGCAAACTTTTTAGTGCTGCTCTTGCCTCTCTTTCTGTACATCATCCTTAAAATATAGTTTAATGGTCTATTTTGAAATAAAATGGACATATAAAAATGTCTGAGAAAACCATATAGCTATGCACAAACTATGGGGAAAATTTGCAGTCTTGTGTGTTTTTTCTGGATAAAATAGTACATGAATTCTGTATTGAAATTTTGAGGTGACTATTTTGGAAAAAAAAAAATAAAATGATTTGACTTGGAGAAAAAGACTCTTTGTCAGTAGTCTGCATCTGACTGAAACAGATTCTGTATAGAAAGTTGGAGGTAAATTCTAAATGAGTTAATTATTGCCTACATTTGATTCAGTAACCACATATATTAGTCTCCCTAATTTTGAGACTGTGCAGAGATCTCCAAGATACCTCTTTCTTAAAAATCTCATCTAAAGCCTAATTCTGACATCTTGATAGGGAGCAGATGGCAATAACCATGCCAACACAGAGAGAGGTATTTTGCGAGAGAACTTTGAATTCATGTCCAGCGGGCCTGACATAACTTGTATATACAGGTTAATTCATGTCATTCTGTGAGATAAGTCACTTATCCCGTGGGTAACCTCTTAAAAGCCACAGCTGGCATTTCAGAATGCTCCTTGTTGGATATCAAAGCGGTCGCTGGAACTCACTGGCCCCACTCTGTGAACAGGGACTCGCTCTGCATAAACAGCTGCAGCTTTGAAGTTGCCAAAAGAGAATGATTTGCTGGGTTAGATAAAGGAAAGATGGGCTAAAAGCACTTCAGATGAGGAATTGAGTGTGCATTCAATTTTCCAGAGCTTTTGGAGGAAAAAAATGCAAAGCGATAGTGTTCTCCATCATGTTTATTTTACTTCGTCAGTTGTGGAAACTATAATTCTTCTATTTTTTATTATTATTAATATTTTTATATTAATATTTTATCTTTTATATTTTAATATTAATATTTAAAATATGTTTTAAACATTGATGTATGGCTTCTACATACAGTGGTTAATTGCCTCAAGGAAACGGGGTCCAATTTATAGTGTAGCTATTTGATAATGTAAGAAAGACTTAAGCTTTGGAAAAATCAGAATGAGACTTCAGTAAGAAATAAATTTTTAAAAATAGGATTTTTTTATCTGTTTTCTATTTTTCTGAGGTTATAACATTTACTCTATAAAACTTTTTGTCTGTGAACAATGAGTTACAGCAACTTTTTAATGAAAGAAGTGGTTTTCCTTTCATCGTGATAAATACTACCTCATTTGGTTACTCATGTAAGATCTCAGAGAACTGGGAAAAAGACCTTTTTATGACTACAAACATAGGAAAAAGCAAGGAAGTTTCAGAGTTTAAAATGGCTTTTGGTCTGATACACTGACATTTCAAATCACATATATGTTTCAACAATCTTCGAACCAGTGGGTTTATGGACCAGCTCTGTGAGCCAGATTCATTCAGAACTTGGTATTTTACCTCCAGCCATGGATCCTTTTGACAGCCCTGGCTTGTACATACAGTGGAGTGCAAAAACTACTGGCTTTTGTCCAGCTTGTACTTACCCTCTTATTAACAAGTATCAATTTTTGTAACTATTCCTTGACTCTTTTTACTAACAGTGAATCTTTGCATTTGAGAGAGCTGTTGGAAATGGTAGCAAATGTACAATGAACTCAATATGGCATTTTGCTAGTGTAAAATGCTGATTTTAGAGTACTGTGAGGCAAAGTTTACTGCTCCGTTTTACTGTTCATTGTCTATCTTAGTTTGATCTAGTTGTCCATCCATGCAAAACAAAAGGAAAAGCTTGAAAGAAAGCAATAAAAAGATGCACAAAAAATGTGGTGATGGTATTTGGACAATGTGACATTAACTAGTCACTTATAATTTTGCTAAAACCCTGACAGACAGCCAATGGTGTGGCCTCTCGGGAAGAAGAGGAGATCAGCGAGCTCCAGGAGGACGACAGAGAGCAGTTCTGCGACCAGCTGGCCAGCGTGGGCATGCTGGGCAGGATTGCGGCGGAGCACTGTATTCCTCTGCTCACCAGGTAAGACAGAATTAGAAAAGCCACCAAATGGGGAAAGCCTCTCTGTACAAAAACCTCTAAGGACTCTTCAAAGTGATTTTACTGCTCTTTGTCCACAGTTTGTTAGAAGACCGAGTGACAAGGCTCCATGGGCAGCTGCAGAGACATCAGCAACAGTTACTCGCCTCACCAGCATCAGGTTCAATGGACAATAAAGTGCTTGATGACCTGTATGAGGATATTCATTGGCTTATTTTAGTCACAGGTTAGTGAACAGCTTTAAGCAGTGCCTATTCTTAATGAAACTGGAACATCTCATGAGAAAAATCTCAACTTGTCCACTCCTGGAAGATGACTGTTCAATCCTTTATGATGCTTTCATCTTAAATATTCTAGTCACAAAAAAAACCTTTGTCTTCCTTTCATCTGTCACAAGTACTATGAGGGTAGTATTTAAGACGAATTAAATGTTTGCATAAGGTATGTCTTTTGAAAATGCCTGTGGCTTAATTTTATGTGTTTTTGAGATGTATTGTTAGTCAGTCTGTTCAAGTAATTAGTCTGTTCATGAGCTTTCAATTGTACTGTCTGGGGTCGGGCAACTGTGTCAGGGAATCAGCATGAGATCAGGCGAATGGTTTTACTCAGGAATGGCAACTAAAGGAGCAAATTCCAGAATCTCTCAGTGTTGCTAATCTGTGTACTGACATCTGGTTATGTTTCAGGGACCTTGAATATAGAAACTTCTTACTTCTCTTGTTTTTTTTTTTGTTTGTTTTTTTTTGTTTTTTTTTTTCTGATTTTTAGCTGGAATGATCTCATATCTGTCTGTAAAGAATAATAGTAAATATAGCAATGTCTGTGTTCTGTTAGGAAAAATGTATATTCCATTATGAAATGTTTTGTGAATGTCTGATGTAGTAGTAGTTCTCAGAAGTTGACATAAAGACAGTTACAATATTTTTGTATCACTGTGGGATGAAGGTTGCATCTGTAGGTCAAATGGTTATAAGGCCAGACATTGAAAATTGTGTCTGAATCTGGGATGAATGTTAATTGTCTGCCTAACAGGATATTGTACTGTAAAAACTCTTGCTTCACCTCATCTGCAGTTGCTACTCTTTTATTGCAGCAAGTCTTTTTGGTGTCTGAAACCATCTCTCAGATCTGAAATGTTAGTAGAACAGAAGCCCTGGGTAGGGGAAACTATATAATTAGGGCACTTCTTATCACATGACTGAAGAAGAAAAAGATGGCTACAAAAGGTTGCATAAAATTATTTTTATCCTGTAGAAGAATAGGCTGTTGTACTTTCACATGAAGCAAAGCTGCTCTTTGTTTTTAAATTGGTGGCTTATTTTTCAGTCCTTGTTGCTTATCATTTTAGCTTCTCCTTTACGGAATGGCTTTAAGTATTTGAAGTTAGATATCCTTGTGTAAACAATGTTAGTCAGAGTTTCTGCGAACGTTTGATTCTAGTACCATATCTACAATTAAGTCAGTGGATTCTCTAATCAAAGGTCATAAGTTACCCTAGAGTAGAAATTTGTGATCACTCTTTCTTTTTTAATGTAAGGCTACCTCTTGGCTAATGATACTCAGGGAGAGACTCCGCTAATACCTCCAGAAGTAATGGAATATTCCATTAAGCATTCAACTGAGGTTGACATCAATACAACACTTCAAATTCTGGGATCTCCAGGAGAAAAGGCCTCTTCCATCCCAGGTTACAACAGAACAGATTCTGTAATTAGGTAAGAATGCATCATCCAGTGAAGTATGTCAGATGTTTTTTCAGAGAAAGTGTGGGTGGGAACATTTTAAAAGTGTGGGTGGAATTCTGCAAATTAAAAGAAAGGAAGTAACATATAAGCATTTAAAATAGGAAAAAATGTGTCTTTTCACTAATTTTGATGTAAGAGCAAATAACTCATAAGAATTATTTTTATAATAGATATATTAAGGCAATTTTAGGGAAGAGGTTAAGACAAGACAGAGTAAGTGAAGCCATTTTCTTAGGGTAAAGAAAGGTAGAGTGACTACAGATGAACTTTTAGGTTGAAGTTATCCAGGGATCCCCTCATCAGGAGGACTGAGAGGAAGAATGGAAGTAAGGATCAAAGCAGTTACAGCTCAGAGTCGGGATGAGGAGGCTAAGATGATTCATGAGCAAATAGTCATACTGGAGGACATGATATCAAGTCTTTGAAATAATTGCCCCAAAATTGCTTAAATTAATGAAGATTCTTTAAAATCATCACAGGTCAGCCCCTTTAGATAACACACTATAGGCTCTGTAATGAATTTTGCACATGCATGGCCTAAGCAGATGATTTCTAAAGCACAAGTTGCTGCCTCAGGAGTAGCCCAGTTGGTCATCAGTGGGGGAAGACTGTTGTCACTTCTGTAAGCTTTTTAATATTAGCCTAAGGAGTAGCATAAGGGATTTCCATTTTCTTTTTGCAAGATCGTCATACTCACAAAGGAGTCCTGATGATGGAAGATGCAAATTGAGAAGATCATGTTTCATTTTTAGCTGACATGGAAGAAAATTCATCCAAGATTAGTTGTGTGCTTGCATTTTATTCTTCTGTGAGAGGCTAAAAAAATGGCTCTTCTTTGGCAAAGATGTGCTTCATGGGTTAATTAATTTAGATTTGGAATACTGTTTATTCATACCAATCATAAGAGACTGTTATGGGTTGTGTTTTTCTCGAATTGGGACACCAATCCAGTCAGCTACAGGAAGAAGTCAATAGAAGTGAAATTTCTTGATACAGTGTCTCAGTGGAAATGGGAATAAAATCAGATTTAAGTAAAGAGATTTGAGGCTCTCTCCATCTCTGAAACTGCTTGAAGAATTGGACCACCTAAATTCGTTGAGGACTATCACATTCTTATCAAATTTATAAATGAGTAGTCTATAGAAGCTAATATTTAATACAGGTTTAAGGAGTGACTGTATTCATACAATCATCTGGTGATCATCTAGTCCAGATTGCTTGTGGTAATAAAAATAGTAATAAGCAAGTGGTCTCTTGTATGTGCTCTTTAGTGTGTATCACACTGTGAAAGCTGCACACTTAGTCCAAGCTTTGTAACTAAGCTGGTTGATGCAAGAAAAAGAAAAAGCTTTTCAAATAAAGCTTTTCAAGCATGCCAGGTAGTGATCCAGCTGGAAAAATTCCCATTTCTCATCATTCCCATGATGTCAGAATGCTAGCGAGGGTTCTCCTGTTACAGTTATTTCACAGTTGAAGATGATTGCTTTATCTTTAAATGCATATTTAGACTTTGTATTTGCTAGTCTGTCTTTTCTCTCTCTGTGTATTTAGAAAGACAGTAAACTTGGGTGGTCTTTACCCTGCTGGAGTGAAATGATGAAATAATTTTTTGTTAACTTGTTTCTTCCATTGTATTTCATGGAAAAAATATGAGAGTTTGGTATGCAATCCCATTGCTTTCCCACAAAATACAGCATCTTAATTTTAAATTCTACAGGTTGTTATCTGCTATTTTAAGAGTGTCAGAAGTAGAATCTCGAGCAATAAGGGCAAATCTCACACACCTTCTGAGTCCCCAGATGGGCAAAGATATCGTATGGTTCCTCAAGCGCTGGGCAAAGACATACCTCTTGGTGGACGAAAAGCTGTATGATCAGGTAAGGACATAACTGTATGAACCATCTGGTGAGTATTAGCAGTAATGCTGTCTTATGAATGCAGCTGTCAGTGTAGCTGTTTTAAGCTTCAATTATTAAGTATTTTTAGTATATGAGATGTTATGGTTATTTTGGAATTGTTATGAAGGCGGATTTTTTTTCCCCTTTTAAGTAGAAATGGAAATTGTAAGGGGGCTCTACTTGCACATCTTGGCATAAATGTTATTTCTGTAGCCATTAGCGTAGCAAAGTAACTGAATATTCTTTCAAGCAGTTTCCTGGGTAAAACTCGCCAGCCACGGTGATTTTTGAGCCTCTCGCTATCCATCAGCTCTTACAGGACCATCTCTACTACAGTGGGTGTGCTTGGTGGGTGATGGTCAGTCAGTAATCTCATGATTTGGAACTGGACATTTCACACTATTGCAAGGTGGTTATACACTGGCCGACGTTGTGCTCCTGCCTCGCCTCCGCCCTTCTCTCATGTTCTCAGCACCTTAGCTGTGTTACGCATTCATTGTAAGGGGCAATTTGGTACTGTGGTTGGACAACTCTAATCATGATTAGGCCTTGATCACCATTTTGCTTAAAGAACTAACTATAACCCAGCTAGCTAACAGGGGTCACTCACCCAGGAGGTCCTGCTGACTGGTAATTCTTGAGAAGGAAGTTTTCTACTGCTGAAGCAACTAAGAATACTTATGCTTCAGGAAGTATTTCCTTAACCAAATTGGGGATCCCAAAGGCTTGTGATTGCTTCACATCATGTTATTCTACTTAAAGTAGAGCAAGGAATCTGTTATTTACACGGGGAAGAACTGGAGAACGTAAGAGTATGTGAAAAACAATGCAAAGCAACAAAACAGAGTATCTAGGTAAAGCACACATTTAATTTGTATTTACCCGTGGCATCTCAGTGTGATTTGGACTATTATTTAAATCTTATGCTCAGTCATGGAAATACCCTAAATTTCAAGTTAGGTATAATTGTGCTGACATGAAGCGTATGCACAATTATTAAAAGTCTTTGAGTTTCACTCTTCAGAAACTTTATTATAAAGATGGGAGAACTTTCAGTTTCAAGGAAGCAGATGTTAATGTGCCAGGACCAGAATGTGGCCTCTTTCCATAGAGATTGAAGGAACATTGCAGAAGAGGGTTCTCTGTGATGAAAATAAGTTCTTACAAAACTGACCTCAGAGATTAAGAACTAGATATATTTCTAATATTTTTCATTATTTAATTTTAAGGAATTTCTTCATAAATTATTGGAACTACTTCTGGGAGGTGGAGTTGGGATCTTTTAAACTTTCAAACTTTCATTAGCTTTTAAACTTTCATCAAGACTAAAAGCTAGTTATGCTCAAATTGTATTGAAGTTTAAGCTTTTCTTTGTTTTGGGTCTTGTGCTTAAAATTGAAAGAGAAATTTGGCAAAGATTTTCTATTCCAGGTATGCTTTGCCTTTGTCTATGTAACTTTTATGTATTTTAAGTAGGGAAGTAACAACCTGAAAAGAATTTGCTAACTGATTACCATACACATTTGAGTTCTGGCTTTTGTAAATCTCACTCATTTTAATGCTTTTTTTATAGATAAGTCTGCCATTTAGTACAGCATTTGGTGCTGATACAGAGGGTTCCCAATGGATTGTGGGTTACCTTTTAGAAAAAGTGATCAGTAACCTGGCAGTGTGGAGTTCAGAGCAGGACCTTGCAAATGATACTGTACAACTGCTAGTAACATTAGTGGAAAGGAGAGAGCGGTAAGTTGCTGTACCTCTGGAAGTCAAAACATTTCTTTTGCTTCCTTTAAATTTTTTTGGCCAAAGTAATCCAGATCTGGGGCATTTCATAGTCGTGTCTCTAAGTCAAATGACTTTAGTAACCTGCCATAAATGGGAAGAAATGGTGTGGCAAAGTGAGGAGTGAGACCTAAGATTTCACAAAACGTAACCTAATTTGTTATTGTTTAGAAGTGCACTCTCCTTCCCCTGCCTTTGTGCCTCCCTAGAAAGGCAAACACTCCTGGTCTCCACTCGTTGCGAGGGCTTTGGGGGTGTTGCTGGCTTGTGCTGAACAAGAGACTTAAGATTGAAAGGTCAAATACCAGCATAAGGCAGTGTAAAATTGTAAAATTGTCTAGAATTTGGCAGATAAATACAAAATTGAAAGTTTTCTTTGGTATTAGAAATTGTGAAGCAGGCAATTCTTGAATGTTTTTCTTGTGATTGACATGCAAATAAGCGTGTAAACATGTATTCAGAATTCTTTTGAAAGACTCTTCTGAAGTTTGAGGAATTAGATGTTTGAGATTTTTGTAGGGGGAAAAAAAATTTAAACCCTGCAGGAGCTACTTCAGGAATAAACTGCTTCCTTTATCATGACATAATGAGACTAAGCTTTTAATCCATGTAAAATGTTTATTAACTGTGTGCTTGTATGTGTGTAAAACTAGAGTACTTTCCTTTTCTCCCAAATGAATTGAGCCATTTTATTGAGTATGTATGTTAGAAATCTTAGATGGGAGATCAAATCAAAGTCAAAAAAATGATTTAGTTGTAGAATAAAGGAATTAAAATTTAAAACAAACAAACAAAAGGTTGCTAATGTCTGTTCATACAATTTTGTGAAGCCTTTTCTTCAATTAAAGGGCTTTTTTTTCCCTCCCTTTTAGGGCAAACTTAGTTATTCAGTGTGAAAACTGGTGGAATTTAGCTAAACAATTTGCAAGGCGAAGTCCTCCTCTTCACTATTTGTCCAGCTCTGTGCAAAGAACACTAATGAAAGCTTTAGTTTTAGGAGGCTTTGCTCATATGGACACAGAAACAAAACAACAATACTGGACAGAGGTAAGCTATTTAATGCTTCTATTACTTTTATTTGAGCAAGTAATACAGCTCTGAAATTGAAGCTGAGTTTGAAGTCAGCTTAGGGAATTTTACAGTGACAAAGTCAACTGTTGCAGAATCTTTTGAACGTCTGTTATCGACTTTTTTTTATGTTTCTCTGGAGGTCAGCAGTTTGGGCACCAGTGAGCTGCCCAAAATGATTTTTTTTTAAAGTTTAGTGAGTTATTAATTTTTTCAGGCTTAATGATAATGACAGTAAGTTTAAACACACACACACATGCTCCCCACCACCACAACACATGGAGAATAATAAAGCCCCCTTACCAGCATTTTCGCACCTTCATACCTTTAAAGCTCAGGTATCTATTACCAGGAAGGCAGAAATGTGGTCAAGAAGCATCATGTAAATTTATAAAGCATTTTGAAAGAAAATTAATCAGTTTTATTAGCAAACAGGTGAAATGAATAATCAAAGGTAAGATCACAAGCACTGGAAGTAATTGGGAGAAGCATTTAACTATTTTATGGGAACTTACAAATGTTTCAGTTTACAAGCACAATTGCATAGGTTGGTAAATAGGTGAAAAGCTATAAAAGAAAATGTACTATACAGAATCATACTATGACAAAGATTATTGTGAACATCTTAAGGCTTTTATTGATGTCCCAGAACAACTTTTTGTTTGCTTACAGTGAATTTGAAACAGAATCAAATAATGTTGAGTTGGGGAACGTCATTTTCATGTGTGTAAACATTACAAAATAACCTATGTAGGTGCTGCTTTTGAAACCAACCTGCAGGTGATAAATGTTCAGTGAGAATCATTAATCACTAGTGCTTCAGTTGACACTAATGTGACACATAATAACCTAACTGAGCCACTGCAATCTGGAAGTGATTGGCTCTTGTAATTTGTGCCAAAGGAGTTTGCTGAATTACTTAAAGCTGCAATCTGATCGTATAATACCGTGCTTATCTCAGTGTGACTTGTCTTTTTGAGGTTCTTCAGCCACTTCAGCAGCGATTCTTAAACGTGATAAACCAAGAAAATTTTCAGCAGATCTGTCAAGAGGAGGAAGTGAAGCAGGAAATCACTGCTACATTGGAAGCACTCTGTGGCATTGCTGAGGCTACCCAGATTGATAATGTAGCAATTCTCTTTAATTTCCTAATGGACTTCCTTAATAATTGCATTGGATTAATGGAAGTATACAAAAACACCCCAGAGACTGTTAATCTCATAATAGAAGTCTTCGTTGAAGTTGCACATAAACAAATTTGCTATCTTGGAGAGGTAAATACAACCAAAAGGAGGAGGAGGGGAAGGCGGAGTATGTGTGGGCATGTGTGTGCTGTACTATCCTCTAAACAAACTGTAGTGATGTTTTAGATTCTGCAGAGGAAAACTGCTTAGAGGTACAGCTGTTGGTCCTAAATACAGTCCAAATGTATACCAAGAAATTGTTGGGTAAAATGAGTCGGTGTAGAGCACTTTTTTTTTGCACTGTTGGCTAATTTTGCTTTTGTGTCTAGAAATGTTCCTACCTACTCCAAACTACACATGGACTAACAGTGAATTATGGCTCCAAAATTTGGTAGCAGGGATGTCTTATTTAGGGATTTTATTGACAATTGTCTTTTTTAAGACTGTGATATTGATAGTGATGTTTTAATCAGCAGTATGTGAATACATGGCTGTAAGTGTTCTTACTACTTGAAGTAGCCGATCCACAATGATTTTTTGTGCAGTTGTTAGAAAAAAGGGGTAGCATAACTGAACTTAAAACCTTGAACTATAACACCACATAACCATATAACATTATATTGAAACAAAGTATGTAATTTTTACCATATAGGGGTTTTCTTATTATTACTTTTTTTTATAGGCCAAAGCCATGAACTTGTATGAGGCCTGCCTAACTCTGCTGCAAGTATATTCCAAGAATAATCTAGGTCGACAACGGATAGATGTTACAGCAGAAGAAGACCAGTACCAGGATCTCCTTCTTATCATGGAGCTTCTCACTAATCTTTTGTCAAAAGAATTCATAGATTTCAGTGATACAGGTATGAAGCAGATGGGCACTGATGAACCAAAACTTGATTCTTAAACAGTAAAAAATATTAGGGATCATGTGTTCAATCCAGGCAAAGTGAAAATTGAAAATGAGGTCAGGATACTATTTGATGTGTTAGGAGCAAAGGAAACACTTCACAGTATGGTCCATTTGTAGCAGCAGCTGACTGCAAGAGGAGTGATGGATTATCTTAGTAGAAGATCCAAATTTTTTGAAATGCTGAACTACTAAAATTCTGGGGGTTTTGTTTGTTTTTTGTTTTGTTATTTATTCTTCATATACAGAACATACTTTATGTGGCTGTGGTTTGAATTTGAGGTTATTTTTTGCATTCCAACCTGTTACTTTCTTTCATATTGTTGCCACTTAAAATTGCATTAGCCCTGAATGCGAGCTGCCAGCTGTAACTTGGCCATACTGTTGCACGAAAAACATGATCAGTAACAAACTCAATCTGCTTGGATTGTTTTGATATTCTTCACTGCTGTTCTGAGGTACTTCTTGAAAGAGAGAGAACCTTGGATTCAAATCTGATGAGTTGTCTGTTGTACATGCACAGGACAGCAATACAGAACCAGGCTGAGATCCACTGGATGGACCACTCAACACTGTGTAACTTACCCGTTTTGAGTCCAGGCTTTGCATGTTAGCTGCATAGAAAACACTGTGAAGCAGAAATGTGAATACTGCCTAAATATAATACCCATATATCAACTGTATTGAAGCCTGTCTGGATAGTATTGCAGAAAGGTTTATAAAAGTAAGGTAACTGCCAGTTGATGCCAAACTGCCCGTCTTGTCAAGTTTTAACATACAACATTTTCCTCAATAGTTTTTTTTTTTCCCTCATGTTTTAAACTGTGGTGTAGTTGTTGCACACATTTGGTGTGAAAATGCAATAATAATTTGTTCACTATCTACTTATGCATATATTCATGAAGCATCATTAGAAAAAAATACAGATTTCTGTAGTGGAAGGTAGCTCTTGAAAGTGCCTGAGTTATTTACATGGTTATGAAATTAATATAAATATAGAGTGATGTGGCACTTTCTCCTCAATAAGTTTCTGTTTTAATACAGTGCCTCATAGTTTTGTTCAATTGGAAAGAGGAGAGTATTCCTGTTTTTAAAAATGCCTCCATTAAATAAAATGTAACCTTTCCTTCAATATGTTTGCTACTTCTTTTATATGTATAAAAAAAAGGTTTCATCTATTCTACAGATGAAGTATTTAGAGGCCATGAGCCTGGGCAAGCCACAAATAGATCTGTATCAGCAGCAGATGTTGTCTTGTATGGTGTTAACCTAGTCCTGCCTCTAATGTCCCAAGATCTGTTGAAGGTAAGTATAGTTATAATATGTAGTTGCTACAACAAAAAAGTGTTATAGAAATAACTTCCTAAAAATAGGTTCTATATTGCATTCCACTTCTATAAATTAAATGCTTTTTTATATCATTTCTTTTAAATGCAAATGATTGTTCCCAAGTTCTGGATACTGCTTGGAGAAGAAGAATATATACATGAAAATATATACCAAATGTATATAAGAAAAGTCTAAACAAGACAAAACGTAGTTCCTCTGTAAGCGAATATGGTTGGATTAACAGTTAGCCAAAACTGAAATGTGGACTCTGGAATCCTTTTTTTTGATAGTTTCAAAAATTTGATAGGGAGCATTAACAGTCATCATTAGTCAAAACAAATTGGGAGCTGTTGACCTACTGTTTTGTTTTGATAAGGTGGCCAAAAAACTGCTCATGTTGTGTGAGTTACTAATTCTGTTTTATAGCTACTCAGTGATATATAGCAGTGCCTTTTTGGTAGAAACATAGTAAATCTTGGATTATTTTTTGCATTATTGTAGGCTTTCGTGTCGTCATCATGTGCAGTTGGTCAGTAGAACAATAACAAATGAAACAACTGCGTGATCATGACAGTATTTCATGTGTCTGGACCCCTCTTTTGGGTGCATCTTGGTTGTCCTCTCCTAACCACTTTGGTTCTCACCTGTTAGCACTTGTAGGTCCTGAGAATGATCTAGGAGCACCCCTTATGTGCTGCAGAGGCTAATGAGGCTTTTCCTGCACAGCACAAGATTTGTTCATCTCTGAATTAAAGCTCTGCAAATGTGTGCAGAGGCAACACCAGCTTTTTTGCTTTGCAAATTATTTGGTAACATAGTTTTAGCCACTGATGACTCTGAAGTCATCTGCCATAAGTCTTTGTCTTTTTCTGGAGAAAGCATCTGGCCTGTCTCTTTGTGCAGCTGGAAATAATGTCTGGATAGAGCTACTTAATTCTAAAATGATAATGTTTTTCTTTTGACAGTTTCCATCCCTGTGTAATCAATATTACAAATTAATCACTTTCATTTGTGAGATATTCCCTGAGAAAATTCCACAGCTGCCAGAGGACCTCTTTAAGAGCCTAATGTACTCACTGGAGTTAGGGATGTCATCGTATCCTTTGTAAAGGTTGGGGCTGCTTAAATGTTTAATTTGTTTTCCTATAAAATATATTATGATTCTGATTTCTTCTTTCGGCTTTTTTTCTTTTTCTGTATATTTTTATGTGTGTATATAAATAACTGTGTGTCTGTCATTAGCTTTTACTCTCTGTTTTCCATTGATGTTTGAAAGTTTCACTGTAGCATCTTCTCCAATACGAGTATTAACTGAATTTCCTCTGACCCATGTTCCTCAAATGTATCATTTAAGTGGTTCCGCGCGTAAGTTTTTTCTGGCAGCCACTCCTGCCTCCTCCATTACTTCACTTCAGAGTGTGTAACTTCATAAGCCTTCAGCTGGTATCCCAGAGCCATTCCTGAATTAGTTTCTCAGCTGGCAATGCAAAACACTGCTGCTGTTCCATTGGGCCGACTCCAGAGCATTTCCTGTCAGGTTGCCAATGGGTTCTCCCTCTTATAATGGGAGCACCATTTTCACTAATCTGCGGCACGTGTCAGAAACAGATGAGCTTGACCATAAGGGCCTCTTTCTGAAAATGTTATGTCAGAGAGGCTTATATTACCTTAGAGTGTGTAGCTAATAAAAGACGGCAACAAAGTTGCCGTAGTCTGCTTTATTATTGTTGTACATTATTAACAGTACTGTAGTAAAAAGAAATCTTGGCACATATAAGATTTTGAGACATTTTGAGTGACGGCTCGAGGATGTTTTACTCCAAGTCCTAGACTGAAATCTGACTTTGATTCCTTAACACGTGTTATCAGAATGAGCTCTGAGGTTTGCCAGCTCTGCCTGGAGGCTGTAACACCATTAGCAGAGCAGTGTGCAAAAGCACAGGAAACAGATTCAACCCTCTTTCTAGCAACAAGGCACTTTCTTAAGGTAAGTTATCTATTTCGTGTTACTTTGGGGTATTTTTTGCTTATAGGTAATGTTAAGAAGCCAAACAGTGATCACGTTTTACAAGATTAATTGCTGCCATGCAGAAATACTAAGAAATAGACCCTCACATAAAGAACTGTCAGGAGAATTTGTAAGGAGGAGGAGGACATGGACTAGAGTACAAAGGAGAATAGAAGCGTAGAGGGAGGAAATAATTTGTCTCCAATCAACAAAAGATTCTACTTCTCAGAGTGCAGTGTTTTTTTCTGTATTCTGTACTTGAGTTATAGAATGAAGGTGATCAGCAGTTAAATTTACTGTGAAAACTGAAATAGAAGTTGTGTGAACTGAAGTCTAGGCAGGAGAAAATATAGTTGGATACGGGAATAAAATAAGAAAATGCTCTTTTTTATTCACTTTATCTGATAAATTATGCCCTTTCTTAATCTAGTGTCATATTTGGTACTTTCCTTTTAGAACCATGCATTCCACCTCATTGAATTTTGGAGTGACCAGCCAGGTTCATGCTAATCAGGATTAAGCTAATTGGAGAACTTCTGTGCTTTTCTCCTGATTCAGTAAAGAGTTCAGCTTCACTTAAGGCCAAATTTACTGAAAACTTCAGTTTCCTTGCCAAACTGTCATCCAGACTACTCTTTAAGAGCTTGCATCAGCTAAACTGAGCAAATGAGAAACTCCTTCAAATAATTTTACTCACTTTTGTATTACTTCTGAGTTCATGTAGCTTCCTACCTTTTCCCCCAGTTTGGCTTTCTGTGAGCTGTGAGCTCCATAACTTGAAGAATAAGTTTTCTTTTTATTCTGGAAGATACTTCTTTCTGAGTTAGCAGCAGCTTTTGGGTAAAAATACAAGAGATGCTATTTCCTTCTGAAAATACATGTCAGCACTGTAGCTTTCAGTGTTTTGAGGTATGAATTTGTGACTTTAAGCCAAAACTCAGCTTCTAAAAGAACTTATTTTCCAATTACTGGTACCTAAAATTCAAAAAAAAAAAAAAGGATGGTTGTAAATACAAGTTCATTATTATCAGAAGCGAAGATGAAGTTCAATGGCTGTTGTTAGTAAAGCAGAAGAGTTAAGCCTATATCTCAGAATACTTCTGTAACTGCTCCTGTTTTGTGATTTCAGATGGTCTTTGATATGCTGGTACTTCAGAAGCACAATACAGAAATGACAACTGCAGCAGGTGAAGCATTCTACACATTAGTGTGTTTGCATCAGGTATGGCATTTAGGCACTTGGAAACCACTTGTTTGTGAGTGGATGAATGTGCATCTGGCTGAAATCACAGAATCACTGTGGTTGGAAGGGATCTCAGGAGATCTGCTAACCTCTTGCTCAAAGTAGGGTCAACATTAAATCTAGATCATGTTGCTCCCGACTTTATTCCAACCTGATTTTGAAAACCTGTAAGATGAATATTCCAGAGCCTTTCTGAGCTGTTGAATGCTGAATTATCCTTGTAAGATAAGTACTTCCAGCTCCTGACCATTTTGGTCGCTGGACTTGTTGAAGTTCATCAAAATCTTTCATGTGTTAGGAAGCCCAAAACTGGACAGAATATCGCATGTGTAATCTAAGAAGTGCCATGTAAGGAGAAATATTCCCTTCCTTCGATTTACTGGTTGTTTTTTTGGTCACTTCCCAGTCTATATTGTTGTAGAACACTAGTCCCTTCCAGTTGCAGGACTTCACATTTGTTCTTTTTAGATTTCATGAGGTTCCTGTCAGCCCCTTCCTCCAGACTGTCTAGATCTCTGAATGCATCAGTCCTGCTGCTAAATGCATCTGTATTCCCCCACACATGCTCCACAATGGGCCTTCATCCATAGGTGAAGAGAGTGCATTTCCTCTCATCCTCCAGGTCACTGATAAAATAAAAAAAACAGGACAGGTCCCATGATAGACCCTTGAGCTCCTCTTGGAACCAGGTTGTAGGTAGAAAATGAGTCATTAACCACAACTGTTTGTTCCTGATGATTCAGTTAGTTTTTCACACATGTAATTTCAAAGAGGCCACGGGTGACTGCTAAAAACCTTACAGAAATTGAGGAGGGCGACCCCCACTGCTCTCCTCCACAGACAGAGTCATTTCATCATAGAAGACAGGTTGGTTACATGTGATTTATCCAGGGTAAGTCCTTGCTGACTGGTCCAAATCACCTCCTTAATGTACCTACTAGTGGCTTATAGAAAGTCTTTCTTTTTGTTCCATCAGGGACTAATGATACTTTCCAGCCTGCAGTTTCTCGAGTTCTCCATTCCTCTTGGAGAACGGTACAACATTTGCTTTTGTTCAGAGTTGGAGACTTCTCCCAGTCTCCACAATCTTTCAGAGATGATGGGAAGCAGCCCTGCATTGACATCAGTCAGCTTCTGTGCTTTTGCACAAATTCCATGGAGTTGCAGGGCCTTTATAGGTTGAAATTTCTCAAGAGGAATTCTCAATTCCTAAGTCGATCTTCCTTCCTGCTTGTAGTTCCTCTCCTCCTTGATCTCCCTTTAGTCACAAGAGGAAAGACTTGTTGGTGAAGGCCAAGGCGAAGATGCATTGAGTGTCTCAGCCTTATTTGTGTGTTGTCCCCTGCCCTACATGTTTGCCCTTTTATTTTTTCTTTTTCTGTTAATGTACTGGTAGAATCTCTGCTTGATGTCCCTTGCCAGTTTCAAGTTTAGTTAAACTTCGCTTTTTGCTCATCCTTCCTGCGTGCCCGGGCCATGTTCATGTTCCTCCTGGGCAGCCTGCCCTGCTTCCACCTCCTGCGTGTGCCCTGCTTGCACTGGGGGGCCCCTATGGATGCCCTGTTCAGCCAGGCCCTTGCCCAGCACGTAGAGGAACTCCAGTCATTTGAGCTGCCCTTTCAGAGGAAGGAAGAAGTGCAGGTTATAGAAACAAGCCTGTGCTAGGGCAGAGCTGGAAAGCACCCTGAAGGGAGGACCAAAAGCCTTCTCCTCCCTCTGCATTTCAAAGCAGTGCCCAGCTCTGCAGGTTCTCATGTTTTCCAGGGAAACCCACCTGGCTGAAAGGCTTTCTCTGCTTTGGAAGCGGGAAAAGGCACTTGTGGGTGAGACTGGATTGCAGGGGGAGCAGGACTGATGGCTCTGTGTCACGGCCCTGATTCTGGATTTTGTCCTGGCCAGAGAAGCTGTATGAAATTTTTTGTTTGAAGTTAATAAGACTGTTGTTTATTCAACAGGCTGAATATTCAGAGCTAGTTGAAACTTTGCTATCAACTCAACAAGATCCAGTAATTTACCAGCGATTAGCAGATGCCTTCAACAAGCTTACTGCAAGCAGCACTCCTCCCACACTGGACCGTAAGCAGAAGATGGCCTTCTTAAAGAGTTTAGAAGAATTTATGGCAAATGTTGGTGGACTTCTCTGTGTAAAATAAACAACAAAACTCTATGCCTACTTTAGACCCTTTCTGCAAAATGCACTGAGAAATGCTGAATGCTGACTAAATCTTGTACCTGTCTCTGGGTTCTTTGCAGCCATCTCAGATTTTAGAGAGCCTGGAAGTTTGAACGTAACACAGTGGAATAGGAGAGGTCAACTTTGAATCAGCTTCTGCTATTATGTGTTAACTGCAATCTGTCATACTTGTATGTGAAAAGAATGGACAGAAAATCTGACTTTTAAATTCTTTCCATATATGTGCAAACAGATATGGGCACAATGAAAAATAAATTTGGTGCCTTTTCCCCTTCACTGGTTTAAAATGAGTAGCTGGATAAACATACAAAATTTTTTTCTCCCCAAAACCATGTTAGAGTGTGATGCAGACACATACAGAGATCTAAATAGTTTAGCTGATTTTAAGCTTTATTTTTTTCCTCTCTGAAGTTTGAGTTTGTGTTTCAATGGAAAAAGAAAACACCAAATGGTATTTTACTTGTGTTTAGTTTGGTTTTTCTACATCAACCTGAAGTTGCATGTTCAATGTAATGCAGGTTTTTACATTATGTTCTGCTGCCTAAAGTTCAGAAGAAAAAGGTGTATATTTTTGTTCCCATGAAATGAACTTTAGGAACTGTAGCCATTTCCTTGCCTTAATTTAAAAGAAAAAAAAATTGTTCACGTACTCTAGGTGAGAAGTCTAAGGCAAGATTTGAGTCTTCAGAGTTGGGTTAGGATGTTGGCATTAAGCTGCTGTGTACATTGCAGTCCTTCATGTTGCCATGTGTCATTTTGGAATGAGTGTCTATTGCAAGGTTCAGGTGTAGTTTTACTTTCAGTATGTGTTTAGATTCCTCTTCAGGTTGCACGTGACTGCAATGTATTTCTACACTGAGCTGTTTCCTAAGGCAATAACAACTCAAGAGGTGTAAATTATTGACTTACACAAACTTTTTAAGTTGGGGCATTAGGTAAAATAATTATGCTAGAACAGGGGCTTGAAACCCTTTCACTCAAAGGTCATACTTAGCTGATTTGAGTCAAGAAAGATCAAGATCTGCACTGTCGAGAGGGTTTTTCTTTTTTCTTTTTCTGAAACTAGCTCTGCTTCTGTAGAGCCCTCCCTGCTGCTCTGCTCTTGCTCGGTTTTTCATATCAGCACTTTAGCTATGACCATAGCAGAGCTGCAGTGCCCTGAGTGCAGTGGACCAACGAGGAAGAGTGGCTGGGCAGGCTTTGCCTCTGCTTTTGAGCCAGAGAAAACTGAAGCAAGGCTGCACGTCTAGTGACAGTCCTTTTTTGTGGAAACACATGGAGGCAGGAGAAGGGAGTCCCTTTTGCTTAAGACCTCTGCTAGATGATGCTGTTGAATGTTTCATGTGTTTTTGGTTTTGTTTGTTTGTTTTTGACCTTTCTATAAATGTACAGTATATACACCTTTCCATGGCTGTGTATAGCATCATGTTTGCATCATGTTTGTGCCATCCTTCAGCTGTTCATCTCAAGATTAGTCACAATAGCCAGAATTGAAAGACCCAAATCTGTACTATTGTGCTGTAAGTAACTTAGGGTTTTCTACATTTCTTTTTTAGTGAAATTGATACCTGTTTTAAGCATGGATCTGCAAGGCCAAAAATGCCGTCTTGTCAGTATGCTTTTCTCTTTTAATTTATGTGAGAACTGTGTGTTTATGAGAGAAATGGGTGAGGGCAGATTTACCCAATAAAAAGCAGCCATAAAATGTGTTATATAATATACCTTCCCACTGTGTTCTATTCCTAAGACAATTTATCTAGTGTTTTAAAATGGGGATATTGCCCTCTTTTTTTTTTTTTTTGGAAAAAGAAACTAATCCTCTTTAAAAGTTTTCTGTGCATTTGCACTAATAGTAATGGTCCTAGCGGATCCTTGTGTTTCTAAACTGTTCCAACATCAGATTTTTTTATTATTTTTTTTCTTGATTGAGTTTTTGCCTTGTTTTAGAGCTGCTTCTAGAATTTGAATTTGTACATTCTGTAGTGCAGCCGTTCTGAAACTTGATTTTCATTTTTAGTTTTTCTCTCCCAGATATGGGGCATTAAAACCTAGGAACAGAAGCAGCAGCAGGACCTGTTAGTTTGTTGTGAGGTTCAAGAGTGTCAAATGTGGCCAAAGTCTCCAAAAAGATAATGGCAAATACCTTCAACCGTGTTGTATGACTGAAAAACTGATGTTCCCAGCTATCATTTCCTAAAGCTTGCTCAATATTTAAAAATATTTATGAACTTAAAATTAGGAAATCCTCTTGAATATTGTAACTGATGAATGGGAGAATGAATTTAGTTAATGCTCAGAATAAAGTAGTGTGCAACCCCCTGCTCTAATCAGGCCCAGAATATTGTCACAAGCACTGACACGATGTTTGTATCAAGACCTGCTAAATTAAGTATGAACTATTGCTTTCAAAGAGTAGTTTTGATGATTGCTTAGAACTTTGTTTTGCCCTTTATTTAAAATTGATGTTATATATTAAAGGGAAGCTGCCCAAGTAAGGGTCTTTTAAAAATAATTCTATTGCGTAATGTTATTCTAGACAACATTTTTCCTATCTTGTTATTTTTTCTTTTTTTTCTTCCATTCTTGTGTGTTCAACTTTGCTCTTTCCATACTTCTTTATGTTCTAGGGCAAATGAAAAGATGTTTCTATTTTGTGACATCTGTGAAGTTGTTACAAAAGGTCATGGGAATAAGTTTCCTTATTTCATCATACTTCAGCTTGGTAGGTGTCTGTTCTTTAGGTAAACTGTGTGACTTGGATATCCTCACTCTCCATCCTTTGGTGACCTTCTGCACATCCAGCTGCTGTAGATCTAGATGTAAAGCTCATCCAAGTCCATAAGAAAGATCCGTAGACCATTTTCAGTGGACTTAGAAACTGTTTTGAAATTTTGTAGCATCACTGCATTGATTTTCCATTCACTGTGCAAAGTGAATAATGGTTTTAAAAATGCATGTGTACTTTTTTTCAAAAATCACATGCCACTCAATTATAAATGCTATATGATGCAGTAATAAATATATTTGTCTAGATACAAAACTTCCTTGCTAAAATAGATTATTGCCCCGATGTTTTCATTCAAGAAATCTAGTTTATTTCCCCTTTCTCCAGCTCTTGCTGTCTGGCAATAGCTATTTCAAATGCTAGCCTGGTAATTTTCTGTGGCTCAGCCTATTTATTCTGATGCTGGCAAACCTGACTGTCTAGTTGGATCATGAATTCCAGGCCTATGTAGTGCAGGGCCACGTACCCAGACTGCATCAGACTTCCACTTTGACTCGCGTTATGCCTTAATCATCTTCACTGCCTGCCGCCAGGATCTGCTACTACTCCTTGCCCGAAAGTTGGTGTTTCACTGGCTAGTGATAAAGGGCTCGCTGTTTTCCTCAGGAATGAGAAACTTGTTTTCTTGGCAAGTCCAAATCCAACTAGTTTAAGGAGAGGGATTTGAATCTGGGTCATCTCCTTGATAGTGCACAGCACTTACTAAAGCCCCCGGATAAAGTCCCTTTTTTTATTTAAGCCATGTAGTTGTAGAAAATAAGCTTGCACAGAAAAATCTATTGTCCATTTATAATCTAATGCTGGGAAAAGTAATGCAAATTCTACTTTCAATCATCTGTGAAACCATTGAGAAAAGCAAATGTCATGTTTCTATTATAGAACACCTTCACTTCAGTTTCAGGTAAATAATTACATAAGAGGTGTTTTTTATGGACATAGCTTATGAATATAAGTGCAGGAGTAGGAGCCAGTCTCCTCTAATTTTGTATCAGATTTTCCACTGGGTCCACTGTGGCCATTGGTAAGTCGCTGAACCTGTCTTTGTTACAAAAATAAAAAAATAAAAAAATAAAATATATAGCGACAATACCTACCTACCTCACAGGGCTGTTGTGAGGATTGGTTTATGCCTATATATGCATTTGAGGATCTGAAATGCTCTGTAAATATTAAATATTTTAATTTTAGTTCTTGTAAGGTGTAAGATTTACTGCAATGCAGACAGAAGGTTTTCAGAGGTGTCAGGTGCAGCGGGAGCAGTCGTCCCCGGGGCTCGCGCACAGCAGGGCAGCGGTACTTGCTGTAGCGCGTCGGGGGTTCAGTTACAGCCGGTTAGAAAGGTGTTTCCTGGCCTGAGCTCTGCTTCCTCCCCGCGGGGCCTCTGCTGCGGTCACGGCGCCACGGCTGAGACCAGGCCCCGCTCGCTGCTCCCGCCTGGCCCGCGCGCGCGGGTTTGGCTCTGTAGAGCCGGGGCCTGCGGACGAAGCCCCTCTTCACTTTGTACCAGACAGCGCTTTGCAACGCCAACCGTGAGGCGAGTCGTGAAGCACGATTTGCTCCAGAACTGTGAGCTCTCCGCTCTCGAGCAAACCCTTTTCTTCACTGTTAGGTAGTGGTGCCCTGGCCATGGAGAACCAGGATACACCTGGCCTTCTCCTGGAAAGTGGCTTCTGTTTTGCTGTTTCTCCCCTTCCCGGTCCTACAGGCCATGCCTTGTTCACCCTTCTGGCAAGAGACTGGAAAGACCCTTCCAAGCCCAACCAGAAGATGCGCTGGGATCCCTGCCCTGTCTGTGGCAGGTCGGTGTTTGAAATCAAATACCTTCCACTAGCCTTCCTCCACGCATCCAATCTCCCATTGAATTAGACTAGGTTTTATAATTAGGAGAAATAAAATCCAATTTTATTTGTTCTCTTTGTGCAGACCAAGGAACCTCCATGCAGTGAGCTTGCAGTTTTAAGGCAATAAATGCTAGTACTGCTGCCAAGTATGTAAATATTCTAAATGTATAATTCAGTGCTATTTTGAGGTTATAAACAATAAACATAAAAAGGCAGGGATTAAAGTGCTACTTTATTTCAAGTATTGTTTTACTTGTACAGTTCAAGATATGAAGTTGCATAGAAGTATTTCACAATTTGTTGCAATAAGACTTGGGGAATGGCTGTATAATTGAGCCTTATCACAACTGAAATTTCAATTTTGCAATCAATATTTTCTGTATTTCTAAATCGATAAGGAGGAGGCGGATAAAATTGTTTTTCACTAAAAACTTATTATTTTGTTTTGGCCATGTGTGATGTGTGTGTATTCTTGTTTAGTATTATTTCTCTAAATTCTCACCTGCTGAATCCCTGAAATACCGTTTGTTATGGCTTCCGCCTTATAGTAGAGACAAAAATATCGACATTATGAAACCTCAAGCTAAACATTGTGCTCTTTTGATACCATAAACTATCATTAATTCATCTGAAATTAATTGGATAACTTAAGATTTACATTAGCACTTAAGGCATGAGTTTTTCCATCAATAGCAAAAAAAAAAGTGAATAGGTGTGCGGCAGGAGTATCTCACACTGAGATAAAATAAAACAAATATTTAAATTTCCAATGGCTGTTAATGAATATGTAATGAGATTACATATTCTTCCTATCCTGAAAAGACACAAACAAAAAAGCTTAATGGGGACTTTCCTGGTTGCTGTTATAGATGATATTTGTATATCCAGAAAAAAAATACAAATCACTGGGACTTGCAGATCTAATCTAGACACTTTGTTGTGAACGTTTTCTCCGGGCTTGCAGTGCGTTCCCCTGCACATTATAGGCAGCAGTCGGGTACGGTACTGTATCTGTTTCGGAAAGTCAGTTCCTGGCAGCAGTTCTTAATGTGTGATAATGTAATTGCATTTGGGTGAATAGCAACTGTTTTGTGTTCTTTCCCCTTGACATACTCAAAAAAACCTCACAAATCCTGAAAGTAAAACTACGCTACGACTATGATGGTGACAGCTTGCTACACATCTTGGTTGTATGTATTACTTGAATTTTATTGGTTACAGAAGTAAAATTATTGAAAAATTATTTATATTGGCCTGGTTTAGTTAAGTGAACGTTTTGGCGAAGGACAGAACATTTAAGATTAATTAAGATTAATTAAGAGCAAATCCCTGAAAACAGTTGGCAAAATGAAAAACAGCAGCGTATCCAAGAGACTCCATGATGTAGAAAATTCAATTATTTTGCTTTACCATAAATCCAAGGTCTGGAATAAACTTGAATGACTTGGGTACAAAGCCTTTATCCACATCTGCTTCTGTAAGTGTATGTAAAAACAGCTCATTCTTGCCTCTATGAAACTTACATTTGCTTCAGTTTTATATCACAGACATTTTTTTTTCCTGTCAATTTGCCATTTAATAAGCAGGAAGGTAGGAGATCTTAACCCTCCAAGTGGAATTTAGCACTGTTGGTCTGACAAACCAACAAGGAGGAGACCTTAAATGAACAGGGAGAGGGAAGGAGGAGAAGAAAGTAAAAACCATGTGCAAAAATCAAGCTGATCTGTAGGAAGAAAAGGAAAGAAACTTGTAATACAAGCATCATTGCAGAATTTGTCAACCAGTGTAATCTTAGTGGGATTAGTAAATTCTGTAATTTATTCAACGCTTTTGTTGGGGAAAGAGAGCGCCATTTTGGAGATGAAATTTGATGATATCAGTGTAAGTTTCATGAATTAAATGAATTAAATCTTTATGTAGGTAGAAGCTGGACAGACAAAGCCAGACCCAAGTTCCACCTTCTGCACCGCGGGAGTCGCCTGCTGCGGCTCCCGCGTCCCTCGTCCGTGTTCATTCTCCACAGGCATTGGAATCTCGGGGTGATTTCCCTGCGCTGTGTCTCCCTCGCCGGCTGGGGACAAGCACAGCCCCACGTGCCAGAGCTCCCAGTTACCCCTGGGGCTCTCGCGGAGGTGCGCGGGTTTCCTTTCCTTTAACTCAGCGCTTCGGGCCAGACAGCTGGGGGCCAGGATGAATTCGGATCACTCCCGCCCTGACACTGTGTATGAGAATCATTGCGAGATTCCCTTGGAAGTGTTGATTTGAAAGCATCATTTGCATCTACTGGTTTAAAAAGCTGTCAGGGTATTTCCTTTATTTTAGTAGTGCACCACTACTTTCATGGTCTTCTGTTCATTCAAATGACTGTTCTTACTCTCGGGGGAAAAATCAAAACCAAAACCCTACCACTTATCCTACCCTACCACTTCGGGGTCTCCAGGAGGTCCTCTCACATTCTGGACACTGCTCCGGGAAGGTCCATGTTCTCCGGCCACTTTAAGGAAAGACTGTTCTTCTCAAGTACTTTTGCCTGCTCTTAGGCTGTTATGCACTTTCATGATTTCGTAACAAACTACTGTTAAAAAATGTACTGTAACTTGGATTTTGATAAACGCACATGTATTTAAACAATTCACTCAGCCTCAGGAAAGCTGAAAAATTTAGAAACTTGTTTTGTATCTTAGTTAAAATGTATGTTACTACATCCTTTAAGAAGGCCAGATAATGGCTAGATCCTGCGAGTGTAACTGTATTTAAAATACCAATATAATCTGTAAAAGGAGGACAGTGTCATTTGATTCTAGGGACTGAGAAAATTGTGTCCTCTTCTTATGGTTCTCAGATGTATCTATTGCTTGAATTGGAGTTTGAAGAGCAAAAGCGGTGATAAATCTCATTTACTGTTGGAAAAATACTGTTTTCTTTCTTAACGCTACCCCTATTTCTGTTTTCTTCCTCCTCCTTAAAAAAAAGTGTGTGAAATGAGTGCAGAGGGATCTATAGGAAAAAAATGTAAAAAAACAAATCTGCTGCTGTACATAATGTTTGCTACTTTTTGCAGTTTCTGTTCCACTTTAATTTTACTTGTTTTGCTAAATATATTTTATATATTTTCCTTCCTGGTTCTTGTGATGGTAGAGTCACTACATCTTTGTTCGGGGAGTGGGGGGCACAAAACCAAGCATGAGAAGGCTCTGGCCAAAGAATTCCCTCGGGTTGGAGAGCCAGCATATGGTATGGCCGGCATAGAGTGTGGCCAGCAGCCACTAAATGTGCAGTGCAGTGTGTACTGGTAACTTTGCTATTTTTTTTTCAAAAATGACTTGTAAAACCCATTCAGAATGTAAATGCCACAAGTTTTCCCCCAGTTAAGGAGCGCATTTTCCAAGCTGAAGTTTTGTAGACCTTTTTGTGATCCCTGCAATGCCTGCAAAGGGCCCACGAAGGCTGACAACAGACAAGAGAAGGATGATAAAAACTCTCCCTTGGGATTTCTTAAGCAGTTTGCAGCTCCAGTAGGGAGAGTTGGGCATCCCCAGCCTGGTTAACTACTGCTCTGCTTTAATTTGGAGCCTGAATTTGAGTCTGAGACGTGGCTGAAAGGCGCTAAAGGCAGCCTAGCGCTGTGCTGCAACCTCAGCTCTCAGGGAAGCAGTGATGCCCGTGGCCCACGTAACTGCCCGGACTGGCCCTGGGAGGGTTTTACTCTGGATCGAAAGAAGGCGCACGGTGAGTTTTTACTTACACAGATAAGATATTACAAGTTGCTCTGTAAATGCAATACTTCATTTTATGTTACTTTCCATCTTGTTTCAGAAGTGGGGTCATGTTGACATTCACTAGACATGGTCCTTGTAATGCGAAGCAGCGTTGCAGGCTTGGCTATCTCCCAGATGAAACATGCAGTTGGCCTGACAGGCCTAAAAATGTCTCAAGAGCTGGGGGGAAGAGAAGGAAGATCTTAATAAATTTTTAGATATACATAATGGCAACAGCAAAGATTCTAAAATTTGATTTTTTTTAACATACTTAGAAATTTTTACACTGCATACACTTTCATAGGGCTATGGCTTGTGCTTTTGCAAGAGGACTCAGCAGACCAAAAAAAAAAAAAGATCCAAAGGATTGGAAAACAGGAAAATCTGACCATTCATAAGAAATTTCCTGCAGGGACAAGTCTTTGAGACAAGTCTTGAGCTGTAAATTTGCTGCCAAAAAATGCTGAACGTGATATAACCTAAATAGCATTGCCCCCATGCCCTTCCCCAGCCACCTGCGCCTACCCTTTACTGCATGGTCTCTGCAACCCTTTTAGGTAGGAAAGGGGATCCTTAGGGTGGGAGGGACAACTGCTCGGGGAAACTGGAACTATGGAATTGTGTATCTGCCGTCACTCCGTTACCTTCTTGTTCTTCAGTCTTCCATAACATCTTCCACCCAAAATCTTTTACAAATTTGCATTAAATCCTTACAATTAAATAGGTAAATTACTTTAGATTGGACAAGTGCCTCTTACCTGGACTTCTTAACTGCATTAGGCAATACCATGCAGATGTTGGGTAATTGTCGTGCCGCAAAACAAAGAAAGCAGGATTTGGGCATTTAGGGGTTTAATTTTCCTCAGCAATGGAAACATGAATAGATACAGGTGCAGGCGGCTTTCTAATTCAGCCATAAGCAGTGAAATGATGAGGTTTGGAGGGTGCAGAAAGAGATCCAGCAGGTTCCTGTTGCTGTCGTGCTAGCGGGAACATCTAGTGCTGTGGAGCAGGAGACGCTGGTGCGGGGTTAATTCAGCAAGACCCCTTGGGCCAGCTGCTACAAGGTTATTCAAAGATGACTCAATGGAAAGATATACAATAGAAGTTTATATGAATTATGACAGCAAGACTTTATTTTACAAGAAGGGAATAATGATTTAAAAAAAATGAAGCTATGAAGTGTTTTGTTTGTTTTCAGGCAACAGACTAGCAGAAGTGCCAAAAAGCACATGGTACCTTCACAAAAAGAGAAAGAGGGAGCCAGGAAGCTAATTCAAACGGGATTTACCAGTAAAAGCTGCTATCCTTGCAAGCCTACCTACAATTAAACTTGAATTCTGCAAGAAACAGAGCTCTGGAAAGGCGTTTGAAATAACCACAAATCTTAAAAGAGCGTCAGGACACGTTAGTACCGGCGGGAAACCGAATGCGTTTGTCTCGGGCCCCCGCCGCCATGACACACCCCCCCGCCATGACGCGGCCCGCCCGTGGCCATGGCAACGGCAGCCACCGCCTCCCAGCCAATGGCGGAGCATGTTCTGGCACCTCGCGCCAGGGCGAGGCGCTGGTCCCGCCCACGCCCGGACTAGCGCTGATCGGCGCGCGCTGATTGGCCGGCAGCGCCGCGGAGGGATCCGGCCGTTGGTGGGGGCGGTGACGCGACGCGAGGCGTGCGAGGTGGGGGCGGCCATTAGCGGCCTTTAGCGCCGCGCGGTGCGGGGTGGAACGAAGCGGCCTGCGCGGCCGAGGAGGTGTGGAAGGGAGAGCGGAGCGCTGGGGAGGGCGCTGGAGGGGGCCCCTCGGTTACTTCTTCTTTCATTCCCCTTCCGAAGCTGTTTTGGCCTTGCGATGCCTCCCTGCCCTTCTTGAGCCTTCTGTAGGGCTGCTATATATTCGTGTTTTGTTTTGCTCTTCCCCCCCCTTCCCCCCCCCCACACACGCTTCTTGTTGTACTGCAGGGATCGGATCTGCTGTGTAGGTTTGTTCTGTGTGTGCTGTTCTTGGCAGATACTCTGAAGTTTCATATTAAATTTTGTCTAGTTGTTTCTTGCTCTTGTTCATGTTCACACATGAGAACTTTGAAGTAAGGTATATCATTAGATGAAGCAATCATATTGGCCTTTGGTGGCAGTTAAATAGCAAGTCAAATATTAGATGTTTGTAGGAAAAGAAAATGTCCCAGGAAAAAGTCATTAAGCCACAGTATAAATCTCTGGTCACCTGTAGCTTAAATATCATGTGCAGCTGCTGTCACCTTCAAAAAGGGTAGCAAGGATGAGCTGTATTGTAAGGTACTTGTAAAAGAGTAAATGGTTTAGATGGGGTCGGTTAAGACTCTTCCGTATGGAAAAGAGACTGCAGAGTGGGGAAGGTTCAGTGTCTGTGAAAGCCCAAACAGCAGCGGGGGAGTGGACAAGGGATCAAACTCCCTGTCAAACCAAGGTGGTAAGAAGCTCTTCATAAGCTAGAAGACTGTATTAGGGGACACCGTAGATCTTAAAAACATCTTTGTGTGAATTTAAGTGAGGCTGAAAAAGTGTTCAGAAAAGAATTAAATTCACAAAATAATCTTGTTTTAAGTTCAGAAATATCCCCCAGTTAAAAATGGTTAAAGTCAGGGGAATGTGTACTGGAGAAGCATCCCATACACTTGCCTCTTCTGACTCTTTCTGAGGCTTCTGCTTTGGCTACTTTTAAAGACAGGAGACTGGTCTCTGTTGGCCTTTGAGTGACCCTAATGCAGCTTCTTTTATGAACCATTTGCTATGGATGTCAATAAAAATCTATCCAGATTTAATCTTGAAATGGAGTCAACCTCAGATCTGTGAAAGGAGCTTGTGGCCTCACGAAGTGTGAACCAGAAGCCTAGGTCTGTGGTTCAGCCTTCCCTTTCAGCCACCGTTTGCGTTTTCGTTGGAGACTTAGGGCTTGGGTGCATGTGTGAAATAGCTGGAGCTCGAAGGGAGGGCAGCGAAGCCTATCCTGGAGGCAGCGGGGCGTGTGTGCAGCCTTCTCCTTGCTGTCCAGTCCCTCTGATGGACACTCCTTGCCTCCAGCCACCTCCTGGGACGCAGCCGGGTGCCTTTCCTCAGGGAGGGGTGCCACAGTCCTGCCTTCCCTGATTTATGTTGCAGACATAAATGAGCTGATGAGGTGATGAGCTGTGTGTCAAATGCCAGTTTGCGGGGTTGGGGGGATCAGAGTTATGTTTCGCTCGAAGTTCTGTGCAATTTGTCCTTAGATTCAAGTTACTGTAGAATAAAATCTCTTAAGTTGCATGCGTGCGCTTTGTCATGCTGGTGAAAGATCCAAGGGACTGGTGCTGTCCCTCCCTCCCTCAGAGGCTGGCAGACTGACTTTCCAGTGGCACCAGTGTTTCTTAACCATTCTTTCCTTTCCCCCCTCCCAGTTAAGGGACATTTTATTACAGTAAGGTGACTTCTTTAGTGGACTGTAAAAGAGAGCAGCACAGCAGTGTGTTCCTCTGCTGATATGTTTACCAAACAGCATTTGTAGGTTTTGCAGCGGGGCTGGGAGGCAGCAGGTGAGATGCTGCCCAGCTGATGGGAATGGCAGCTGGGGCCTGCAGGGAGATCTGTTGGGAGCAGCTCCACACAGTGCGCGCCTCTCAATAAGGAGTACACCGAGATGCCTGCATCCCTGTGCTCCTTGGAGACATTCCACTCTATACTGATGACGTTTAATGGGGCGGCTCGGCCGCAGTAGGGGGTGAGGTAGCTGCATGCAGGGAAGGGCTGGAGAGGTTTTGGTCACCTCCATGTCCTCGTCCCATGTGCCCTGCGTGAGCTGCAGGGCACAGCATGACATGCAGGGCTACACGGTTCCCGTGCTCCCAGTAATTGCCCTTTTACTCTCTTAAGCTCTTTTAAAGGCCCTGCATGTGTAGTAATTCTTAGGTCAAGTGCCAAAGTAAGATGTTTCGTGAAAGAAAACAGTTTTCTTGGTTTTCTCCAGTAATTTTCTCGGGTTTTATTTCTTTTGCTCCCGTTGTGTTCCGCGAGGTGGCACTGTCCCTCCCCTGGGATGAGCACAGATGCTCCCGCTTTCTGCTTGGCTGCCACTTGGCTGCCAGGGAGCCGCAGGGGTAAGTGACACCACAAAGCCTAACTCAGTTCGTGCTGTGTGTACAAGTGGCTGCTCTCTTCCCTTAGTGTATGCTGTGTCTGCTTGGTGTTAGTTATGGCCAGTCTATGAAAAGCACAAATTCTCATTTAAGTCATCTTATCTTAAAAAAATATCTCCTTAACTTCTTGTCCACTTCTGTTTACTTTATAGACCATTTCAAGTATTCAGAGGAGTCTTTTGCAGTAAGGGAGTTCAAGTGAGGTGATGTGCATTCCAAAACAGTCTACATATTTTGACACACAGTTTTGTGGATTTTGAACGTGGAAAGAGCTCTTCCTACTCAGCTATTAAACTAACCTGGAGATGTCCATGGATGCCATTTTACTGTAGCAGAATAGGCTGGTATTAAATGCTTTCTGACTTTCACAATTCTTTTTTTTTTTTCTTTTTCTGTTTGATATCTAGAAAAATGGATGATGATGATGATGATGACATTCCCCAGCTTTCATCCCAAGCGCTGGCAGCCCTCCAGGAATTCTATTTAGAGCAAGAGCAAAGAGAAGGCACGAAGACCTCCCAGGGATGCAGTCAATACTCTGTTGGCTCCATAGAGGAGAACTGGGTAGGAACCCAAACCTCCATGACTGTAGCCCAGTCAGGACTGGTGACCCAGCAGGGAGGAACAGCCATTAGCAGGTTTCTTTTGTGGAGATCATGAGTGGAAAAAGGGGAGCACTTGGGTTCCCAGAGCGGCAAAATCTGGCAGTATTCATGAGCAATAATACTGTAGGATTATTTGCATTAGTCGTCTGGCTATTTGCATTAGTAAATCTGGATATAGTTTTCTGTTCTGTGTGTGTGGAGGAGCTCCAGCAGAAATTACACAAGGGGAATAAAGCTACCCACAGAGGTATTTATCCCTTCTAGAAACTTTAACTGCAGTCTAGCATCTAAAAGTAATGAAGATTCTTCCTGAAAGTTAGACAAACACGATACGACAACAAGATTATTCTATTTCCTTTCACGTATGGTTTCTATGTCTTTTTTTTTCCTTTGTTTTTTTCTTTCTTGTAATTGATTGATCTTTGATTCACTTTCTGCGTTTGTGGGTTGTCACGTTGTTTAAGGTCTTCTTTTCTGACTGGTGTTTTTATCCTTTATTTCCCTCCATGGTGTCACTCTTCCAAGTTCTTTCTTCGTCTTCTAAAGTAACTCAATGTAAGAATACCTAAATACTAAATACCATGAATCTGCATTTTGGGTTTGGGTTTGAGCTAACCTTGCTAGTGGTCAATTACTTAATTTTCCTGATTCTGAATTGGGAAAGTAAAGAGACTTTCAGGAAAATCATCTCCTTTCCAGCTTTACAGTTTGCTAACTGAGAAGCTGCTGTGGATTTTAGTTTTCTTGAAAAGGGCCTAGCAAAACCTGACTGCATCCAGCATATTCAGAGAGTTTGACATAATAGTTAATAGTTGTCTATTGTCTTTCTCAGCAACTGAGCCAGTTTTGGTACAGTGAGGAAACTGCATCTTGCCTGGCTAATGAAGCTATTGCAGCAGCTGGAAAAGATGGCAAGTAAGTTCTAATGATTACTTTTTAGATTTATTATGTGCTTTCTGTAAATATTCCATGTATAGAAAGAGAGTGAAAGCCTAATTCATTTTTCTTGGTACTTCTTATGTAGTTGGTGTAGGTGCTGCATGTTCTTTGCCATTATTTATTTATACAATTAATAGTTCAGACTCTCTTGCCATGTAACTTTTCACCGACTTTTGTAGGTGCTGCCCTATAAGTGTTTCAGTGTTATAATGTTATATAATATGACTTGTACTTCTTTTCTGTTCGGTACTGTGCATCAGATGGAAGACTTTGGTTTTCTTTGTGCTTTTTTATTTTTTTTAATTAAAGTAATTTTTAAATTTACTTTTAAGTTTTCAATTTCTTTATGAAATAAACTTTTCTATATAGTTGCACTTAAGATCTTTATGTAGTCTGGAGATTGGATATCTAAAGGCCTAAATGCTTCATGCATAGTTACAAAAGTTGTATTGAAGTTATAAGCTATATTTTGGAGGTGTTATGACCCTAGTGCTCCTCTGTGCTTCTCCAAAGGAGAAGTGAACCAAGCGTTTGGTCATCATAATGTGTTAGATTCCATCAGTGAGAAGGCACCTAATGAGATCACCTGTGAGAGCCCTAGTCGTGAGTCAAGTTTGTGGATTCTGTCATGCAAAACTGCATGTGGAACTGATAGACATATTCAACCATTTCATTAGATTAAAAACAGCTTTAGAAAAAAGTATGTCTGGCAGAATTTTGAAGACAATTCTTCTCAAAATCCTTATTGAAGAAAGAATATTTTTTTTCTTGTTTTCCTCTCTCCTGTTGAAATAGTTTTGTTTGTTTGTTTTAATGTGTAAATCCTGAGTTTCAAAATTGTGGTGAGATATCTGTTAGAATGAAGAAGCAGCTTAGTTTTTGAACGAATGCTTAAAATACTTTCCCAAGGCTGCCCTGAGAATTTATGGGATTGTCTTTGCTCTGGATAGTTCTGTGCTTGTCACCTTTTGGTGTTCTGAGTTTTTATCTCTTTTCAGGATTGCCTGTATCAGTGCCCCAAGCGTGTACCAGAAGCTGAAAGAGCGGGAGGGACCGTCTATTTCCGTGTGCATACTCGAATATGACAGGAGGTTTTCTGTATATGGGGAAGAATTTGTCTTCTATGATTACAACAATCCTTTGAGCTTGCCTGAAAGCCTCCTGCCACACAGTTTTGACATTGTAGTAGCAGATCCACCTTATCTCTCGGAGGAGTGCCTTGAGAAAACTGCAGAGACCGTCAGATATTTAACAAAAGGAAAGATTCTGCTTTGCACAGGTATGTTTGTCTTCTGGGAGTGGAAATGTGGTTAATGGTGATCTGAATGTTCTTGCAAAACTCAGGTTTCTCAAATGAGACTGATGCTAGCTCAGTAATACTGATTTATAATTAATTCCAGGAAGAATATTTTCCCTGAAAAGGATAAACTTTTCACTGGAGGGCTTCAGTTCAACTTTTCTTTAACCTGAACAAATGTGTTTTATAATCTTTAAATTAGCATCATAACTTTTTCACACGGCACAATGTGTTCGCTAATTTTTGTGAAGACTTGAAAGATCATCCTTTGACGTTTCCAGAAGTATATTTTTCTTGAAAAAATGGATGTTTTCTATAATTTTGATGGTTGCGTGAAATCTGGCTATGAAATGTATAGATGGAGTTTATTGCTAATATTATTTTAATGCTCTTTTTTTCATAAAAATTAGCAGCTACAAGATTTAAGCTGCTGCTTCCTTCTCACCAATACCTAAACTGAACTAGAATCACAGCAGAAAGAATGACAAATAGGTTGGAATGGCCCTTGCTTGGTAAAATGGGGTGCTTTTAACCAAGCCTTTTAAAATGTGTATTCATAGCACCTGCTGCTTTCTGGAGAACAGGGAAACTACAATGTGAATTGAGGTATGAGGATTTACTTTAATAGGCATTAAAATTAAACTAGGCATTAAAAGAAATATCAAAATATCAATGATGAGAGCTGTGAAACTAGAAAACTATCACCTGTGGTTGCAGGCCTTTCTCTTTGAAGATGCACTTGATATTTTAAAAAGCTTTGAATGACTTCATCGGTCTTTCTTGGTGCTGTAAACTAATCTGTCAAACATCTGAAGGTGGCCCAAGAAACATCTTCAAAAACAAAATTCAATGTACAGATGTGGAAAGTCAAGACTAAATTAGAAGAGTATCTGGACATAAAAAGCTTGTCACCTTGTTTAGTTATAACAGTCCTGACACGAGATGGTTCACAGAAAGGTTTTTTTTTTTTTTTTCCTGCAATCGACTCATGGTCCCTCAGATTATAGAGTTTTGGAATACTGCTCGAGGAAGAGATTTCTCAGACTGTAGCTGTAAATATCACCATAGGGTGTGCTTAAGTGTGCAATGCGTGTAATCTGTTTTCATTTCCCATGACTCCTACCATGTAATTTCTTTGCTGTGTAACAGGAATCCAAATTCCTGTGTTTTCTCTAAAAGGGGCAGTGATTTTTACTGTCTGCCTAATCTGACTAAACTTTGAGGACATTAATATCTTCAAGATCTCTATCTTTCTTTCAGATTTAGTTAAAATTTCCCAAAACTTCAGTTGTTAGAAGGGACTGAAGCTGTAGTTCCTTTGAGCCTTGTTTCCTTAAAAAGCTAAGCTAAATATATGTATCTAGGAGGAGGTCTCTAAAAACCCCAGGCATTCTGTTACTGATTTTCTTATTAAATACTACTTTTTTTTTTTTTTTTTTTGCTGCAGGTGCAGTCATGGAGGAGCAGGCAGCAAAACATCTCGGTGTGAAGATGTGCAAGTTTATTCCAAGACACTCTCGCAATTTAGCCAATGAGTTTCGATGTTATGTGAACTATGACTGTGGACTAGACTGACCTTCGTAAGAATATTTTTAACATTTGCAATCAAGTTCCTTTGAAATGACAGAATTCTGCATTTTTCAGTATTTAATATTTGATTCCAAGTATTTTTTTTTCTGGGCTAGCTCTAATTAACACCATGTGACAGCCTTTCTTTTAAACGTGTGAGCATTTGGAATGACTGCAACTTGTATTTTACCTTTTAAGTAACTAGGAATCAAAATGCTGAAGGTTCTGGATAGTGAGAGCCTTTCTGTTGGAGTTTACTTCTCACGGGTAGTTTGACCATCCAGGGCCTCTTCAGTGACCTCTCAGAAGCGTGTTGGGATTAGCTGCTTTTTCTAGAGGCTAAACAGCCTCTTGAGGGTTCTTGCTGCATGGACAACGCTGCGATAATTTACAGAGATGGGTAGCTTGGTGGCAAGTGAGTGCCTGAAGGAGCATGAGGACAGGTATGAGTATGAGTATTCCTTCAACCTCCAGTGATGCTGCCTGAGTAAAAGGATTGAGACACATCTACTCGAAATGTGTCGGGTGAGTTTGTTTTGTTTGGAGATTCATTAGCTGCCAGGCTCTTATTTTCTTTTAAGGCCAACTAGATAGAAGAGGCCGTAAGTCTCCTTCCTGGGAGGCCTTCTCCATGGCTTCTCTTATCACTAGAACTACCCAAGAGTTGCAAAGAACTGGAAGAACTGCCCACTGTTTGCTAGATTGGCATTTTTTATAAGTTGTGGTTATTGTTGTCTGCCTTTTCTGAAGCCTCAGTAGAAATCCAAGCTTTCTTTTTGAAAGGTAGACACATTTTGTTATTAATTGTCCTCATATAAACTTGTGTATGAATGTCTGTGCACTAGGAGAAAGGGCTGTAAGTAACTATACGTCTCTCTGCAGACATGCAGCACATCTGCTTTGGGATATTTCTGTGTTACAGCAATGAAACCTCCTGAGCTTTTTGTTTTAAAATGAGTTATTTTTTATTTACCAAGTGAGATAACCTCTGCGGAGCTATTGTAAAACTGATGCTTTGTTGAAAAAAACACAATAAGGTTTTCCTCCTTTGTGGGAGATTTATCTTCATTAAGAATCCTCAATATTAGATCACAGACAAAGTAAGTGCTAACTAGAAATGTAAGAAATCGGGCAAGGCAAAGCTTGCATTAGCGCTCATGTGATTTCAGTCTGAGTTGTTCTTGCTGTTGACTTTGAAATATTTTTTCTAGTATTGTGGTCTGTACATGTTAATTCTTTAAATCTTGGCTCATAATGGATCTGAGTAAATGCAATGCCTGCATTTTAATAGATTTCAAAATCAAGTTAAAGATGATTTATGGGTATGTCAAGTTTGTAGTTTCAAGAGCAGGCCTTTTTATTTTCCCAAATATCCCCTTTTTATCTTTGCCTCCTGTTCCACAGATGGGAACAAGAGAAGTAGAAAAGTAATATCTTAGAAATGGCTGGATTTTATAAGACTGCTGAGGTATAACATAGTGTGTTGATGAACTTCTGTTTCTAATACACAAATGTTAAGTTTTATATAAGTGATTTTGGCTGTCTTCCAGTCAATTTCAATCAAAATAGATACTGTATTAAAAAAAAATGTCCTTTGGGATAGTAGATATTTTTGGAACTTTGGGAATTTTTAAAGCCAGGTTTCTCTGACTTTTTGGCTAGAGTGCTAAATTCCAAAGCATTCAACAGCTTTATCAGCTATAAGTATACTATATGACACATAAATACTTATCTTACATGCCACATTTTTATATCGGGATTATGTAAAAGGCTAACAGAAATGCTGCATCTGCAAAGGAAGGCTCCAAAAAGGAAGTACTAGGAAATGTATTTTGTGGCGGGAATGAACCTCATTAAGCTTTGAGACAAGAATTTTAGGTTAGGACTGGCACTCATGTTTGTGGGCAATGTTCCTGGTGGAGAGCTGTGGATGTCCCCCATTTAAAGGAATAAACAAGTGGGCAGCGATGATGGCTCCCTCGCCCAGTGCCTGGACTGAACTCAATGCTACTTCATAAACACCTTTCTAAGGCACTGCTGCTCTCCAGGAGATCATCTCATTTCCTAAGGTGTCTGCCACCTCTTTTAGCATATATATATATATTTTATTTTCTCCTCTGCAGTGGCCCTGCATTTCATCACGCTGGGCTTGCCTTTTTCGTGCTGGTAGAAGTCAGGGTGATCAGTACAGCTCAGCATAATACAGAGTGTGAAGGTGGCAGGTAGTGCAGGAAAGAGGAAAGGGCAGTAGCAGAAGAGCTCCCAGGAAGCAACAAGATTGAGCCTTCGCAGGGGCCCTACAAGCAAGTGCTTGGTACCATTCTGCCTTTCAAACCAGAAACCGCTCTTGCCACAGAACCCACGGAAGCCAGAATCTCCCCTTGAAATTACTGCCCGCTGGCAACACGCAGCCAAGTCTGGCTGCTTTCCAGAAGGCAAAGCCATTGCTTTCATGTGACTGGAGTTTCAAAACATGAAAGCGAAACAGAAGATTAAATGTGTAAGTATTGGAAGAGATCTCTGCTTTGCAGCTGTAAACTGCATTGTGTTCATCACCTTTATCACCAAACATGCTCTTCAGGTGCAAGTTTTACCTGTCCTGTTGCTTCACTACTAAGGTCATTTATTTTGTCTGCTGCTTTCTGCTGAAGATCTTGTTGGGCTCCCCACCTCAGTCTTAAAGAGGTTTTGTCACAGAGCTGCTCCCAGTCTTAGCAAAATAAACCTCGGTACATTCAATCCAGTGACGCTCAGACTGTTTAGTTCCATCACCAAGGAAATGCCTGGCTCTGCACACACGTGGGCCGGGCTGTTTGAGAAGAGGTCCTGTGAAGATGTGTGCCTGTGGAAATGAGGGCACACGTAAATCTTTGCAGATACCCTGAATACAGCAGCCTCTTTTCTGTGGCTTCCCTCTTTAAAAACTTCGTGAGCTCAGGCAGCTGCACAGGTTGGGATCGACTAGTAGCATCGACCACCTTCACCAATGATAGGATTTAATCTATTTGTCATACTTATTTCTGAGAAAATAACTATGTTTCTAGAAAGGTCACAAAGTTGCAAAAACTGATCATGAATTTATACTTTGTGTTGCTGTGGTAATTTAAAAAAGATTATAATGTGATTAAAAAATATCTTTTCTGTAATGAGTCCCCCAAAAATGATTAATTGGTGTCAAGTAGTGATTGGCTTTCTGTTTTTTCAGATTGGCTTTGTAACCCATTGTGCCTCTCTTCCAGAAGGTGCTTGCAGCACAGGAGGCTTGTGTGCCCTGAGGTTTCACGCATCACAACGTGTGGGACGGTGGCGGAGGGACCCAGTGATCATGCGTGCGCTGATGGCTGCACGCAGGGAGAGAGTCCCGCCGCAACCTGACGTGGGCGCAACTGCTGGAACGGCTGGTGTCTGTGACCCCATGCTCACTGTGTTGCTTTCGTTAAGCGTCGGAGCCGAGGGCACTGGGCTCGTCTTGCCCTGACACCCCTGCTTCCGGCGCACAGGCCTCTTTCCAGCAGGGCAGGTGGGAGATACTTCTGCTGGAGAGTTTTGTTACTGCCACCTCCAGGAAGCAGGCCCTGTGCCAGGCACGTGGCTGTAATGCAGGACCCTGGGGCTTCAAAAGCCGCTTCAGCCAACAAGAGCTGGGGCATCTCTCGGCTGCCAGCTGTGTCTGCGCTGCAGAAATGAGTGTAGCTCATGGCACTGCTCAGCAGGATGTGTAAGATGGACAAGATCTGCCTTGCGTGGCCTTGTGGCTGTGGCTGTACCCTATCCTTCAGAGGTGAGTGAGCTTCCTGAGCACAGGTGATATCCATCCTTCTCCCCATCGCTCCTGCTGCTGGCATGTTGGTTGACAGCAGGGGAGCACGGACTGCTCACACATGCACCATTACTGCCTGATAAACCACAGCTAATGTCTCAGTGTTGCCACCATCCTGCATGACGGACCTTTTCCAATCTCTGCTAAGTGCTAATACAGGGAAGAAAATAATCTCCACCCTGAGAATATTGTTCTGATTTGGGGCTCCTAATGTATTCCAGGGACAACCTCACTGAAAGAAAAGATTTTCCTGGCACAACAAAACTTTTCTCAAATCAGCTGCAGCTGCCAGATGGTTTCAGCTTTGAATTGTTTGCATTTATTGGCCGCAGGGGGGGTTCAGCGAGACAGTTCATATCTGCCTGCTGGCAGCAGCCTGGGAGCCTTGACACAACTCCAAGGAGCCCCTCCCCATGTGGCGCTGTTACTAGCAGGCCAGAAGCTGGAAAATGTCACACCACAGTTGAGGTCAAGCTGATAGAAACTCATGAGGTGATGAGAGCAAGGAAGAAGGAAAAAAAATCCAAACAAATGCAAGCTGCATTTAATACTCAAACTGTTCCCTGTCAGCAGTGCAGTGAGTTGTTGCAAAGGGTGTTGTGAAGGGTAACAAATGTTGGTGAAGCTGATAGCTGCTGATGTCAAATACTAACAGTTGTCACTAGCGAATGATTAGCAAACAGTTGCTCACTCTAAAACATAAACACAGCCTTTAAGAGACACACAGCTGGAAAGCTGGATCAGGAGGCAAACTGGCTCAGCTAGAAAGTTTTCAGAGAGGATGGGGATTAAAAGAGGGAAATGGGTTTCTGAGTAGGATAACATAGGGTTGCCTGTAACCATAGGAAGCTTTCTGCACTTGTTGTGCTTGTGAAGAGGAGGAGGTCTCCAACATACATAATCTACTGATCCATGGAGCTTTTGCGGGTCCCTAATACAGCTTCAGGAGCTGGATGACTAAAAGGAAAGTGAGTAAGCTAAAGCCTCTGTTTTTCTGGATTGGTCAAAGCGGTCATGTTGCGGATACCTGCTGCTCCCTGCAATCCCACCAACATGTTCCAGCTATTTGCAAACCTCACACCCCTTCTGTAATTTATATCTAGTGATGAGAAAGTTGCAATAAAAGTGACATTTTCTCCCCATCAGGCAAATAAATCCATGTGCTCTAGTAACTAATTTGTTGTAGACACTGATTTGTGCACCAAAAGAGGATGAGGAGACAGATTAGTTTCTGCCAAACACCATGCTCCAACAAAACATCATTTCTGTACTTTAGCCAATAATTTTGTGGATATTTATTGAATGTTCAGAGTTCTATTGTTTTTGTTTTGCCATGTTACACTTTAGAGACTTTGCTTTACATGCTGTGGGAGTCTAAAAGTCTGATTTCACCCTCTGAAGTGTTTCTGCGCATCTGTGTATGCTGGGCTGTTGGACAGAAGAGCCAGTGCATTATGAGTAAAGCTCCAAGGAGCTGGGGCTTCAGAGCGGTGCTCTCTGCGTCTGTACGCCAGCTCCCTACCGAGCCCTGCTCCTTGTGACCAAGTCTCCCTTTCTGAGGTGAGAAGTTCTTCCACACGGGGAGCTGCTTAATGTGTGAATGTTATCCTGGGAACAGGGAACCACCTTCACTAGCTGCTAGCACGTAGGTCATCATCCGAGTGATATAAACACTTCTATGCCGTGCTTTGAACTCTCCTTTGAGAACCTCCCCTTGAGAACCCTTGGAGGGTTCTCAAAGGTCACAATTTGTGACCCAAATAAGGGTCACAATTTGAGGAAACAGATCCAAAGACATATATAATTGTGAAAAAGTATAGAAACATAGAAAACATGTAGAAATGTGTTTTCTGCATAGAAACATGATTACCAACTTCAGTCTGACATTCTGATGGGAATCTATTACATTTAAAGATTTCTGGAGTTCTTAATATTCTGTAGGATATGTAAGAACCTGGATTGCACGATAATAATATGGTTATATATGTGTTATAAAAAGTGTAATCAATGATTGTACACCAAGACACAGAGTTGTCACATGATTTTAATACTATATTTACCTTGTTAATTCTATTTAGCTCACAGTCTTTCCACTTGCCATTCAAATATACGCCAAAGGAGTTGGTTAGAGCTACTTTTCTACATGGACCAAGCATAATTTTGAGGTTCTTGATGTAGCGACTATTTTGCTGCGTATGGTAGTTATTTTCTTTTGTAGTCAATCACAATCCTTCAACAGGAAAAGGCACTTTCTGCTGTTCAGTTGGAGACTTCTCAGCTGTGGGGATGGGAGCCCTCGTGGGGGCTGCGCAGGGCACCCGTGGCTGTTCCTGGCTAGCGCTTCAGTGCCTTTCTCCGCAGACACGCTTTACTGCCTGTCCAGGTGCGCAGCCAGGTCTCGCCCTCAGATTTCTGCAGCCTGAGGGCTGAACATCTGGCACCTGCGGACTGGCTGCCCGTGACTGCAGCCCAGCAGGTAAATGGCAGCTCCGCTTGTCGATGAGGTGGAGCCAGTGAGTGCGGTCGCAGCTACTTCTGTGCCGCCCGGTCTGTGCAGGCACCTTCAGAGCTGCTGCAGCAACTGCAGAGAGAGGCACCCAGGGAGCTGCTTCCTGTAACCTGGGCGGGCAGCAAAGGCCAGCAGGAGAATTCCCCTCAGGAGGCCAGGCTCGCTCTGCTGTGGAAGAGGAGCAGGAGTCTAAACCATCTGGCCCTTCTTTTTAAATGCCGTAAGGTGGGTGAGGTAAAGCCTCATTAACAGGAGGTTAATGAATTTTCTCATTAACTGCCTCCCAAATGAAGTTCTTTTCTAACTGGTATTTTCTGTGCAATTAGACTTAGTCCACGTAAAAACAAAAAGTCTTTTGCACTTCTGTGCTTTTCTAACATTCTAGAATGCTTTTTCTCAACATTATAATACTCTTAGCAGTTTGGCAAATCTAAAAATATCAAATTTATTTATAGAATATTGTTTCCTGAAAATCTCAATTTAGAAATATCTGAAGGTATTTCTTGTGTAGAAATACCCAAGATGTAACAGCTGCTGCTTGGAGTTAAGATGTACAGTATAAAAGCCAAGATCTTCTAGTCTGTAGTCATCTTTCTAACTGCTGATTAAGTATGTGTGCAGCAGTTTTGTGATTTTTTTTTTTAATAAAAAAGTGTCTAGAAGTAGATCCTTAAAAATATCTACAACCAGCAGTCTGCCATAACAATATCTAGCATGTCTTATAGTGCATCATCTTCTAAATTTCACTGTAGATAAGTAAAGGTAAAAGGTCCTGCTCTAAGTAACAAACAAAAAAGCTACATTGAGAATTGCAACAAATATTTTTAAAAGATGAAGAAGTTCATAACATAAATTGTCATCTAGAGCAATGAGCACCAGTGGACCAAACCCCTGCCTCCTCTCCCGACCGTGGAGCCCCGAGCAGCGAGGCGGCCGACTTGGCGGCTCCCGACTGGCGGGGGTGGTTCCTGAGGCGGTCGCGTGAGGCTGGCCCTCTGCGTGGCCCTGCTGCAACCTCACTCGGGTGACGGTTTGTTCTGGCTGCCGAGCAGCTTTGCTTCCTGCTTGTCCATGCTGGAGTTGGCGCCCTCGGCCTCCTTGTCCTGCTCAGGCACGCACGTGCAGCCCACGGCCACGGTCACGTAGTCCTCGGTGTAGACATAGCGGCCGCCAGCGCAGGCGGCCGTGCGCCGCAGGATCACAGTGGGCATGTACACGGGCGTGCTGCGGAAGCGCAAGTTCTCCTCACCGAAGGCACCCGTGAGGCAGCCCCGGCACAGGCAGTAGGCCTCAGGAATGTACTTGGGATATCTGGTGGGATCATATGATATTCTGCATGGAGGGAGTAACAAACAGTCATCAGTACCTTCAAAAATGTAGGTGTTTAGCTGGAAAACGTTATTATAACTGTTGACAGGTATATCACGTTATACAACTTTTCAGGTTTGTGTTTTGAGGGGCAAGAAAAAATACATGTAGCTATTGCTGTCAGGATTATGAAGCGGAAAGAAGAACCCTAACTAACTGATTCACCTGATGAGAGGATGAAGCGCCTGCCTTGCTGTAAGACTCAGAGGTTTGGGGGCCAAACGCTTCTTGGTGGTGGCCAGTGACAGCACAAGGGTTAATGGGTACAAGTTGAAACACAGGAAGCTCCACCTCCATGTGAAGAAGAACTTCTTTCCTGTGAGGGTGACAGAGCCCTGGCACAGGCTGCCCAGAGAGGCTGTGGAGTCTCCTTCTCTGGAGATCTTCCAAACCCGCCTGGATGCCACCCTGTGCCCCATGCTCTAGGTGTCCCTGCTGGAACAGGTAGTTGGACTGGATGATCTCTAGAGGTCCCTTCCAACCTCAACCCTCCTGTGATTCTGTGTTTAGACAGAACTGATCTGAATTTTGGACTAAATGGATAACTGAGGCTTCAAAATGAAAATTAGATGTTTCTAAATCTTTGATCTGCCCTGAGGCCTTCCTAACCTCCAACAAAATTCTTGTTAACATCAGTTTTCGCTGCCCTCTCCCACTATGCTGTGCCAAAACTTCAGGAGTATTTGAGAGTATTCCCTCTGCTCCCTGTTTTATGCAGATCTCCCTCTCTCCTTGCCCACCCCAGGAGCCTGTGTATCTGGATACTCTGGCCAACGGCACTGACAGAGCTTGTAAACAGGGTTGGACTGAGGGAGTCCAAGATGCAACTTTCTTCTCTGAGCATAGCTGGAAGGAGAAATAGGGATGTGATGTTATGGTTCTCCTCCCACTCCCCAAAGAAAAGATGATTGACAATCACTTTTTCGGGGAAAAAAAAGAAAAAAGCGCGCAAAGGTTAGAAGTGGAGGGTGTTGCCACATTGCTCATTGCAGTGGTGTATTTTTTTACTGATGTTCCCCTGCTCCGACCCTTGGACAGATTTGCCCGCGTTTGTGCAGCTCCCCTGCAGATGCCTGTCCTGGGGGGCTCCCTGGCTCTGGCAGCATCTCACTGTGTCCTGTGCGGTGCTTTGCTTCACTCCTGCGGCTCTGCCGAGCAGAGACCCGAAACGTTCGGACCGATGGCTTTGTGCGATGGGAGGCACTGTGAGAACACGGCTGCACAAGGTGTTAAAGCATCCTCTGTTTGGGCTCAGGACAGAGCTGCTGTGTGTCTGTTTGCTCTGGTCTCGCTACACTTTTGCAGATGTGCTGGAAAGTACATTAGGGAGGATCACAGCCACGAGGCCGCAGGCCTTGGGGCCAAATCACTCACAGTGGCAGCAAGGGAAGCAGGACAGTTATGTGAGAAAAGCGGCTATCCTTGATGTAAATACTTGGCTCTTGTGATGCAAACTGATTAAGCAATACTTTTTTTCCCTCTGTAACTGTAAAAAAAAACCAGCTTTGAAAAAAAAAAAAAAAAAAAAAGCAGAATGGATTTAGAGCACTTCCTAAATCACAGCTCAGTGTGCCAGAGGCCAAGGGCCAGCATTTGCATGGACTTCTGGGCACTGACCCTTCTGTCTTCATGGTTGTGTGGGGGTCGCTGGCAGGAGGAGAGGCCCCTGCTCCAGCTGTGATTTCCCAGCCACGTTAATGCAGCCAGATCCGGCTGGCAAAGCCGGTGGTGCAGCCCTTCTCGCTGGCCTGCTGCTGGTGGCCACCCAATGGGGCAACCGACCCACGAGCGGCACCTGGCCCTCCCTGGGGCCACCATGGGCACAGAACACGCATAGCCCGGGTGAGCAGAGCTGCTCAAGTGCAGACTCTTTTTTCTTTTCTCCTTTCCCTTTCCCTTTCCCTTTCCCTTTCCCTTTCCCTTTCCCTCCCCTCTCCTCTCCTCTCGTCTCCTCTCCTCTCCTCTTTCTTTTGTTTTCTTTGCAATACATTTATGTTCACTTTCTCAGGAATTACCTTCATGTTCCAGGATCTCACAGCAGTGTGAAATAAAATGCCTGCTGGTCAGCAGAAAGGGAGAAAGCAAAATACAGTCATACTTCACCCCCTGATACACTCCCATTGCAAACTCAACTGTGAGTAATTTCAGCAGTGGATCGTTATGTACTCCACATGCCAAGTCACTGGTATTTCCTATGCTGTGTTATCTCTAGCACCTGGTTTATGATGTTCCTGGAAAGCATGAAAATGCTTTGATGTAAACACAGGATTTTTACTAATAAAAAGGAAAAAGTCTCACAGGAATCTTGATTGAGACATGAACTTCCCTTCACAAATTTTCACATGACAAAAATCAGGTGTAATTGAGGGCTTTTTATCCAGTAAGATGGATCCAGCAAGGGGATCAAAACTGACTTTGTGAAGGAAAGGAAAGGGAAAGGAAAGGGAAAGGGAAAGGGAAAGGGAAAGGGAAAGGGAAAGGGAAAGGGAAAGGGAAAGGGAAAGGGAAAGGGAAAGGAAAGGAAAGGGGAACCCCTTCCTGTGTGGTACAGGTACAACTACTCCCTGGTAAGGGAATGAGAAAGAATCAGAGTAAATCCAAACCCGTGAAATGGATCCCAAACATGGATCTGTTTTCTGCATCCAGCCCAGAGCTGAGGGCTGACTGTTGTCAGCAGCATCTCCAAAAACTGAACAGTGAACTAAGAGGTCACTGAACTTTGGTTCCATCCACAGGTTTCTTGGGCTCACCTCTCAGTTAAATACAGTGTAACTACGGGCTCCGTGTGGTCCTTCTAGGCATCCCAGTGTGTTGGGGGCAGGATTGCTAACAAAAGCCTAACAAATGGAACTTCCTCCATGTGAAAAAATGAAAAAAAAAGAATGAATGAAAAAAAAAAAAGTTGTTATCTAGAGAAAAACAAAAAGAAAAAAAAGTTGCTAGCTAGAGAAAAAAAATGAAAAAAGTTCCTAGCTCTTAAAGCTGTAAGTATTTCCAAGTGCAAGGTAAAGGGAGGATGCCCTGGACGCAGGAGCGCTGATAACATCCAGCTGTTGCACAAACACATTCAAGCAAAAAGCGCAGCAGCTCTGCAGCCCCCTGCCCTCCCTGCCGGGGGCAGCAGCTGCGGCTCGTGTGTGCCCTGTCACCACATGAGGTTGGACCCTGCAAGGCCTCGTGAACAAGGGAAAACCCCTCTCCCCTGTGCCGGTTTTCCGAAGTGCTGTAGGGTTCCCAGACAAGCTTGGCTTCGTTTTTACAGACTTGTCTGCATTTACTTTCATTAAAATTTGAAATAAATGGGCACTGAACTCACAATGCTTATAACAGCAACGGGCTTTCAACAAGTAAAACAAGCTAGACAATAACTAGCTAAAATTGGATTTCATAATCAAACACTAAGAATAAAAATTAAATCTCTCTTTTACCGTATGTTGCTCACTATGGACTCAGTACAAGAACAGGAGTCTAAAAAGAAATCCTAAAAACATGCTGAGAAAATTTGTTGATGATTTTATATTATCATCTATCAGCAAATAATCTTGCATGGAAAACACTGTCTCCGTGCAGGGATCTTTCTTTACTATGTTCTGAGGAGTGACAACATGCTGGATACAAAACAAACAAAAAGGCAGACTCAGTCTGAGTTTCTGGAGCTCCAAAGTAATCTCTGCATCCAGCACGCGAGCCCCTGAATCCTGGCACAGGAGGAGGCTCCTAGACACAGCCACAGGTGAGACTTGGAAGTCCAGAGACAGGAATGACTTTTTGAGGCCACATAACCCTTTTTGCTGAAGGCAGAAGGTTTGAGGAGGAAGCCAAACAGCCACGGGTGCTGTCAGACCCTCAAGACGCGGGAGGGTAAAACCTGAACTGATCAAATAGCAGAAGGGCACTTACGCAGCACAGCTAATGAATCAGAGACCAGGACTGCGGCCTTGCCCCGACTTCACAGGACCACATTTTTCAGCCCTTATGGTCAGTTAGGCACATGTTTAACATTTAGCCCCTTTTCAATTGGTCTTGTCCATGCACAGTTACTCTTGTGTGCACAGCTGGACCGGGGCTGGAATTGGTAATGATTTCCCATGCCTGAGGCTCTTTGAACAAGCAACAGCCCCGCTGTGCTGTACGCAGCTCTGGCGCTGCTCAGACAACCCAGCACGAATCTCTGCAAAGAGACTGCTCACATCAGCTGTGGCTGAGGAGCGCAGCCCTCACAGCACCTCCCGGTACGAGTCGGTTCCTCGTGCTGTATTCCATGGAATACCCACGGAATATCACCAGCAGCCCCTGGCTGGACATCACACCCTGCACACGTTCAGCCCCCTGGTGTCACGGTGAAGGCTGACGCTGCTGCCGCCGCCTCTCCTTTTCCAAAGCACTTGGCAACTCTCAGCGCAGCCTCCTGAGGTGAGAAGCAAATCCAGGCGCTCGAGGCATCGCTCAGCAAGACTGACCTTGGGCCAGAGAACTCTCTTGTCTCTTTACAGCTGTGCGAGGTAAAGAGTGATCCAGGTGATTAAACTCGGTGCTATGAGCGATAAACTGCTCCCCCATGGCCACCGGGATGGAATTTCAGTATCAGGCAGATGAATTATTTTCCCCTGCTTTTGCCCCAATTACTTGGACCAGATAGGTCCAGCACACAGTCCTTGCACAACTCCTGTATTGCTGAGGCAAGCCAAAAATGACGTAAGTCTTGAGTTTATATAACTGAATTAAAGACCAAGTAATAGGAAATAGATGGTAAGCAGAGAACGAAGACAAGGAGAGAGGCCACACAAAGACTGTCTACACTTTTCGCCCATCAAACACAATTCTTCCACCCATAACGGAATGACAAAGTGGATAAACATAATGCAATGGGGGGTAGGTTGGCCACAGAGCTCTCAGTAATAGATTTGATTCTTTCTCACAAATACTTATCTGAAAAAGATCCAATTAACTTGGACTGAACTGTCAAGTGAGCAAAAAAATTACAGGGTGCAGTGTGAAGGAGGTGGGAAGAAGAGCCTGGGCAGATGCGCGGGGCGGTGAGGGAGGGCAGCCTCAGCGTCTTTACTGGTAACGAGCTGGATGCCAGCGACGTCTGCAGGTGGTCACGGCGGCAACCACTGCAACCTGACACAGCAGCTCGCCCTAACAAACGCACGTTATGGTAAATAACAAGCAAGTCTAGATTTTATGCTTTTAATACAGCTCTTGCAGTGTTTGTTGCTATCTCACAGTACTAATGATATTGTAAAAATTATATCAAGAAAAAAAAACTTTCAGAGATCTGTTCCTAGATAGTGTATTCAGGTCTGCGCATCCTAAAGAAAGTAATTTTTCTCTAGTAATTCTAGATCTTGCCTCTATATGTAGCACTTTTTTTTTCTACCACCCTTTTTAATTTCAAATTTTGGAATGCTCATCTAGGTATGAACAAGGAGCAATTATCTTTATTAAATGAATTTCAACCAGTAGCTCCTATATGAGCAATCAGTGGTCTACCTGGTATGTTTGAGAACATTTAGGTGAAAGCACAGCAGATTTCAGATTCTTAATAAACTTTTTGTTCCCCAAACAGCAGTTCTGTGTGAAGACCTCTGCCTGTACACAGCTCCACCAGAAAATAAATACTAGCCCAACAATATGTGAGCACAGAAATAATCATTTCTGGACCTGAAAAGGAACATTCTGAAGCACCAGTATTTGGCAGGACCGGTGTAAGAATAACATAGTATAGGGGTAGATGTGCCTTTCATCATTCTTGCTTTCTGCATGTTTGGACAGCTTAAGCTCAGTATGTTTACAGAAAACGTAATTTAGCTAAAAATACTATTCCTATAAATACTTTGTTTAAGAAAGACTTACTGAGCAAATAAACCATTTTCTCTCAGTGGGAATACTTAAAGCTCACAAAAAGCTTGCCACAAAATAAATACTTATTGGATGTCACTAACAAGGAGATAGTTTTATTTAAATATGCTGAATATACAGTAGAAGTGATGGGGTGTTTATGAAGGATCACATACAAAAAGAAGAAAATCGGTTCCTTTAAGGTTTGCGTGTGTTTTAGCTCCCTCCCTGTGGTCAGCAGTGTTTTCTTTGAGAGCTGAAAATAATTAAACCAATTCTGTCACTCTTATTCAGACAAAACTACCAGAGCAGACTTGATAGTGAGAACACGAGCAAACTCTGCTCCTAGAGTTCTGAGCTAGAAGTTTTCTGCTTTTCTGGAGTTTCCAGAAGTGCAAACTCTTGTGCATTAACTGCCAAACACCAGATTTGCTTTACTTAATTTATTACATCTCCAGGGGTCTATCAATCCCTGTTTCATCCCAGGTGTTTCTGAAAATGCTGATCTAGAAAACTGCAGCCTCCGTGTATTTCCTTGCCTGAGCTCTGACGGCCAGCTGGAAGGTGGGACTGTTTGCTCAGATGGAGCTCAGAAGACACCGCAGTGCCTGGAGTCACCTCACCCGCGCACCCAACTGTCTGTAAAAGCACCCAGGGCCCTAAGGCCCTGCACAGAGTCATGAGAGGGGTTCTGGGTGATAACTGGAGTTAATTTTATGTAAGTTAATGATAACTTGCATCAGTCACCTTTCGAGGGGTGGTCTGGGCTCCCTCTTGTGAATGTGTGTTCACTCTTTGTTTTGCATTTCTCTTTCCCGCCATGGCACACACTCCCCAGGTGAGAGGCTTTTCCGCCTTCACCTCACAGCTCTGCGCAGGGAGGTCCAGGCAGCGCGTTGCTGCTGAGCACCAGCACCGCCCGCAGAGGCCCGTGACGTGGAACGCAGGGACACGGCCGGACCAGCCCTGCACAAGGTGGGGCTGTGCAGGGGAAGGGGCTCCTTGCACGGGTACACGGTGCACCGGGGCGCCTGGCACCTGCCCGCCTTGGCTCTGCGAGAAACCAACAGTGACTGCCAGGGCAGGGACCTCCGGCGGGGCGAGTGTCCGGGAGAGGAACGTCCCCTCGCCCCGGCAGGGCCCTTCACGCTCCCAGCTGGAGGCTGCCACACTCCAGCCGGGACCGGGTTCAGCCGCCCCCATGCCCTCCCCGTCCCACCGCATCCGACTCAGAGCAGGGGGGCTGCGAGCGGCGCCCAACGGCCCCAGGGCAGTTCCCAACGGCCGCACTGCTGCGTCTCTCCCAACGGTCCCCGAACAGCCCCCATCGGCCGCCCCTCAACGGCCCCTGGGCAGCCCCCAACGGCCGCGCTGCCGGGTGACTCCCAACGGTCCCTGAGAGGTTCCCAACGGCCGCGCTCCCCGGACGGTCCCTAACGGCCGCGCTGCCGGGTGACTCCCGGCGCTCCCCAAGCGCGGACCCCGCCGCCCCCGGGCGCCGCCGCGCTCACCTGTAGGCCCAGGGCGAGGCGCTGCGCAGGTTCACGGGCAGCCGGAACCTCTTGTCGGGCGCCGGGCGCGCCCCCGCGGGGCAGCTGGCGTTGTGCGCGCGGCCGGGCGGCTCGGGCTGCAGCGTGTGGTGGAAGGCGCTCAGCATGCCCGCCGCCAGCCGCCCGTACAGCTGCTCCAGCAGCTCCTCGGGCCGCTCGCC
>JAUBNY010000877.1:5995445-6026765 GCA_032275445.1 Crypturellus soui
ATTGGCCTTCTTGGCCACGAGGGCACACTGCTGCCTCATGGTCAACCTGTCGTCCACCATGACGCCCAGGTCCCTCTGCAGAGCTGCTCTCCAGTAGGTTGGTCCTCAGCCTGTACTGGTGTCTGCAGTTACTCCTCCCTAAGGACAGGACCTTGCACTTGTCCTTGTTGAATTTCATGAGGTTTCTCACTGCCCAGTTGTCCGGTCTGAACAGGTCCCTCCGGATGCCAGCACAGCCCTCTGGGCTATTAGATACACCTCCCAGTTTGGTATCACCATCAAACTTGCTGAGGGAGCACTCTGTGCCTTCATCCAGGTCATTGATGAATAAATGGAACAGGACTGGACTGAGGACTGACCCCTTGGGGACACCACTAGCCATTGGCCTCCAACTAGACTGAACCACTGATCACCACCCTGAAGGGGTGGAAAGGGGAAAAAGAAAACAGAAGAGGCTGCGGGGAAACAACGAGCTCACCAGACACAAAAGGACCCCATGTTTCTGTATTTCTCATTGTAAAAGACACAAAAGGTTTTAGCTAAGCTGGACAGAGTCAAAAAGCCAAAGCCTGCTCTGGCCTGGCATACAAGCATTTATATACAATACAAATATATATTTACATTGTGTATATAAGTGACATAGAAGTTCTTTTAACAAAGCCGTTCATTCTTTCCTTTCTGACCCCACATGCAGCAGAAAACAAGGTTTTTTTTTCCTTCACTGTCCTGCAGCTAACAGAAAACTTGCCCTGCAGCACAGGGCAGACTTGCAGAAATAAGATAGGTGCCTTTCACTTCTTTCTTATGACATTTTTTTCTATTTATGCTAAAAGGATGAGGCCCCAGAGCTAAAGCTGGGTCGTTTTGCTTTTTTCCCCCTCTGTGGCAAGCTCCTTGGGATGCACCATAAAGCAGGTAGTGTGCGTCGCTCCCCACTACATGGAAGCCGCTGTGGTCTCTGCACGGGGCTGAAAAGCTGCGTGTGTGGAGGACTGTGCCTGGGAAATCCAGTGCACATAAAGCAGCTCAGTAACTGGACAAGTGCTCCGTAAAACCCACCGGGCTCCGTTCCTGCAGCAGCACCATCAAAGAAGTATTTCAGACCCATTGCAGACACATCTTATGAGACTGGGCAAATATTTTTAAAACCTAACAAGAGCATTTCATGAAGGCAAGGAGAGAACTTTCCAAAGAGTGGGACTAGTCGGGAAATAGCCTGAACACCAGCTCAGAATGAACACTGGAAATTTTAGGAAACTGAATCCTGAATTGGTATTTCAAACTGTAATACCTATGTCCAACTATTAGACCAAACTTGCACAAACGTTTTAAAAGTAAATCCACCCTACTCCCCTCTACTACTTTTGCAACTATTTACTGATTGTATTATTTTTATCTCTGAGAAGTGATATATATCAGGAACTCTGTGTTCCTGTTTAACACATCTCAATGACTTCAGCTCACACTTGTTCAGATCATAGGCAAACTCATGATTTTTCTAACTAATATTTTTGCACTTATTCAACATAGGCCCCAGAAAGCTACCTCTGTGCTTCTAGCTGTTGCTACAATCCACAGTTTTAGTTAGACTTCAACTTCTGAGTCTCATTAGCAATTCGGAACAAGCTAGACTGAAGTCTCACCTACTCTGGCTATTCAATATACATAAAAAAATATTATTTTTGTAATTGCAGAAAATACCTAGAAGCTTGCCAGGAGACTGCTTCAATTAGAAACTGCCATTTGTGCAATGTGTGAAATGGCCCTGGTTCAGCTAAACACACCATCAGAGACTCAAACTAAGAGCCTTCTTCAGTGCCCCTGCAAGAGCTTTGCTGACCTGCAGCCCTCATGATGACCAAGGTCACAGGGAACGTTTAAAGGCCAGGTAGAGAAGGAAAACTATTCATGTGCCATAAGTAAATTCAGGCCTTGGGTGAAAGCTGCGGAACTTCTTGTACTTACAGTCTTATACCTTATTTCACATTGAATGGGGAGGTTTTAGACTCCTGTTTCACATATGGCACAAAGCAAATCTTTATACCCATGCTACAGTTTGCAATGAATTTGGGTGACTTGTGCCGCTTATATGCACAAGTAAAACTACTCCATCACTGTTTACTATTGCATATATCAACTGTAGACCACACCGTTACTCCAAATCCATAGTTTTAATATATGGTATCATAAATCTAAAATATTTCTTAAATATCAAAACACTACAAATTAACACATCTCTTTTTGAATATTTTTCTGTTAAAACTTTTAAAAGGAGAAAAAAAAAAAAGAGTGGACTGTACATTATTCTGGAAGCAAATCCTCTCCTAGTTCTTCATCAGCAAATTCATCTTCCTCAGTTCTTTTTCTTGCTGCAGTCTTTGGTCTTTCTGTTTGTGGGCCAAGTGGATCTATGTAGGAGGCATCTATGGTTTAAACAAATACATTTGAAAGTTATCTACGAGTAATTTTAGCTGTTTCTAATAGATACAATTAATACATCAACAATGCTTGTAATATGACTCATCTGGACCCTTATGGAATGAATGAAAGATTCTGATTCTCTACAACACAGATTCTCTACTACACAAGGGTTTAGGAACTTTATTCCAGTCATTAAGTTTTGGAGAATGAGACTCCAGAAGTGTGCATGGAACAGGGAGACCAAGGAGCTGCTCAAGGAAGGGCATTCTAGGAAGTAACATATTCCCCAGGGATTTAGGGTTTTTAAATCCCTTCCACTCCTTTGAAAACTCCACCCTAGTGAAGAACATACAATTGCAAAACCACAGGAACTGTCTAAAGATGCAGTGTAAAAATGTGGACATTGCACATATGTGTAAATATATGAGTACAAATACACATATATTTAAATACATATATATTTATTTTATATGGTCTATCTCTTCTAATACTTATATCAAGCTATGAACATGGAAGCTAAAGCCATTCTTTGTATCTATTTCACAAGGGAAACCCTACATGCTTCTTAAAAATTTATTTTTCTGATTCCCTCTCTGAGGGCTGGGAGAGTGAGAAGGTGTAAGCTGTCCACTTGCCTATTTCTTTACTGCTGCTGCTTTCATAGGGTTCACTTGTCCCAGGCAGACCTCTCAGCTTGGCGCTCAGTCGTTCCCCTTTGTTAGCACCACTATCTGGAAGGAAAAAAAAAAGAAACGTTGAAAAGCCAGGTAACGTGGGTCATATTCTGTGAAAACATGAAACAAGAACAGCAACATAAGTACAGCCACTATCTGTGAAATAAGATTTAGGTGAAACAATCTTCATGACTGGCACAGTACTCAGCTCTAACTGTGGTTGCTAACATACAACGGACACTGTATTTAAGTTTTTTAAATATACAGTCATACTTTGGAGTGAACATTTTAGATGAAAATATTTCTTTTTCAAATGCTGACTTTTTATTTGCTTGCAGGTTACAGTCACATTTGGGAGTTAAAATCAACGTGAATAAATGCAAGTACTGTTGCAATGCACATGGACATGGACATGTTGTACGCCTGTGTGCTCCTACACGAGCGTGTGATCCACCTGCTGAGCGCTGTCAGGCTCCAGCCCATGCCTGCCCGTGCTCCTGCTCAGCCGGCACGCGTGGCGCACGCTGCCTGCATGGCTGGCAGGAGCAGTTCCCATGCACAGGCCAGCCCTGGCTCTCGCTGTAAACACCGCACTGGCAGCCCACTTTGCAGCAGGGCCCCTCGGAATGCGTCGGCTCCAAGGGCTGCCTCGTGCCCGGACAACGTCATATTGACATTCTCTTGCCAGAGCAGTGTTCCAGACACTTTAAATATTCTATTAACCTCTGAATCTCTTTTTCACATTCATGGCAAGTTTTCAATCTTGTCTGCTACACTGAATTTTTATATATATATATATTTTTTTTCTCCTCAGAGAAACCGTTTCATGTTTGGTTTGGTATATTGAGAGGGCAGAACCTGCCATGCAGCCAGATACAGCCACGCTCACTGACACCAGGAAACTAGGCTGTTATTAAAAGCCCTCTATCCGGGAGGAAGAAAAATGGGTTTAATTCTGCAAACACTAATTACAGACATTGGTCTTGGCAATGCACTCCCATTGTTTTATTTACTACAAATGTTTTGTTTATAAATATTGTTACTAATTTTACAAATGTATTCTTCCATAAGGATGACAAACGTTTATTTTCCTATTAATATCAGACTGCAGTTTACTCAGCCCTCCAATGGAAGACAATGTTCCTGCTCTGAAAAAGATCTGCTACCTATGACCATCTATGCCAAACAGTTAAGATTTCTATACAGTTTACTAGACAGGTTACAGCTGAACCTTCAAAGCTGGGGGAATTTGTTTCACTTTCGTCTACCTCTGGTCACTACTTCTCAGTGAAGTGCTCCATGGAAGAAGCAAACAGGTAAGGAAAGGTTTGAAGAAACTGAAAGAAACCAATGAGTCTGACTGGGGGCCTCAGCTGAAGTGCAGGAAAATTACAGAAGAGCCTCCTCTTGATTTCAGTGGGCTTTGGACGCAGGCCCATGAACCAAGAGGCAAATCTTGAGCTTCAAAGATGCGATGGATGGAAACAAGTTGGTGAGAGTTAGGGGAGAACACAGAATGGAGACTAGAGTAGGTGCAGGGCCTTATGAAAGGGAAAACAAGTAACTTACAGTATGCTAAGAAAGCAGGAAGGAGGAAGCAGGAAGGTGAGGAGATGAGAAGAAAGAAATGATCTACCAGGAATCACAGGAGAAGACTTAACTAGTCTCTGAAATTGGTTGATTCCAGAAAGGAAGAATTTGGTGGAGTGAAAATAAAGATAATGAAGATGGTACACAGATTCGTGAAGGAGGAAGATATGTGAGTTTTATCGATATTACCTAAGGAAGCAAAAGGTTCTGTTATCTGAAAAAGAAAAATCAGGACAGATCTGACCAACTAAAGTTTAGGACCAACTGTCTGGGGAAGACATAATACCCACAAACTATCCGTACACCTTATTGACCTAAATCAAACCATTTAAAACAGAAGCTTTATTGGACATCCTAAGATCCTTTCTCCCTTATGGCTGCATCAAGGAAGAGAACAAAGCAGTAAATGTGAAAATGTACATCCAATTTTCTCCCTGCTTTCACTTGCAATGGATGCACAACTCTCCATGTGCCTAAACTCAGCAAATGCCTCCCCGCATAGCTTCGAAGATCCCTGCTCACTTACTGATTCTGTACATACCAGAATGGCACCGTGCGGAGCAGCAAATCCCTGTGGGATGTTCAGCAGGTGACCTGGGCTCTAAACTCCCTTCTAGTTGATGAACCAGTACAGAGGAATCATGAGGGCAAGCACAAGGTGAGCAAACTTAGCTTTTCACAGAAATGTAGCTTTTTAGGGTCGAGGATTTGAATCAATTAATGAACTGAACAAGTTCATCAAAGGGTTAGACTAATGCTAAGAACAGTGCAAGGGAAGCAGCAGGAATAAGTTGCCAGGAGTGGGAAAGAAAGTAAATGTTGAGGGGAAGGTGACTGTGGCCTTCAGAGACAGCAACAGCCCAGCCTATCTAGAAGCACCTTGGAAAACAACTTTCACAAAAGTGCCACCAACTGTCCCCTTTTTTATACTTAAAAGCATAAAAAAAAAGGATGCTAAAAGACAGCATTATACTGAAAGGTAATTTACACTTCCTTACACTACTTTCTAACATCTAACAGAAATGAGTGTATTTATTTTCAGGAGAAAATACAGTGATAGAAGGTGGAAGAAAAAGCACAAATAGAAAGAGAAAAATCAGAAGAAATGAAATATAGGAGAAACATATACATATGATCATGTTTATCATGACAAAAGGTATGTGTATAGAAAAAAAACCTAAGGTGACACTGAGACAAAAGATAAAGCTTTATTCTTTTTAAAATCTGATTTAGAAATATATTTACTCTGTAAGATGTTTCTATTTGAGACCTGGATTATAATGCTGATATTATCTTCCCCTTTCAGCCATGCACATTAGCATCAGCTGCAAGCTATGCATATAAAGACATAAATAATATACACTGTAGGGTGATAGATCTGTTACAGTGCATTCCTTCCTCTCATCCAGTAATTCCCATAATACATATAATAAACATATAATAATAAGTATATATAATAAATATATAATAATTTAGAATCTATTATTCTAATTATCGTACTATATGTATATTTCTCATCATTCAGATTTTTGCAACCTCTGTATAAAATCAAATGTTTTTGAACTAATTCTTTCATATACAATAAGAGAACTGCAGAAAGAATGAGTTTAACTTAGAACTGGTTGTAATAATTAGTTAGTTTTATGTGGCAAAATAAAGAATAAATCAACACACATTTTTGTAAATGTTTCTATGCTTCCTGCTTGGCAAGATGTGTCTGTCACTTCAGCCCATGCAGGAAATCCACAGTATTTACATCCAGATCTGAACTTTTAAAGGATGTAATTGCACTGGTTGTGATCACAGTGATGACACTCCTGCAGGTGCTGTTACCTAACTTTTGTGTATTTATTTTCTAAAATGGGAAAACAAAAAGACTACCCAGTGTCATTTCCCTCCAAAGGAATGAAAAAAAACCCAAAAAACCCAAAGCTGATGTTCACAGGGAACTTTTACTACTTATTAGAAGAATTAACAAATGTGTTCAGTTTTAGGTGGGCATTTTAGATTTAATGCTTATCCTTCTTACAGGACAAAGGCCATCTTTAATTGATGTTCATATAGATACTAGTTTTCCTAATCTCCCTTTTTTCTTTGTCTACCACTTATGCATACACTAATCATATTCTTAAACTTATGCTTTAGTATGTCTCATGCATCTTCTTTTTTAATATATATTAGTAAAGCAGTAAGCAACCTATTAAGTACAAACCCTGCTGATTTAGTTATCTTTCCTATTAGCTTTCTCTTTAGCATCAGTTTTTAATAATTTTGTGAAACAAAGAAGCTTGGACCATTAATACTCTCACTACAAACAACTACCTAAGGACAAAAATACTTGAAAAAATGATCTGTTAGGAAGGTAAGCTAATGTAAATAGGTATGAGGATCCTGAGGTGATAAGAAGACACTGAGCTGGTAAGAGGTATTAAATAAAACTTATCTACAACCCAACTTATTTAAAACCCAATATATTTGAAACACAAACATACATTATTTAGCTAATAGGTCCTAATGTGAGGATTACCTGCTTCCTTGGGTTCAGTAAGGGTGGCAAATCCCTAATACAGCATAAGAAAATGACCCTTTTAGGTCTTGCTAAAGCCATTTAGAATATATGAATCTTAAAATTTATGTATGTGGTTTAATTTTCTATTCTGAAGTGATTAATGTACCCAAAGTGGATTAAGATCCCAAAATAAAATATTCTTTATTTAAATTTCACATATGTCTTCACACAGGCTGTCCACATGATTTTTTTTTACACTTTAAAATAGAGACTCACGACCCAGGTGAATGCATTAGGAAGATGCATTAAGAAAAGTGTGTCCAGCAGGTCGAGGGAGGGGATCCTGCCCCTCTACTCAGCCCTGGTGAGGCCACATCTGGAGCACTGTGTCCAGTGCTTGGCTCCCCAGTACTAGATGTGGAGTTGATACACATACAGTACTAGTACAGGATGTGGAGCTGCTGGAGAGAGTCCAGCGCAGGGCCACAAGGATGATCAGGAGCCTGGAACATCTGGTATATGAGGAGAGGTTCAGGGAGCTGGGCCTGTTCAGCCTGGAGAAGAGGAGACTGAGAGAGGACCTGATCAGTGTCTATAAGAACCTCAAGGAACGGAGTGAGGAGGATGGGGCCATCCTCTTTTCGGTGGTGGCTACTGACAGAACTAGAGGAAATGGTCACAAGCTAAAGCATCAAAAGTTCCATAGCAACTTAAGGAAAAATTTCTTAACAGTCAGGGTGACAGAGCACTGGAATAGGCTGCCCAGAAATGATGTGGAGTCTCCCTCTCTGGAGATCTTCAAAACCTGCCTGAATGCAGGCAGTGTTCTAGGTGTTCCTGCTGGAGCAGGGAGGTTGGACTAGATGATCTCTAGAGGTCCCTTCCAACCTTAAGCATTCTGTGATTCTATGGACAATGTTAAATTCAGGACAAAATAATGTTAGGACTTCATTTTTCCCTGAGTTACCCTTAGTGAAAGAGAGGGAGTCAAACTGTAGCCCTTCCATCTGTTTCTTCGAATATGCTACAGCTTCCTTGTTGATAAGGTCTCCCAGAGCAAACATTGCTGGTTACATACGTGCAATGTCTTTGGCTTCTTCTAAAAACTGTAAGAACTACAACTTTTAACTAGGAATCCCAGCAGAAATAACTCCAGGCTCAACACAGGACCTCTTTTGTCCCTCTGCTTATTTGTTGAGTGATTTCCAGAAAGGTTGGATCTTTGGGCACTGAATTTGTGTACTGAGACTTCTCAGATATCCTCTTACACAGATCGGTTCCCAAACTCTACTTTGCTTCCATTCTTTTGGGAATTTTATGTAATATCTTGAGCAACAGTCCAAGAATAGCAATAGGACAAAATCTAGGACTATTTTCACCCTGCTTAATCCTCTCCTCCTTTCTACATTATTCCCCTAAGCGTCATCATTTTCTCTCTCTACTCCAACTACATGTAAGGTGAAAAAGCAGTGCTGTTGAACGATTAGAGTTTGTGGTCAGAGCTCCTGATGAGTTCAAACGGTTTCCTGTTTGTTTGCTCTTAAAACCTTCCATGTATATTTCTGTACTTAAAGGAAGTATAGACAAACAGGAAGCTTGATGGTGTCTTACGGCCTTTCCAGCTTGGTCATTATCTATATCTTTTGCTAAGCCACCAGCTATAGCCCCATGTCCCTTGTCTGCACCATATCGCCCCTTTTCACTCCCAAGGGTAGGGGTAACAACAAAATGAAGCTGCGAGGAGAGACCCTTTGTGCTGTTTGCCCAGACACCCAATACAAAGTTTTGCACCACTGCCAATCCCCTGCCTGCTACCAATAATGTTTTTCCTTAGCCAAAGTGGAGATCCACTTCATCCCCTTTTTAAAAGGTTCTCATGCTGTCTCACATGGCTGTTTTGCTGGCACTTCTTGTTGGCTGTCTGATCATATGGCTTATGTTACAGAGGAAGGCCCAGAAATATTTCCATTCCTCTCTCCTTCCAAAATAAGGAATTTTACCCCTAGAATTATTTTGGCTTGAGGCCCAGAACAGGTAAAATTCAATCCTAGGCAAACAGTGCTATTTTGTACATATCAAAAGATGATTTAAAAGCTTCTTTGGTGAAACTGCAGAGCTAAAAAAGGAAAGACATCTTTCTTAAGAATCCAACACTCCTTCTTAACCCTTAAAGAATCTAGAATATCAGCCTTTATACATGTAAAAGTATTATATAGCTATTTAAAGGTTACATTTTCATGACTCTTCCAGACTCTATAGAATTTAATCAGTTTAGATGAAAAAAATGAATACTAATTACGAAAAAAATCACAAAATATTTTTGTGCAAAAGGAATGGAAGACAACAAGAGCTTCTAGGAAATATCTTTTATGAGAATCATTAATAAAAGATAAAACAAGAGTAGAATGCAGAGAAGCCGTTTCCTATTTGGGTCAAAATGATTTTTTTTCCAGCTGGCCAAAGCAGCCTGGAGTCTGGTAGTTTCCTTAAAACGGCAGGCAGAGAAGTTGGGTTTAACAGCACTAACATTTCAGGGATTTAATAATGCAGAGGAAAAAAAATGTTAGCTTTGCAGTTTGAAGAGTGCTTAATGCACAAAAAACTAAGCAGGCACTTCCAGGGATCTGCTGTTAGAGTATTACCTTTGGGAAAGTCAGCATTTTGAAGCTATAGGAGCAGAAAAACCTTGCCTTCAGAGTGCATTTTTCCCTATGAAGGCTACAGCATTTCAACTCTGCTATAGAAAGAGAAGGGGAAGGAAGCAAAAGATAACATGGAGGCCTTCTCTTTACTACTGGGTTGGTTTAACAGAACGAGCTCTTCCACTTGCAAGAACCACCTAACTTAAAGACTAGATGGTGGGCATGAAGTTCCCTTTACTCCATGTTAAATAAAGATACAGCAAATTTATATTGTTCATAGCTTACACAATTTATTTCCTTACAATCAGTGATCCCTTAGAGCTAAAGTTATTCATCCAAAGTTAATGTGACATGTTTAGTCTACAATATCAAAAGCTGAGACTTAGCTTCAAGAATACACCAAGATCTGTATATAAATCTGCATAGACAGATTTATAGCTATATGTAAAGCAAAAATTCTTAGACCAAATATATTGTACTCTATTGGTGGAGCTTTCACAGAGCAATGAAAGAATTGAAAAAATATGAAAATATTTGTAAAATACTTGCTTATTATCCACTGAGTATTTGCATGCGTTTGAGAAATGTACAGTTAAAGAGGGTTTTACAAATACTTTATGAAAAACTATTTTCTTTAGAATTCTGTCAGTGCTGACATTTAAGTAGGGGAATTAAATAAACACTTACCACCACCAGCACTTCCCTCTCTGCGGCCACGTGCGCTGCTGTCTCGGCCAGATTTAATGCGCTAGAGAAGAGTAAAACAGGTTTGAAAGAACAGAACAAAAACCCCATTTACTAATATGCATTACAGATAATTATTGAAAACTCAGTTTATTACTAAAACAGTAAAAGAACATTAAACCAGGCTTGCTTTACTACAAGTAATAAAACTTACTTTTTCAACACACAAAACTGTATTAAATCAGTGTTAAATCTAGTATTTACATAAAACTAGAGTTCTATGGAATTCAAACAGAGCATCTCAATAAATTACTTTTCTTCAGATAAAATTTGTACAAGAAATGTGCATAAAAATAGTCCAGGTGACCCTTTGTAAAGTACAGCTGAAAAAACAGGCAAAATGGCCACCTTTGCATGAGTTCAAAGTAGCCTTTGCCTATTAACAACTTGTAAATCCTACAAGCATTTTATTATTGTAAAGATTCAAGAAGGGGGAATAGGGAAATCTATAAAAGGAGCTATTTACTCCATAAATCTTTAATGTTTAATATTTGACATAGCATTGTATGTTAGAGAAAATTTATTTTGTTGCTGGCTGTTAAATGTAGGATAAGGGCAAGGTAAATAAATTAAAAACTATTTTTAAAAATAAGTCAACTCTTGTTGTGCTGAGGAAAGTATCAAAACATCTTCCAGCTGGGTTATTTTTAGGATTATTTGGAAACTTTAACTGTTTGTCAAAGTGATACCTCTGTATTGCATAGCAGACTTGGGTTTCTCATGGTGAAATGCCCTATTTCTTATACGCAAATCTTGCCAACTACAAAAAATATATCTTAGTAAGGGACTTTTTGATGGTTATGTACAAACCTTTATTGTTTAAAGTTCGAAGCTATTAATAAAGTCATCTCTGGATCTTATTTCAATATATGAACTCAGGATCCACTTAAAAAGGATGCATATCCTACCCAACCAGATATGCAGGTCAATTACTACTAGAGATGCTGTCCCAAAGCAAAAAGTTGTATTTGATCACTCATTCATTTTTCTCTAGAAAACATCATGGCATCTGGCAAAGCTGGGATGACACAGAAGACGTGAAAAAACTTGCAGGCTTCTCACCAAAAGAAGGAAAATGACTCCTAAATCAAAACCCATAGCAGTCAGACAGGAAAGCAGTGAGCCTGGCCTGAAACCAGAAACTGTCTCGGAACAGCCAGCCTAGACCCAGAATTTCTCATACTTTTTAGCTATTCTAGGAAATCATCAAGTCTAAAATATTTCCTCCATGATTTTGGTCTAAATCTCCCATTCACAGTCCAGTGAAGCAGCCTGATTTTCTGTTTTTTTCCTCAGTTTGACACACAGTATTTTAGCACTGAATGTTTGACAATTCTGCTTCTGTCTCTCAGAGGGGAGCAGTCCCAATACGCCCTCATTACTACTGCGTACTCCAGAAAGGATAGCGAAATTAATGTTACTGCTCATGTTCTCTGACCTCCAGCATGATGGCTTGGAATCACCTACCTCTGCATGACCAATGCCTGTCATACTGCGTTATCATTATGAGTGCAGCCCTTGCTACAAATGACTCATGTATTACCACCTGGAGAAGGAAAAAAAGTCTGAAAGAGATTTCTCTGCAGACCACTAACTAGGTCTTACTCCCACTTGGCTTCCAGATACCATCCAAGATGTGCTTGTAACAGAAGGTGTTTGCCCTTGGAGTCACAGCTGCAAGCCCGCAGGCAAACCCAGATAGCAGACCCCTCTAGCACAAGGTATCTTACTGGTACCTTCTGTCTTATATCCAACAACAGGTAGTGGAAATGAGAGTCCAGTTGAGCCAAATGGATACAGAGGACTTGAAACATGAGGAAGAACTTCTTAACAGTGAGAGTGACAGAGCCCTGAAACAGGCTGCCCAGAGAGGTTGTGGAGTCTCCTTCTCTGGAGATCTTCCAAACCCGCTTGGATGCCACCCTGTGCCCCATGCTCTGGGTGTCCCTGCTGGAGCAGGGGGTTGGACTAGATGATCTCCAGAGGTCCCTTCCAACTTCAACTACTCTGTGATTCTGTGAAATCTGTCCATCTATTTTAATACATTTTTTTGTGTGTGTGATCAAGCTGAAGAGTGAGTGCTGTTGCAAACCTGAAGGACCAGACAACTGTGGTTGAAGTGAGATTTCTTAATATTCACTTTGTAGAGTCAGATTGTAAAAAAGCTTCAGTGATGGAAGAGAAATTATTACTTAAAATTCAAATATTCTGCATGTTATAAGATGTGTCTAGATTGAGAGGAGAGAAAAAATCTCAAAGAATCTAAGATAAAAGTACCTGAACCACAATTAAAATTTTGCAACAGCTAAACTAAAGCGAGCTGCACTATGGTGGCCAAACCTCATCTCTAAATAAAACACTAATGTGGGGGACATGTCTCTTTATGCCAGATCGTGTGACAGAAAACATGCCCCAAGCATGAGGTAATGTACTTTGAAATATGGCAGTAAACTTTCCAGTTGCAGGTTGGGACGAGACAACATTTCAGAATCTCAGGCTAAGAAGAGGTAGAAAACATCTCATATCCCATGTGAAACTTCAGGACAAAATAATGTCCTCAGAAGTCTCATTTGAGTATTAGACTGTTCCTTTTTTTTCACAACAGTGCTGTTCCTGCAGAACATCTGATCACCTAAACTAAGCAGGAAAAAAGCAGGAAGGAATTGAGCTCATGCTGCAGAAACCCAATTCTACAGACTGCCGTATGGGAAACTACTTACAGGCATTCCCTTAACCAAAGGAGAAAGGATCGGACCCTGTACATATGCATCATCAACAGCGCAGTCCGAATGAGCTGCCACTTAAAGAGCAGTAATTTGATGAGGTCCTTCATGGTCTTTACATCCCAGGATGCTATCCCCAAAACATTACAAAAATACTAAAGCACATGACTCCTGTGATGCTCCGAACTAGTAGCTTATAAGTCAGCCCATATTAAAGGCAGGCATTTAAAATAGGTCCAGTGATTTCCATCTTAAAAATGCCTATTCCTCTCCAGTGGCTGCAAAAGGAATTTAAGATGATTAGTCCAGATACAGATGCCTGAAGGTAAGTGCAGGTCGTCCCCAGCAGTGTCTGAACCTATCATCACTGCTTCACACCACACCCAATCAGTCCCTCATTTTTAGTCATTAAGCTCACTTAAGGGAAATAAATACTAATGTGTGTATATATCAATGCCAAGAAGGTTATGCGAACTTTCACACTGATACCTGTCTTTTTTTAAACTGAAACATGAAAAAAATGTGGTTTTTAATGAAGTTACAAAATCCAATGCTGTGAGAAGCAGGAATAAAAGTTTCTGCATAGAAATGAATCCCACAGATGTTTCTAGATCCTTGGCTGGAAGGAACAACTTGTCCATTCTTGAGAACTGAGCAAAGTTAAGTACTCCACAATATATATTTTGGTATAAAATCCATATGAAAGTACTTATTCTGGTAAAACAATGTCAGAATAGCATTTTTTTTCATAAATTTCTGTATATGTTACACAGGCATTTATTTTTCTCTTCACTGGGTGTAATCACAAAATCATGATTTTGTCTCAAATTGGGAGCAAGAAACGAATTATAACTGGTTTTATTAACTGAAACTGGTATTCCTAATGGAAATATAAGTGGTAAAATATTGAAAGTAGATAATTTTAGAGCCTGAAAATAAAGATTGTAACTCCATGATTACAGATATCAGAGGAATTTCTTAGGACAGAAATATCTAGTAATTCCTAAAGTGGTAGACATCTGGGTACAAAATGAAACAGGCAGTTCCACCTCCATGTGAGGAAGAACTTCTTTCCTGTGAGGGTCACAGAGCCTTGGAACAGGCTGCCCAGAGAGGTTGTGGAGTCTCCTTCTCTGGAGATCTTCCAAACCCACCTGGATGCCATTCTGCGCCCCGTGCTCTAGGTGTCCCTGTTGGAGCAGTGGGGTTGGACTAGATAGATGATCTCTAGATCATCCCCTTCCAACCTCAACTATTCTGTGAATCTCTGATATTAAAAAGCAAGCAAAATGAGAAACATGGTAGATAAGGGAGCCAGGACAGGGAGATGGGAGTCTGTCTGCCACACAGAGTGGCTATATACCTTGCTTTGCAACGTCAGCATAAATTTGAGAAAAACCTCATTTTTGCATATCCAAATATATTTTCTTAAAGAAAAATACACTTTAGCAGTTTGGAAAACAAGCAGGGAATGTGACACTCCAAAGCAGCTGCAGTGTACTTTTTACAGGTGGCTCTAGTGTTCCCTTCACATACCTGCCACCGAATCTTTCCCTTGTACTTAAACCCACAGAAATTCAGGGTTCAAAAAAGTGAGCAATTTAAAACTAAAACTTCAGAACGGCAAAAGAAACACAAATTTCTATAAATCAATAAGCTAAAATGTATCTTAAAGCATCATAAGGACTTCTAGCTTTATAGGTATTACGCAGTTATACTACATAATCATAGAAAAAAAAAAATCAAGCCTACCTGCTCTCTAATTTCTTTTAATTTTTCTACTCTCTTGAGCTTTGTCATATATTCTTGGACTTCTTTCAGTCCCATATCTGTGCAGAGACGAACCAAAAATCGCAGACCTAACAGGAACACAAAACTATATTAGAAAAAAGCTTGCAAGTTTGTCAAACTGTAAGTACATCTTAAAAGCTGTATGGAACATTACAAATAACTATGAATACAGGATGACTCTAGTCCAATATTACCATTCAAGTTGTGATATATGCAAAGAATTCATCATCTCCTGCAATGCAGCTTCTACATACATAAGTCATACATACATCTATATATGTGGAAGACATAAAAAACTAATTTATTTGGCTCAGAACTCCTGATGCTTGCAAAACATTTTGGAAACTGGACAGCATAATAACAGCACTGAGCTGTGGCTGTTACAGAAGCCACTATCACCGGCACTTTTTTTTTCAAAACAATTTACAAATGTCAAGCAAATCAGAATGCATCTTACTGTTTTCTCTTCCTTTAGGTAAGTTTTCAAAAACAGTCTCAACAGAATTAAAAAATTCAGACATGAAGGTCAAACACAGTTCTATGATGATGCCAAATAAAAATCCCTAAAAACATTCAAGTGAAACTTTATACCAACTGGGAAAAACATTGTTGCTATTCCTATGTTTTTGTCAACACCTCAGAAGACCTGCCTCTGAGGCAGACATAAGCATGACATGATTTATTTCCCTCCTGACTGCTCCCACAAATATATTCACTTTTCTTTCTGCTAAGTTAGTTTTCTGCTGGTTTAGTGAGCTAACCTGTTCCACTGAGGGGTCAAATAAGCACAAGACCAGCGTAAGGAAGGGGGCACAGCCAAGGAGTGAAGATTGAAGGAGGTTTCTTTTAGCAGATAACTTTTTAATTGGTTTAATTTTCTTGTCTAACAGCAGCCTCAGTATTGTACTTTTTGAAATAATGTTCAGATAAAAACAGAGTTTTCTAAAAAATTTGCTAAATATTCTACCTCTCTGAGATATAAATAGCCAATATGAAGTGACATTTTGCTCCTGCCATAGAGCAGGGAGTCATAGTATTTAATCTAGGACAACAGAACTGTATGATTCCTCTTCAAAAAAAGAAGTTCATTATAACAGAATAAGACCATTTTATTTTAAAATATAGTAAATTTTGTTGCTACATAATGTCTAAAGATGTTACCTTTAACAACATTGTAGTTTGGAAATATAGCAGTGTGGGATATAAGAGAACGTCCTGATAACCAGTGACAAAGTTTATTTTCTACATGGCTCTTTCATTTACACGACAAGAGTGGCTTCTTCTGCCAAATGAGTTTTATTCTTCAAAGCAATATTTCCTGAAGTTTATTTTGCAATTTTCTAAGGATATTCTAGAGACTCATTGACTTAAAAATCCAAGAACAAAAACTCACCCTCTACATTCTTTAGGTGGGTTTTAGTAAAACTTACTGAAATTTTCTAGTATCTGAAAACATTACAAAAGTTTCAGCTAGTAGAGACTAGAAGTATGTATACATATACAGATTATGCTAAGAAAGATTAAATAACATAATTACAAAATACAGAAAATATGCAAGAGAGGGAGATCAATCAATCAGCAACAATTAAAATTTTCATCTTTCTTCTTCAACACTACCCTATTATTACTTAAATCATGATTCAGTGTTGTCACAAAATGTAGTATTAGTATGAAGAAAAAGTTAACTGAAATATTCTTTTAGAAAAATACTTTCCTTATGTGGATTACTAACACATATATTCAATATAACAATGTTCCCTTTGAGAGGCATCCCACTCAATGAATTGACTTACATTCAACAAAACAACTTACATTCAACATTCTCCGGAAATTTTCTGTGAATGACTTTATATTTGTCTAAAGCTTTCTGGTAGTTACCTGCAAACAAAACAAACAGCTCAAAACACACATATTCAAAAACAAGAAAGGATATCAGATGAGGAATTGATACGGATTGATATCACTTCAGCTTTTCAAGAATCTGATTTAACACTCTAAACCCAAGTTTGGAAAATGAAGCTTAATATTCTTTAACTAGTACCTAACAGGAGAAATTAAAAGCATATGAAAACAATCCAAATTATTCTGTGAAATCTAGAATTGGTGAACACTAGTCCCCACTGATTTTTTTCCTTTGTCCACCTACCTCCAGAACCTCATGCCCAATAACCCCGACTGCACCTTATCATGCTCTGACAAATCTAAAAAGATGATATTTAATCTCACATAATATAGCTTATGTGAGGCTGCAAGTATACAGATAAGTCAATCAGGACTGTCTAACAGTTGAGCTCTGCCTCCTCTTCCTTCAACTGGAGCATGAGTTTGTGTCTCTCTCCCGCCCAAACCCTGATTTTCCTCAGAACTGGTAGCAAAGCAATTCTCTTTGAGACTACAGAGAGGACTGACAGACACTCTGAATATAAAAACTCATTTCCACAGAATATCAGACAAAAAGTTGAGATATCCCCATTTTCTTAATGCTAGGCAGAGATCAAGCTGACCTGGTACATGTTAACTTGATAAGCTGGGAATTCTGCCAGTGTCATAAGCAATCTAAACAGCAGCCAAAACCATTGCATTTCTTTGCTGGGAAAGCAGTTAATCTGTCTGTTTTTAGGGGGTGCTGACTGGTCTTAATTCACTGATCTCAGTGAATTTCCTAACTCCTGTTCCTTTTTTCCACTGTTAAATTAAACTGAGCAGAGTGAGAAAATGCACTGACATATTATTGAAGTCTCTTCTGCAAAATTTTAAAAAAAGGTAAAAGGAGAGCGGCAATGATGGGACAGCAAAAAAAGAAGAGAACCACTTACAGCATTCAAGTGTCTTTAAATGTGATATAGATGATGAAAAAATGGTGTCTTTTTCCATTTGCTTCTAATCACAAGAATATTGCTGTATTATATCGACTGTTTAAAAATTCATCACATTACAACTGCTTCAGAGGTATTCAATGTAATGCAAATACTAAAATATCTAAGAAACTGTATTTACTGTTACAAATGAATAATGGGAACTAAGCAACTTCAAATTCTAATGATTTATGTTAGACAGTACCATAATATACATTTAAAAACTTCTGGCAAATCATTTATGATATAATAACTTATTTTAATTCCCAAGGAGTGTTCTGAGCATAAATCAGTACACACATACTTCTTGGACTTAAAGAAAAGTTACACTTTACTACACGTAAATACAAAGAAAATTCCTATCAAAGTAACATGTAACTGAACTTTCTAAGACATTAAGATCAATAACACACATGCAGAAAATATATAAAAAAAAGAAAAATCAAAACATGTAACTTTTGAAAACAAAATAAATCTCTAACTAAACAAAAAGGAAACTGCTATAGAACTTACCACTTCTTCTATAGCAACTGGCAATCATCAGCTGCCACTTCACTTGTGTCGGCCTGAATAAAAATGAAAAAAAAAAAAAAATTATGCAAGCTGCCACACAATGAATACACAACAGTGTTCCGCATTGCACTGGGAAAAACCTGCTATTAATAGGAAGGGTTTAGCTTGGTCAGCTTGCACATGCTTGACTGCCTCACAGACCTGTAGCCCTGTGTTACAATCGTGCTCCTCCTCATGACTCTATGGACCTTATACAACTCGTTGACCTCAGACACGATCCACTGATCTCTACCCCAAGCAGAGAATCCTGAGGGAAGGGAAGAGCACAAAATGCTGAGGAAATCCCCCCAGGGAGTCCCACTCCCAAGCTGCCTCTTGCCTGGATGCTCCCTCTAGCACACAAGGGTGATAGTGGAAGGTCAGAAAAAAGTACTGGAGAGGTCTGCACATGTACTACAAAACTGTTGGATTCTTTCCTTATTCCTATGAAGATAATGTGAGAACATAGAAAATTTTCATGTCAATAGCTTAAGGATGTTCTGTAAGCCAAGCACTTTTCATCAGTGGTTTATAGTTTGACAGTGGCATGTCCAAAAGGCACCACACACAAGCACTTGCCAACAGGTTTTAAATTTTCCCTCCAAATGACACAGGCCATTTTCATCTCTCCATAACCTGCTTGCTTGCACAGCAGCTGCAACCAAACAACCTCAAGCGAGAGAGTGATTTTGTGTTGTTTGGTTGCAGCTTAATGTGTCTCTTGTTAAAGGTAGCCAAGCAAACATGAACACCACTCTTTATTAAAGCTTATTAGGTGGGTCAGTATGGAAATCCAACAGAGATGGAAGTGGCAGCAGCCAGCATGAGATTTATCCCTTATTAATGTCTGATTCATGTGTACTGCTAGAAGGGAGAATAACAAAAAACTTCCTCAATTCTTTGTCTGACATATTATCTTAAAATACAAAGTAAAATATGATTTTGTAATTAAAACACTGAATACACTAAACAATATTACACTGGTAAAAATGGTGATCAAGACTAAAATAAAGCCAATCCTTTAAAATATAACTTTATTTACAGTCAATAATAGTACTGAGAAGTCTATATTTAACTATTTGCAAATCTAGACTAATTTTTAATATAAAATATTATCTATGTTCTGTTATTTACCATTAATAATTTCATCATTTGTTTCATTTGCAGAAACAAAGAATTTCTCTGCACTACAGACAGGGTATAATTATAGATAATGAAGAATTTCATACATTAACAATTAAAAAATACTTAACAATCTACATGCTTACTGTTTCACACAGGGACCGTCTGCAACATAAGTCTGAAACATTTAGACCTTTGCCAAAACAAATAGTATAGTCAGGCTCTGAATTTCTAGTGTACCATAAAGAGTCCAAAATGCATGTGTAGAACCCAGGTAATAACAGGCACAAGCACAGTTAACTCTGTGTTTAAACTTATGTTGATGCTTTCCTGATTTTTGAATCTGTGAACTTGCCTCCAAATATTTTTGCTTTTAATCTACATCTCTATTTCTTTATTATTATGCCACTTTGAATGCAATATTTGCTTTTCAATTTAATTTTAACTTTCAACTCTTATATAAAGCTAGGATTTTCTCTTCAATAATATTCAATACGCATTCTAACTCAAGCCCCATAAAAAACAGAGTTGTTTCTTACTGAACTTCTAACTACCTATTTGCAGTATAGTCTGAACAAATTGTCAAGTTTGCCTTATTATATTCCAAATATAAGGATCAATTTCATTTGTCAATATATGCTCACTGTCCATTGGAAATTAAATACTGCATATTTTTGACTTAATTCTATATATGATCTGCAATGCCTTTTTTAAAAAAAACAAAAACAAAACAAAAAAAAAAACAGGAGTACAAGGAGAAGATTCAGCAGAAACTGTTAGGAGATGTTTTTCTCTAAATCATCAGTTATCCTCAAATGAGAAAGGCACTATTTTACACAAGACCACAGAGGAGGAAATCTTGGTGGCTTATGAAAGTGGTTTCCCACTTCATAGCTGTGTTTAACTGAAGAGGATACAGATAAGAAGTTCTAATATCTAATACTGTTATGGGTCCTAAAAGGGTTTTTACTTAACATTGAAATTTCCCCCTAAGAACAATATACCCTCTAAACAAACAAAAGTTGAGAAAAATAAATAATATTTCAAAATATATTTAATTCTGACATTTGATTATACTATTAATGTTTTCCAAATGATTCATCTCTAGCTATAATTATAGATATCTAATTACACAATATTTGATTTTGCATAAAATAATAATTACTTACAGAATAAGTGCAGCTCTTTCAAAGTATTCAATGGCTTTTTCACAAAACTGTGTGTCAATGTAGTAGGCTCCAAGCCACTCAATGACTTCAATGTTCGAAGGGAAATGCCGATATGACTGACAAAATAAGAATGGTGAAAGAAACACAATTTTAGTGATAAACAACATCTGCATGTGATTTCTGGAATATCTTACTCAGCTAAGTGTTTAAATTTCCAGATGCCAAAAATATGTAATATGTGAATCAAAGCAGTGCATTATACTTACTAATTAAAAAAAGCTAAATTTTCTAACTACAGAATGCTTTTTTGAAGAGTTACGTGAAATGAGTCTGTCACATTTTCCATCCACCCTTATTTGAAATATTAAGTACTGTTTTAAGCAGGAAAACTTACTTAGATGTGTATATATGTAAATAAGTTGCCTAAAATGTTAAACAGTGCAATAATATAACTTTCATATCTCAAATCAGTTTGCGAGATGACTCACATGAAAACATTCTTTTCTATGAAACACATATGTACATAAATGACATGTTCAGCTTCTTGGAAATTCCCATTGAAATATGCACCAAAACCATCACAAAGTGCCATCAAGCAGCACTCTATTATTCAGTTGCAACCAAGATCTTGTAATCCTCTGACTTTACACAGAGAAAAAAAAAGTACTCGAAGATTGCAAAGCAACTTCTCCAGTCTTATTCCTTTTTCCAAAACAGCAGTCTCTCTACAAACCATGACCAGTAGCATAGGCTGAAAAGACAGTGAATGTCTATGTTTAGGCAACTGAATTTGTCTAAACTAGAGTTATCCTCTGTAGGTGTAAGACAGAATAAGTAGTAACTTTTTTAGGCTTCTTGTACCTGCATGAATCCACCTGAAGCTTTTGGTTTCCATTCACAAACACACATTCTATGAGTGTGAATTTAACCATACAGTCCTTTTCATCAAAAATCAAATTTGGTCTTTGCAGGAATGTTTAAGACTTCAATCCTGTATCTTCTTTTTGTTTATATTTGTTCCTGATTTTTTCTAATGCCTCTGCTTTTTATCATGTACCACCTAACACTACAGGCACACTTAATACACAAGACAGTTTAGAAACTCCTGGAGAATCCAAGAGACAGGTAAGACCTGAAAGCTAAGGAAGGCCTGTGACCTTCTGAAACAGCAGCGAGGAGCTGGGTCTAATATCCTTGGGTGATTGAAATAACACCAGCTGCTCTGTCAGAGCTTGCTTTGTTCTGCTCACAGTTTGGAAGAACAAAACAAAACAAGCAAACAACCAACTCCACCCCCATCCCCCAAAACAAACAAAAAACCAAAAACACCCCACTTGTTTGATTCTCATTCAGGACATAAAATGGGCCTCAACCTAAGCATATGAGAAAACTATACTAATTTCCATTGGATGTGAACTAACACTTCCTCATCTGAATCATATAAATCATTTTTAATGTCTATCTGTGTGGCATATGCTTTAGCTACTACTAAAATGAAGCCAAACCTAGCAAAGAGCATGTTTAACAACAATTACCCCCTCTCTGCAAACTGACATATTTTGTCCATTCCAGTGACAAATTCTTTGAGTCTTTAACACAAAAAAAAAGACATTTAATTAGCTGGAATACTCCAAAGTAGGAGGATAGGAGGGGTAGGAGGAGGATAACAAATTAATAGCACATGTGTGAAGAAGGCAGGAATCTCTGCTTTGCTGGTTCAAGAGATCCCTAGAGTTTCTCAACTGCCACAGGAAGATGAAAGAACCCAGATTCCCTCCCTTTTCTCTGTCCAAAATGAAAAGAAAAAAAAAAATTAAATCCCTCAGGTCATTGCACTGACCTGATTCAAGCAAACGGCTGGCTCATTTAACAGAGGCTCCAGTGGAAATACATGGAAGCAGTGAAGACCAGGTGAAAATTTTTTAAACCAACTCCATAGTGTACAACCATAACATTAATATATAGACACATACATATATAGCCACTACACACTCATATGTACCTTCCAAATAAGGCAGTCAATTTATACATTTTCAAAATCACATTTATTACATCCATTTCTGACTCTCTGGTTCAGAGTAAACTGTAAATAAAAGCAAAAGCAAACAAACAAAAAACCCCACAAGCTTTAGGGGTCAATGTAAATTAAAAAGTCCCCAATTCTCATTCTTGTTCTTTTCAATAACATTTTAAATCATTGAAGGGAATTAGCCATTAATCTGATGCACGAGACAATGAAAACATAGAAAATGCATTGGAAAAGTAATAAAGAGCAAGTACCTCATAGTAGTAATGAAAAGCTTGGGATTTATCACCTTCGTTATCATATAACTTCCCTAGTTTTGAAAGTACACGTGGGTCAGTTGGCACTACGCTGATCAACTGCATGAGCCAATCTATGGCTTGATTGGGATCGTCCATCGCTTCATATCTGAGGTTTCTTCAGTTAAGGACAACCCTAGTACTACTGATACTTGGTTTACTGTGAATTCCCATCACTTTATATCATGCAAGACTATATACCAGTCACTCCAGTGTGGGAATTTTTTGGGAATTTTTACATATTGCCTTCATAACTTCTTCCCTATCAGAAACAGTTCTGGTTGAACTGAAGAAAGGGAAACAATTCAGAGGTTTCGTCAGCTTTTTCACCTTAAAAAGATGGTAGGCTTTCTTTTGTTAATTTTATTCCGACTTCCTCACTTATAACAACAAGGTGTGAGAATTAGGCATTTATGTCTAGCCTTCACAACTGGTACAGGAACAACCAGGACACAGAGGACGGAAGGCTTTCCAGTCTACTCTGAAAGAACAATTTTCTTACACAAAGCAACCAGAGTAGAGCTTTCCAAACCAAACTTCAATTCCATCTACAAGATTACTTTTTCTTAAGGGTTTTACTCATTGGGTTCATATCTGTCACATTATTTTCATAATAATATTAGCAGTGCACAGGAAGCACTTTGATTCTGGGTATAACTGTTTAAATATTCCGTGAAACAATGATTAACACAAGAAGAAGTCTTAATGTATTACTTACTGCGTCTTTTTTAAGCATCAGAGAAACACATTTAATGGACACAAATGTACATTTCTTAATCTTTGTGTCATGAGTAGAATATATGTAAAACTCAATGAGATGAGTTTACTAAAGTCACCATCACGAGGCAGTAAAAGATACATGTTTGCTATTTGGTGAAGAACTTGGGCATTATTTCGAAGAATTGCATGAAGTTTCAGAAAACAATCCAAAGCTTCATCTACTCTATTTAACTTCTTGTACGATAAACCTAAGGAAATAAAGATTACAACATTAACACAACAAGAAAAAGATGACTGCAGCACAATAACTGACAACATAACCATGAAAAATTAAGTAACAGAGTATTCAGGATGTTATCAAGCTGTATTTTTATCTGAATATTTACTTTATGTTCAACAAACAATTCCTGGGTTGGGGGGAGAGAGAGGGGAAGATAAATGTTTTTGTTTTGTAGCAGTTTTTTGAAAATCAATAATATTTCTTTTCTGAAAAAAAATCCACACAAACAAAAGAAAAATATATCCACACATTTCAAATACTGAGAGTCATGACTAAATCCACAAAAATTTGCTGGGAGATTGAGTTCCAGTGTAACTGCCTTGACACTGATGGAATCTCTACTTGAGAGCCCTCCTCACAGCCCTTCCTTTACGGTCACTTGCACTGAGCATGACACATCAAACTGATACAAGTAGTAAACTGAACCTAACGAAAGACCAAGGTCATGCATCACCTCATTTTTTGAGCAAGGAGAATGAGGGAACAAGATGCCTATCAGGAGTGGAAAGACTCTGGTAAATAAAAAATAATGTGTATTTTGAGTAGATGGTAACCCTTGTAGCAATTTTATCTTCAAAATGATTTACCCATATCAACTAATAATGGCAGATGATTAACAGTGGTATAGTATTTTTATGAAAGAGGCAGGAAGCACAAACTTTGTTACAACATAAAGACAAGACTTTGTTATAACATCAACTACCAAATAAACTAATAATTATTAGTTTATCAGATTCTCAGAAACACTAACATTACATTCATGCAAAACATAAATCTCAAAAATACCTTTTGCTTACCAAGGTTGTAAAGTGCTTCAGTGCATGAGGAATCATTCCTGAGAGCTTCTTTATAGAATTCAGCTGCTTTCTCATAGTCTCCATTTGCAAAAACAGTATTTCCTTTATTAGTCAGTGCTGCTGGATTGTATCTATCAGAATTTACTGCTAAATCTGCATAGTCAGTTGCTTGTGCCAATTCATTCTCCTACATGAACAAAACAGACATTGTATTAGTAATTTGTCAGTTGATTTTCTTGACACTAACTGTGGTTTCCAATAGTTACTACAGTAGAATTTCAAAAGACTTAAAAAAACAAAACAAACCAACCAACCAAACAAACAAACAAAAAAACTTCAACCCTCAAGTATGGCTAACATGTTTGCCTAAAGTTGACCAGCTCTTTCAAGCTACATAGGACACCTGATACCTGTTTTGCTATAATAAACCCAAATAACCCCCACAATTCGCATGCACACACCCCTCTCCAACCTGCAAACTTTTTATGTTCCTGAAGCTCAGACAGGGTCTTCAGGATTTGTGTTTTAAATATCATTGCTGAGCTTCACACTGCTGTGTCAATCATCCTGTAGGTTCCTTCTGCAGCCTGACTCTCATTGTCTCTCTGCTTCCAGCAGCAGTAAAAAAGAGACAGGCCCCAAACTTCAACTACAGCCAGGAAAGACTGTCCCCCAACTGCTTCTCTAACAGGTGCAGATGCAGTTTCTTTTTAATGCAGATTATTTGACAAACACAAAAATTCCTACATAGACACAAAGACTGCAACATGAGCTTTGGTTCTTAACCTACTGCATTACAGCAAACACTTACCAAATAATAAAGGAATGAAAGGTTTGTGGCAGCTGCACTCTTTACTCTGCTATCCTTTTTTTCAAATGTTTTTAAAGTCTCCACAGCCTAGAAGCAATTTACAAGCAACTTACTTCCATTGTATCAAACTTGTACCAAAATTCTTTCAGAAAACATACACATTGATAAACTGCACAGAATATAAGAAATAAACAGCTTAAATTATTAACAGATTCCCTCATATAATCATATATATGATCATTACTATGGTTGTGTGCATATGTGCATGCACATACATATACATACTTACCCACAAAAACACAAATACTAAATTGCCCATTCTACTGAAAAGTTAATATTTGGACTAGTTGTAACTATATATCTGACAATTCTATTCATAGAGAACACAAGTTTATATTATTTGCTTTTGATTTTGTCTACTAATTAAAATATTCACATTTGTGTTTTCCAGTTCTATTGCATTAACTACTTTCATGAAAAAGATAAGAAAGATATGTTATATAAAAACATCTAAGACCATATAGGACTGGTTTTCAATCTGTAGCTGTTTTTGTCTAATGTGAAGAAGAAAACACATTCTAAGATTATAAAGTACTCCCAACCACCAAACAGACTTAAATATAAAGGGCAGATTTTTTTTCTGCTTGACTATGTGATGCTTGTAAGTACAAACTCAAAAAGAAGATCTGGTTTCTTTATACTAAGTAATTGTATTAGCTACATGAAGTATTAGCATATAACAGTGGGCCCAGTTCTTTCCTCTGTTACAACACAGATGTAGCAACCTCAGTTTAGGCATCGTCATTAGCAATTTGAAAGCCTCTTCTTCCTTTCCATGAAAGCTGCAATCAGCTGTTTACCATCAAAGAAAATGTCTGATACTCTATAGGGAATGCCATCGTGGACAAAAGGAAAGCATGTTCTCATTAGCTTTCATGCATACTGTTTTTATAGCTACTTTACACAAAATACATAACTGCCCTAGTGATGTGTAAAATGATAAATGAAGCAGTACATAAAGCTAGATGTAGCTCACTGATTAAATTACATTCTACCTAGAAATACAAACTACTAAAGGTCAGAATATTTTCTTAATAACAGAAAACTCACTAAAGAAATATGGTGATTTTAAACCATGAATAGGATTTCAAAAGTTTGAACCTAGGGTTTGTAGTCTCTGAAATGTGAAGTTTTAGCTTTGGCAATTTAATTTTTTATCACTTCCAGCAAAAAAAGAAATGGTCCTAAATATTTACAGATACTTTAGAATATCTCAGGTACTCTACTGTTATCAACGTGCTTCTTTGAGCAAAAGCTGTGCATTTGTTACAATGGAATTCTCCTTCCCTGAACTTAGCTACATAGTTCAAAGTTACTTTTCAGTAAAACATATTCTATTGCAGTTGATTTATTTACCTTTGCTTTGCTGCAAAAAAAAGTACATATGATCCCGAACTCTGTTCACTTACTAATAAATACACTGCAGATCTCTCAACCATTTCAGCTATATGGGGTCTTGGAATGAAAATCCACAGCAATGTTCCTTTTGCTCTTGCAGAGTGGAAATGCTGTTTCTGCATCACCATTTTATATATTTCCAAATAATTTCTCATTTTTAATCCTGAAATAACGATTACTTGGACTGAACGACCTAAACACAGGTTGTTCAAATTATTCTTTAATGTCTGATTTTGTGTGGCTTAAAGAAGTTAAGCTTCAAAAGCAGCAAGCCTGACCTATGCAGAATCTGCCAGAGACATTAAGCAACTGTATGGCTTAATGGCACGTATGGTAATGTTTTTTCTTCCACACCAAGAATATATTCAAATTATCTAAAATAAATGTAATAAATAAAATACAATCTAGAAATACTTACGGAATTTCAAACTGATTTCGTTTTAATTTAGGTTGTGACTGTTTTAAATAACATGCATTATAATGAACACAAAGTTAAACCTACTACAGTTACAGCATTTTTTTTTAACCATACTAGAACTTCCAGCCTTTAAATTGAATATTTCAGAAAATTTCCTTCTTGTTCTTCAGCCAAAGGTGTGTTGAACAGGTGGTGAGTTAGCAAGGATATAACCAACAGACAGGATGAATTTAAGTGTCAGCTGCAGTTTTATTAGAACAAAATAAATTCAGTGTATCATTCTGCAGTCCAATCTGCTATCCCAGCATTTAAATAGTTCCAGTGCAGGTTAAAGGTCTCCTACCCCATAATCAAAACAAAATGAGCTTCTTCTGCATTTATCACTTATTCCTAACCTCCAACTCCTTTCCCTCTCCTACACTGGAGTGCTCTAAAGGAACATCAGTAAATTTTGCATCTCATTTATCTCCAAGAATTGAAACATGTATTTAACCTGTGCTGGATACCAACTGGAAATTGCAAAAAAAAAAAAAAAAACCCAAACAAACAAACAAAAAAACAACCATCCAAATAGTAAAGTTTTGAGATCCTACTACGATTTACATACCTGTCTCACACTGCAAAAATGATCAAAAGAGGTACTAGACTTGACAAATTTTTCCAAGCTTTTAAACTGTTTCCTAATCTTAGAAAGCTACCAGTTAAACTCGCATCATGACAAAGGACAACTTTCTTTCTGTGTCCACAGTGAAGGGGAACAGGGCAGAGTGGACAGGAAGAGCAAGAGCAGTTCAGGAAGACAGAAGACCTTAAATATGAAAAGAGAAGACAAGCTTAAACCAAGCAGAAGGCCCCTGCCTGCATCCCTCTAAGCTGTAGGATGGTGAAGGACCTTAGAAGATGATGGAGATCACCTTCAGCTGCAGTTTTGCTGTATATGATCTCTCACACTTCTTACCACGCATGCAAACCCAGAAGCTGTGATATCCCTTCTAATTTATTCACCACCCATCGGTGAATGCATTGGAAAGCACGTGGCAGAAGGAGACTGAGCAAACCCTGACAAATATTTATGCTTTTCATTCAGATGAGGCAGTTTTCCAGCTTCCCACATTTCAAACCAAGACTTTTTTCACAGTCAAAGAAAAGATTCCATGAGGGGAGTTGATCATGAAATTCGTAGGCAGAAGTTAGTTTGTACTAGGACTAGATAGCAGGATGGTACCTCAGCTACATAAATGCACACATGTAGACTCTACATACTTACATAACCAAAACTTAATTTGCATGCATATTTACAAACGTAACAAAATACGTTTAAATAGAAGCGCGAGTAGGATGAAAACACGAATCTTTTTAAGTAATGTTATATGGATTAAATTTCTTATAATGCACAACTAAACAACTTTTTCCACATCTTATTCATGATAAATGATATTGGCCATCAAGAGAGGAAAGGGATGCACCTCAATGCTACTACTTCACATTTTTTTCCATCTTCTACTTACTGAACTGATGATGAAATCCAAGACAGAGGCATTTGCACTTTTAAACTCTTTCTTCTTACAAATAATTTTACTGTGTTAACATTTGCAATCCTATCTTATTATGGTTTGTTAAAATACTTCTGCTTTTTATCGGTTACTTAAAACTTCAAACAAAAGGGTCAGTAGATCTAACTTCTGAACTTCTGCCAAATAATGAATTTTGAGCACCAAGCTATACTACTACTTGGAAGCATTGATGCTATTTCTTTTCAGTGCCCTTCATCATTTGTTAATATATATTCAGGTTCAAAAAGCTATAAGATCTTTTCATTAATGGTGTTTCCTTCTACCTCTCTTCATCCATCTCTCTAGGAGCAAAGGTTTTTCTAGGTGGAAGGGAAAGATGCAAGACACTATGCAAATTCACCTATTTTAATTCCAGTTTGCTTTTCAGAGGAAATATAGAAAGGATGACTAAAGTTCAAAGTTAGATTGTAGCACTTGACCGCATGTTGTAGTATATAGGGAACAATAAGAGAGTCATAACATGAACAATAGTAATATATATGAAATTCATCTGCATATATTTTGGTAACATATCTGAGAAAAAATAAACAACTTCTTGTTGTTTAGCTGCCCTGCTTTCCAAGCTCCACTGACTGCCTGGATGTCCATTAACTGTAATGTACACTTGGAGAACCAGTGCAGATTTAGATGTGTTAATCTGGAACTGAATTGAACTGCAATCACTACAACTTCTGTGGCAAAAAAAAAAAAAAAAAAGTAAAAGTTACCTCACTTCAGATGACTAGCATCAATATAATATATAAATTACACTTGCATAAATCATTCTTATCTTTGATGAAAAATAGGCTGCTACTATGTAACATGTAGTTTTACACAATATTAATAAAAATAGTAATGTGAAAAGATACTATACCTGGTTAAAATCCTTTTGCTTCAAATACGTAGTAGCTTTATTAATTTCGAGGTCATTGGCTAACTCTACATACTGAGAAGCTTTTACTACTTCAACACACCTGCAATAGAAATACACAAAGATAAACAAAATATATCGGTGTAAATGCCACATTGTTAACGTTTTGCTCCCAATTTTTGTCTAAAATGAATTGTTCTTAGCTACTCCTCCTTTCAAAAGTATAAAACACTTCCACTAATTAAAAGTTGTTTTAAAAGAATATATTCCTATAACCTACCCAAATAATGCTGTCTCAGCTCTTGTTTGTCAGTCAGCTGCTTAAATCTCATAAAATTTTCCATCACTGAGCAATCTTTTTAATACTGGTATCAGATATAGACCCAAATAAATGCTGGATGAAAAATTTTATATTTAGCTTTAGAATCTTGTTTTTTTTTTTTTTTTTCTCCCACTGTTTTTTTCCTTACATTTCTGTAAGATTTAATATAGCAAAATGGCACAGAGCTCAGGACACATTGCTCAACCTCTGAATAATAACATGTTATTTGAAAATACTAACAGATATGATATATGAATTAGTGATATCATACAGAAATGTATTTTGTAGTATATACTGCATATTTTAAAATTTTGCAATAATAAATGAATGGAGGCTTTATATACAACTTCAGCTTGTACTATGTATTGCAAGATTTTCTGAAGAAACCCATTAAGACCATTTTCCAAGCCTTTTGCTTTTTGAATAGCACCAAGGAGTATATAAGGAGTATATATGGCAAGGTAAACGAAATAAAGGAACCTTTTTTGTTTTTCTTGAACAAAAAACAAGCAGAAATAAATTTGATTTGCTCAGGTGGGCAAGTTATAAAGTAGCAAGCTAATTGTCACAGAACATACTGCTTTGGTTCTGACGAGTAATTATGGAAAAATAGCTAATATTAAATCACTAAACACCATCTTGTGGGCTCTGGCAGATTAAACATGTCTTCAGTGTGGTAGATGATTTAATTTCAGTATAAGTATCTTTATCAATATTGCAATCATAGGCCCTGCAAGTTTTGAAAACATATCTATTCAATAAAAAAAGGAAAGCTCTCTCCACTAGATTTCACTTTCTTACTACAATTTTTCATATACTGAAACAATTGATTACTGAATATATTCTGTTAGGCCTTATAACAGAAAAGTAAAAACCAAAATAAAAATGTAAAAGCTAAGTATATATATATAAGCTGTAAACTGTAAACTAAACTAGAAAGAAAAATCAAAACATTAAGTTGCATCATCAGCCCTCT
>JAUBNY010000877.1:6069715-6080299 GCA_032275445.1 Crypturellus soui
GAACAGGCTGCCCAGAGAGGTTGTGGAGTCTCCTTCTCTGGAGATCTTCAAGACCCGCTTGGATGCCACCCTGTGCCCTGTGCTGTAGGTGGCCCTGCGTGTGCAGGGGGGTTGGACTAGATGACCTCTGGAGGTCCCTTCCAACCTTAGACATTCTATGACTCTGTGATTCTGTGATCTGTCAGAAAGAAGCTATGACTTTTATGGGAGCCTATGCTCTTAATAAGACCACTGATATATACTTTTTATATATGTCTTTCATGAATAATAACAAAATAGTGCTTGAAGCACTGATGGACATGAAAGTTATTTTCTTTGTGCTTCATCTAAATTTCCAAACTATTTTTTCTTTGTGTTCTCTTTTTGTAATTTTACTACATTTCAAGCAAGTACACTTTAATCTCTAACAACTTTGATAGCCTTATTTCTATTCCAAAAGACTAGGTAAATCCCACTGTATCAAAGGTATAGTTTCAACTGTGCTATTTTGAGCCTTTAATAGTAGGAGAATCATTGTAGATAAGAGAGAGGTGCAGGCCTGAGGCAGTTTCTATCTTTTCACTATACTGCTGTCAACATTTTTAATGCAAGTCATGTTCTGTTGGTGTTTTGCACTTTCAAAATAGGGAAAAACTGTTTCTTTGTTCTGATTTTTAAGTCACTTTTCAATCCGTGTGGTTGGGGGGTAATGTTTTGAAAATATCAGTATCAGCAACTCACAGTCTTTGAAAAACTCGTAAAATTCAGACTTTACTCAATCTAAGCATGTCTGTCTTTTTTTACTATGAAGGAAGATTGCCTTGCATGATTCTCTCTGGTAACAGAGATTTCTTTAACCTACGAAGCCCTGGGGTAGAAGTTAAACTAAGAATGTTTGCAGTAGAGGCACAGCAATACAATGTTACATTTGTCCAAAATTACCATATTACTAATCCTTCTGTGGTTCGATATGTAAATACTGCCATTAGATTGAGCAATCTAAGTCATCTTGGATGCAGAGCACAGACATTGTTTTGAATTTACTTATGAATGCTTTAGTACTTTAATGCTAATGATTGTGTATTACTTTTAACTGTTGTAAGGAGCAGTGAAACAGAACTATGAGATGTAATTTCAAGTTCACTTATATTTCTACTAGTTGTAAAGGTCTGAACATTATTTGTTATATATTGATCAGTGTTTCTATTTCTGCTGTGTTCTTTTTTTTTAATATGGTAAATGCTTGGAAAAATCTACCTTGTTGATAGAGGACTGCTGTATCTGCGCTGCACTGTATCAGATTTTCAGCATATTTTTAAATATTTTTGTCTCAGGGCCATATAGGGGGGTTCAGGGCCATATGAACCAAGAAAGAAAAATAGTGGCAATCTTGGTAAGTATTGTGAAGTTGCTTGAAATAATCTTAAATCACCCCCTTTATTCAAACAGCGTCTATTTGTGAGGACCTTGAAAAATGAGCTTGAACATTCTCATCTGGGCTCTCACCTCAAAAATATTCTTAGTAATAGCAAGCGATTTTATACATGCCTATACATGCAGGTACAGCTGTGTTAATAATGTTTGCTTGGAAAAGCTTGTCAGGAGTAGACTCAAAAGCTTGCGGACTGTATTTTAGTTCCCAAATGTAGCTTGGCAGCTGATGACCTTTCACCCCCTCTGTTTTCTTTGGCAGTGCTGTATTGGGACGTATGGTGCGTGAGGCCTGGGATGTGGGTTGTATAATAGGAGAAGACCATATGGCTGTGGTCTTCTGGACTACGACTATGTCTTTTGGTGGGCACAATTTGAACATCAAACTCTACAGAAGGCTACCAGTGCAGTCTTGAAACCTCCATCCCTTGCTGGGAATTCACATGCTTAAGTAGAACTGGTTGGTGGATCATGCATTGGGGTCACCAGCTTCTACCATCTGGCTGCAAGAGCAGGAGAGGCTGCAACAGAGCCAGAAGTCTGAGCCAGAACAGAACCTGCCAGCAGTGCTGGGAATGCAGGACTGGGCCGGGCTTGGGAATGGGAAGTGTAGTGGCAAGGTGGTGGAAAAATTAGAAGACAAGGGAGTTGTAGGAAATTAAGAGAACCAAGGCTGGTTTGGAAACATACAGTGAATGCAAGGAGGAAGATTTTGGTCATGTGGGTGTTTTGGAATGTGGTTTTAAGAATGCAGAAGTTTGACTTTTAACTAAATACTCAAATACTTTTAAAAGTATCTAGAAGCAAAAGCCATAGTTTCATTTATGGGTCTAAAAGAAGGAATTCAAGAAAGCACTCAACTTTGAGGCAAGCATGCTGAAATGAGACAGTTTATGTTGCATCCAAGTTGGTCTTTCATGTGACAAAATGTCTTTTTGAACATTATTTTGACTTACAAGTCACAATAGTACTCTGGCAGTGCTGGTGTTTATGGTAGAAATTTGTGCATCCCTTATCTCTGCTCTGTATTTGTTCCATAAAAAAATGTAGATACTGCAGACACTCCAGTTGTATCTTCATCTGCACATGTCTTTAAGGTCATTTATCTGAGAACTTGTTGCAAGAAGTTTACATGAGAACATCTAGCATATATGAAACTGAAGTTCCTGTAGTTTTTTTATTTGTATTTTTAATTCCTCCGTCTCTGTTAAATTGTTGTAATGTTGATTATGGTGAGAGTAGGAGACTTCCTGTGAGAGACTGAGGCTGAAGATCCTTATACCTCCGATATTTGTAGCCTTCATGACGCTAAATTTTGTTACTACAAACCGGGAACTATTAGAATGATCTGTAGGCAGTAGTAGGAAAAATATCTCTGCTTTCTCTGTTATTCCCTGTTGTCATTTATTTACTTTTTCATACTTCCATTGACAGTTGTCACTGGTATGTCTGATTTAGTTCACAGCTCCTTGGAGCACAGGCTTATCCCCTTTATTTGTCCAGAAAGCACCCTGTACCCTACTTATATGATTGCTTTGGCAGTAAATCCCATTTGCAGATTCTTAACAGTACAAGTACCTTTCTTAGTAGCACAGTATTCGTTTGCAAAAGAGGATTTGTAAATAGCTGGAATCTGTCTCATTCTGAAGATCCTCTATAAAGTTTTAGTTGACTCTATCCAGAAAATAACAACCAAACCATTTCAGTGCTGCATTAGATCAAAAGTTTCAAACCCTATTTTGAACATCCCTGACTATCCTTTTACTGTTGATAGCTGTCTAGAAGTTTAGCTGGGTGAAATATTTTTCTAAGCATCCCTGGGAATTTTTGCAAGGGCGTCATGAAATACAGCATCAGCAGTAGGTGAGGAAAACACAGTTGATCTTTAGCCCTGATCTCATTTAGGAGATTCACTGCTTTTGTGAACCTGCTAAAATTATTTTGTATGTTGTGTGGTTGATATGTCTCTCAAGATTGTGTATTTTCTTCTGTATAGCTTTTGATATCATTTTAATATATTCTTTAAAACTAGGTTTGCTGATAGATTGTAGACATTGTGAAAGATCAGAAGAACTGGCAGCTCTGCCATTAAGGGTGTGGGTTTTTTGGTTAAACTTTTGGAAAATTAGCAGTCCTGACTTGACTATGTATCCATTTTAGCTCATTTTCACAGCAATCATTTATGAATTGGTGAAGCAGTTGGCTTCAGTCCCTAGTCTATGTACCTCTCCCTTTTCAGGTGACCAGCTTGGCAGTCTGTAAACATTGGCAAGGCTTTTAACTGCAGAATCATTATTGTTATTATAAGTAATGACAAAATTTGTGTTATAGTGTTATCCAGGGAACCCCTACTAAAGGTGAAAGATAAGGTAGGGGTTTAACAATCTAGTTAGGAAGGGTGTTCCATTCAGAAGGGATATCATTAAAGGAAGTTCAAAGAGCTGGGCAGAAAAAATCCCTGGTTGGTGTTGATACCAAGTTGATACCCTGTTTGTTACACAGTGAGGTGAGTGAGGGTGTCATGTAGGAGTGTAATTCAGGCCAGGAAAGAAAGGAGGTGCAAAGTAAGGAGGAGTGGGATAGGTTTCTTGAACATAATGAAATAGAAAGAAAAGGAGTTGGTTGAAGGATCTAGGAGAAAAGTAATTTGCTCAAAATGACAGGACAGGAAAAGATGTCATCAGGGTGTATATTGAAGAGACTCGATCCAAATGATAGTGAAGGGAAGGGTATAACAAATGCTGCTAAGGGAGAATGATTAGCAGTGATCAGAGGAAAAAAAAGTTTTGATCTTGGAGATAGATGTTATAGGGGATGAAGTGGCAGATTTGGAGACAGGAATTTTGCGGTCCAGGAGAGAAGTAGAGTCCAAACTAACTGTGCATGGGCTGGAGTGAGTATGAAAATGTGATGAGCTGACAGTGTCAGAAATAAATTGTCTTTTTGGCCGTGTCACGTTTAACATGATTACAAGGCACTGTCAGCGACAGAGGAGGAGATGTGGGTGTGACTCACAGATGTACAGATTGTTCATTAAATCCAAGCAAGTTGGTCAGGTCTTAAAGGTGGAGACTGCAGAACCTCCATGCGTTTTGCAAAGGAGAAGAGGCCCCTCCATAGTGAGGGTCACTGACAGAAAAACAGAGGAGACCATACGTTAAGGCCTCACAGGAGATTAAAATCTCTAAGGAGATGTCACAGGCAGCATGGAGGATCCCAATCTAGCCTAGATCTGAAGCTTTGGCCATCGAGGTCAGTGAGGATTTTGGTGCATTTTGTTTTAAATTTCCTGTAGCTATAAAAGTATACTTCCAGTGAACAAGGTTTTAACTCTAAACATTTCTTCTTCTGTGTGAAAAGTACTCTGGGGGAAGGCTTATAAGAATGGCCATGCAGAATGAAAAGATTGAAAATTTCTCCTGGAGAGATTATATTTCCTGCTAGACTTAATGAAACGATTGGGAGTTTCTCTTTTACTCCTTAGCATAAACGCCAATCCTTATGGAAGGCACCTTGCTAACGTCATACCTACTCTGAACCATTTCCACCACCTTATTCCTTAATAAGGTGATGGAATTCCTTAATATAAGTAGTAGTAAAGTTGTTCTCTAAGAGAAGATTATTAAAGTTGCTCCTCATTTATGTTTTTTTTTTTCAGTTCTGAACAGATAAAGTAAAAGGCTTTTGTTTAGGGAGTCTGTGTGACAAGGAAAAATAGGATCCACATTTGTAGAACAATATGAGCCTCAACTGAAGAGGTCTGTCATGATCTTTCTCTCTGTTAGCACTATTTTTTGTCTTTTGGCAGCTGTAGCCATAACATGGCACCTATAGCCAAAAGGCCAAGAGCAAAGCACTCTTGCCTATGATACTGTGGTTACCTGCTCTTCAAATGCCAGCATTGAAACTGAGGACTGCAATGTCAGAAGAAATAAATCTTTTTTTTTTTTATTTGAAAATTAATTTGCAGTGTTTCTTACGTGTTTGTACAGTCTTATCTGAGTCTATTAACTCCTTACTGTTACATTTACAACTTTTATTTACTGGTATGGTTCAAATGCTTGTCTGGAACATGATTCTTATGGTGAAATTTTGGCCACAAATCCACATGAGTCAGAAAAAAAGCAAAAAATCACTCACTGAGCGTAGCTTTACCAGCATAACCCAGGGCTCAGATGAAGCTCTTCCCACAGAAGAATGCCCTTGTTGGCTCAGGCTGTTGTTCAGATAAGTTGCATTGCATTGTCGAGGGAAGAACTCTTTAACAGAACATATGGTGCCTGTCTTAGCCCAGTTGGCATTGGTTCCATAATGTCAGCACAGTTCAAGCCTTGTTTTTTGGTTTCTGGCCTTACTCAGACCTTCCGGTCTGCCTTTACACAAGTCACTTTTCCATTCCTGTGCCTTACTTTTGAGTAACAGAAAACAGTACTTCCTTATGGCTGCTGCTTTATGTGTAACTGAACTGCTGCCAGAACTGTGTGTTCCAAAAACGTTGGCTACATCTTAGTATTATCATTCCCTTTTCAAGAAAGAGTTCAAAAAACACCTGCAACAATGATTCAGACAGACTTAATTTTGATCGATGTCTACCAGCAGATTAAGATTTGAGACTGAGTCTCTTAAAAGGCTCTGTTTAAGTCTGTGATGATGAAACTCATTTTTTGTGACCAGCTGTAGAGGTTGTTTTGGTCCTTCACTTATGATTTTCTTTTAAAGTAACAATATTTTGGAGTTTGCGTGGTTGAGAAACCCAAGGAGGCAACATGGGTAGGATTCAGCTCACTTAAATGGAGATTTTTACAGAGTAGACATAGACATTCAAGCTCCTCCCTCTAGTCATTCATCTAGTGAGAAAAATTAAGGTCTTTTAGGACAAAACTAATCTGACCTATGCTTACTTTAGGATGCCAGTTGTCTTTTCCTCTGTAGTGATTATAAAGAGAGACCAGATATCTAGGTTCAGATGTCATTGGTGAGGAAGACTCTGTCCTGGGTGCCCATAACTCTGGTAGATCACTGACTTATGAAGGGAGCATGTCAGACTGGATCCTGAGAGAGAAGTTTATGAGAGAAACAGTCCTGTCTTTGGCCAAGCAGATGAGTGTATTCTGCTGTATTCTGCAGCACTTGTGGAGAACAAGACGCTGAGAAGGCAGAAAGAGGAGATTTTTGTCTCAGCAGAGGATAAGAAGACAAAGTAGAAGCAGTTCAGCGTCTCTGCAACCATCTTAAAAAGCAGAAAAAAAATCTTCATATGTCCCTTGGGATAAAGAGAACAACTTCTTGAAAACAAATTTTATCTGATAAAAGTGGTTAGAACAGGTATTAGTTTGTGTCTCTCAAATAGGTGGAAAACGAACATCATATAATAAAGATTGTTCTTCTCAAGTCAATCTGTATATTTATGAACTGTAACTCTTGTAAGTGTTCTCATTGTCGCCCTAACGTGAACTCAATAGAGGTGTTGGCCTTCTCGTCATTGATACCATGTGGGTGTAACAGCAGTGCTCAGCTCTGACAGGAAAAAGTCTTCATTTTGCATATTCCATATCCTGCCAGTTCTAAGATTTGAGGCTAGCAATGAACTCAAGCACCTGGGCAGGTTGAGGCTGGATAGGTTGAATGTTTAATGAGTTATTTGCTAGGGAGTGCCGGCCGTATGGCCTGTGTGCTCGGTCAGCCTTTTTTGGCCAACTTTTGCAGGTGGTAGGTGCTTCTGGGCCCTCTGCACTGCCCTTCTGTCAGAATAATGATTCTGCGCTGGAATCCAGAGCTGAGAGAATATGAAGGGAGCCAGAACTTACATATGTAAGAGTACTGGTACAGTACTTGGATTTTTCTCGAACTATTTTGTTCAGGTGTTGTTAAGACTGTCGCATTAACTCTGTCTTCTTGATTCTCAGTTTCTAAAGAAAAAAATGTGTATTGATGACATAAATAGCTCAATGTAATTCTAGTAACATAAATTATTGTAAGTGATAAGTATCAGGCCAACTAGTAGGTACAGATAGTCTAGATTAAATGCAAACTAAATTTGCATCTACCCTAAAATATGCATATAAAATATTGTCAAAGTATAATTGGGTTCTAAAGCATTCATATGAATATATGAAAAAAGATACACCAATTAGTTTACATTAATGATGGTGGCTTGGGTTTTTTTGGTGGTTTATACACTAAACTATAGGAGAGCTGGGATAATAGGTGCACATTTCTGGCAGTTATGTTCCTTTTTGCAGACTATTTCTAGCTTTAGTTTTTATTACCTCTTAAATTTTACTAAAATTACAGGAAAAGTCAATCAGTTTTGCATTAAAACTTAGCATTGACAAGTTTTTCTATTCTACTTTTACCACTTAGGAAGGAGTAGTATCTCCTACTGATCTAGACCTTGTGATGTCTGATGGATTGGGAATGAGATACGCATTTATTGGACCTCTGGAAACCATGCATCTTAATGCAGAAGGTAGGTAGTTGAAAGTGAATTAAATACGAAGGGAAGGTTGATTTTGCATAATATTTTGGAAATGTACAACAGAACAGTTTAGCATTGCTGTAGCTATGACATTTTTTCTTATTTTAATATAAAGAGGAGAAAAGGATAAATTATATAAATCTTGGAAAATGGAAGTATCAGTGGATGAAAGCGAGTGGATATAATTATCCTGTTATAAGTGATCGGATTAAAGTTGAGATCTTAATACTAGCCATGTACTCCAGACTTCCAAGATTTCTCTCAGTGTGTTGCAAACATTGCTGTACATGTAGTTCAACACTATCTGATGACCAGGTACAGAAAATGTTGAAAAAGTTAATTTGATAATCCAGTGTGAACAGAAAGTCATTTTCTCTGGGTGAAGTGCCTTTTTGCAGAATTTACAGCTAAGGCCCTGTGTAGATATGGCTGAAGCTTTCTTGCATGAAGATACTTTTAGATCCCAGGTACAGTGAGATCGCTTCTGTGCAAGACGATTTGCCTGTAAAGCTGAATTAATTCAAGTAAACAAATAATAAATTAGCATCTGTCTTGTAATGTAATCAAGACATAGTTTAGATGTTTTGGGGAACTGTATGTATTAAACCCAGCGAAATAAACAGTAAATTGCATAAAAGCAAATCAGAATTTCAGGTGAGGGTTACAAAGGTTTAAGCATAGAGCTTAACAGAACATGAAAACTTCTCGACATGTGAAACTCTACCAGGTGCATTTTTAGCTCCTTTTAGTGTGGGCTATTTCTTTATTCTTTTCATTTTAATGGTCCCTGACATGATGAGCCCTTGATCTTTTAGGCACTACAGCGATATATAATAATAGAGTAATAAAATAACAAGACACCAAGATCATAAAACATCAATACACAGCTACCTATCATCATAAAACATCAGGACACAGTGTTACCTGTGCCTGTTTTGTGGCTAGTCACCTGGCAAAAGTTTATCTGACATCTGTTAAGGCTGCCTGGACAATTTTGACAGGAATAAGGAATCATGGATCCTCTACTTGGGTCTTTTAGCTTATCAATTTAATTGCATACCAGGAAATGAAATGTCAGGAAGTGTTTACCATTGTGCATTGCTAGGGAAACAACATCCATGTTGCCCAGGTGTAGGGGCATCTTCCTAAATTTTCCTCTTCTGATCTATTCGTATGTTACAGTTTTCTCATCTTCTGTAGCGATTTTTGACTTGCTCAGTGTAAAGCATATACATTCTTTAGATACCATAAAATGATGCAGGAAGCACAGGCCCTCAGCACAGCAATCTGCCTGCAATCTGGTGGGCCTGGGTTGTCCCATACTGCTCCCAGTACTCCACTAAGCTGCCATTCTCTGGAGCACCTGTCCAGGCATAGTTTCTCCCCGTGCAGGACTGTGTGATTCGAGAGCTACACCTTTGTTCCTAGTGCCAAGAGACATTGGTATGTGTCATATGCAGCAGAAGTAACCTTTGCCTGTAAGAGTTAATGGCTAACGGTGCTTATATATCACTGAGCGCTCTGAGGATGTGCTGGGACCTGAACTTGTAGATAAGGATACAGAGTGGACACAGCTTGGAAGAAGGGGTATCAGTTTGAAGAGGGAATGTGGAATGGTAAAGGGGTGTTGAAGGCTGATCCAGTTCCTAGCTTGGATAACTGGATGTATGAAGAGAATTGGCGGAATGTTTAGCTTGGTATTCATAATCCCATGCAATTTGTTTCTTAAAAGGTGATACCCTGACATATTTCTAAAGCTTTTGAGATTCTAAGGCCAGTGCATCTTTATCTAGTTCATCATCTGACTTTTTCATTTAGTTAAAATAATTTGGGTGTCTCCATTTCTAATTTGGTTTATGTTTTGTAATAAACAGCTGTTTCAGTCTCCAGGTGGTTAGTAACCCTGTGGCCAAACACTTGGTTCCAGGGAAGCTGTTTAACTGTTCAATGAAAAGATAATCTCTTCAATCTGAATTGAAAGTAGGAAAGGGAGGGTAATGGTGTCTTGGCCTGAACATTATATCATGGTGAGCTTGCTATTCTGTTCAGAGCAGTGTGCTGAACTGCCTCTACTACAGCATAATAACAGAACAAAATGCTTGTTGTAAATGCTGTTGTAAATCAGAGAACAAATCATGCTTGGGAATCCTTTTATTTTTTCCTTTTGAATTAAAAAAAAAATGGACTTCAGTCTTTAACAGTGTTCATTTCAGATGTATGAAATCATGCAAGCAATCTGGTTTGATTTTGATTTTTTTTTTCCTGGAGTGCTTTTTTTGGCATCTGATGTTCCATCATGATCCAGTTTAGTTTCCTTCCTCCCATCAGGAAGTGGTTACTATTACAACTATTACAAAACATTTTCAAAATGAATGTCGCAAACCAGTTTTGGGTAACAAATGTGACTGGCAGCTTACTTATTCATGACAAAAATTATCCCAGTTAATGCATTTAGGTTAATGCTAAACTCTTGTTAGGAATGCTAGTATTCCAGATCAGAGGAGAAAAAATCATAAGCAGTAACCTAGGAAAGAGTAGCCTGGGCTAGGTCTGTGTGCCATTATTCAAATAATAATACTTTGCATTTGGGATCAAGTCAAAACAGAAGTGTGTTGTAGTTGTATGGCTATTTTAACATTTTTATCACATTCTCTATTAAAAAACTCCACAATGGCGTAATCAGAGGCCTCTGGGCT
>JAUBNY010000877.1:6100984-6120275 GCA_032275445.1 Crypturellus soui
ACAACCCCTGTGAAGACAAGATTTCCCTATTTTAAACTGACCTCCTGTTACTTGCAGTAAGTGACTCTTATTCTCCAAACCCACAATATTAGAGTTAGCAGTCCAGCATTCAAACTTTTTTTTGACATCTTCATCCTTTTGCTAAACTTAATCATACCTCTCTTCAGTCTTCCCTCCAAGCTGAACTCCTGGCCTTTCTAGCCTCATAGTGCAGCTCTTCCCTCCCGTAGATGAAGTTAGTTGCTTTTTCCTAATGTCACTTTGTCCCTGAGATGCAGAAACCAGCACTGGAGATAGTGTGTATGATGGAGGTACAATCATGTTTCATACAGCTGCTGCTCTTTCTTCACAGCACTTGAACTTACAGTCAGATTTATTGCTACTGCTGCAACTTGTACCTGAGCCCAAGTTCCTTCCAGTTCCTTAAACACTTTCCCTTCCATCTATGAGACATACTTTTTTTTTCATGATTTTTTTCCTGTTTTGCAAATACAATCCTTTCAAACATGATCTTTTCACAGAGAATCTTTATTCTTTATGTTACTTCAAGTACTATTTTCAAATGTTTGTGGTATATCCTGTAGTTTCCCTCCAGTGCAAATCACTTCAACAAACTCTATTCTTTTTTCTTTTTTTTTTTAATTTTTATTATGTTTATTTATTTATATTTTTAAGGAATTTTGAAGGAGTTAAGAAGTGCTCATTAAACATTTCCCATTTTTTGAGCATATTTCTCCATTTAGGTATGGGAACAACCGCACTCACCACAAAGTATTAAGGAGTATTGTCCTTCCTTGGTCACAATTCCTAGATTGCCTGGCCCAGGAAACCACAATAGCTGCATGGAGAAAGCAGAGTGTCCACAACTAAATTGCAAACTGACTTAATTGAGGCAGATTTATTAGAGGGAAATTTTATGACAGTATGTTTCTAGCTTTGGCAATAAACTAACAGCAATATAGCAGATGCAGCAGGGTTAAATAACATGAATGTAGCCTGGGACAGAGGTAGTCTCTTGCCTCAGCCCATGCCAGTGTTTCACTGACCAGGAAGATGGACAATGGTCCGGTGTCACTTGCTGTGTTTCTCTCCACAATTTTTTCGCACAGTGCTTTCCTAATAGTCCAAGTTATATGCAGCTTTTGCCTTATGGAGTTTCTGCTCTACAACTCAATCTTTCTATTTTTTTTTACTTTATTTTTTGTTAATTATTTTTTTTAATTCCAGACCTGGTTGGGGTTCACTTACAATTTTCCTGTTCTCTTGCTGCCTGCTCACTGCTCAGCTGCACCTTTTGCATTCCCATTTTTTTTCCCTCTGGTGCAGCTCTTGGCAAGGGCACATCTGTGCCAGTTTCCCTTCCAAGGAGAACTGGGAATGGAGATGGCACAAGGAGCTACTGGAAGGCAGCTTTGTGTGACACATCCGTGGAATTTGTTTACCCAAGCTACAGTCTTAGCCCTCAGCGTGATAGGTTGGAAAAGCCCCACTGGGGACGGAACTGGAGCCCTGTTACCTAAGATAAACATAAGCAGGTTGGTCACCTGCTGCTCATACTTCCATATCTCTCCTTCTTATAATGTCCATAACTTTGGCTGATTATATATTCCCACTATTTTATACCTATATACTTAAGCTTTGTTTCCTTACGTGGACATGAACATCATCTTCAGGCACTTTTATATACTGTTGGGTTCACTGCTTATAAAAAAAAATACATTTTAAAGCTTTTAAAAGATTGTACAAAGTTCATCTTAGGTGAAATTACAAGCCTTAGAGAGCCTAAATATAAGTTAAGCAACAGAACAAGCTATTTAGAGTGGTTGCAGGAGGTCTTTGTGATCTTTTAGGGAAGGTTAGATACTTATCTCCTGGAGATGAGGCAGATCTAGTTAGCACAGATCAGGAGCTCTTCATCCCTATAAAGATGCAAATTAAAAGCAATTAAATGAACAGAATTTCCTAATGCTTACTATTATCATACACCCAGTGATGATGCAGCCAGCAATTAGTTTATCAAACAAAAAGACCATGTAGAAGACCAAGGAAAAGGTGGGGTGACAGTCGATCACAGTGCATTAAAGGCTGGATTTAGCGTGCTAGAAGTGAAGCAGGTTTCCAAAGAGATATTTTGAGAATGTTTCAGGTATTTCACAAGCCAAAACAGAAAGAAAACAAAACAACAAAAACAACAGAACACTACAAACCAGAGGACACATATTTGAGAAAGTGAGCCAAAATACTTTGGTGGTGGAAGTTGAAGAAAGGCATAAGCAAGCATGGTAAAGCCACCCAAACAGCAAAACAAAATTGTTATGGAAAGGTATGAATAATCCTAGGTTGCTGAGACATTGTCATTGCACAAAGCAATGAAGAAATCACCAGGACTGGCAGCACGTAGCTTTTTAGAGAGGGGAAGGCACGGAAGAAGTGGGAAATAGTTGAGATGCAAAAATGCAGCCTGTTGTAGGAGTGCTACCAGGCTGACAACAGTAGCTGTGAGGGAACGAACGCTGCAGCGGTGCAGGGAGCAGGGAAGGAGCTCTGTGGTGGAGGCCTGGACCCTGCGGCCCATCCCGATGCGAGCACTCGCCTGCTAAATTAACCAGGAAGCTTTGCAGGAAGAGGCAGTGTCAACACAGAGGCTGGGGCAGAAGAGGAAGCAGAAAAGGGAAATGACTCTAAAGCAGGAAATAGCTGTAAAACTAGTGGGAAAACACCACTGAAACCTCTACAGGACAGACTGCAGAGACTTCTCCCAGTGCTGTGGAGGATGAGCTCAACCGCTCCTCAAGGCTACATTGGAATCAGTATTGGAAAAAAAAATGGTTAAAGGTGGCATCACATGAGTTTGAGGGTAGCAGCAGGTAAGGAAGAGCGTGCGGCGGCTGCTCAAGGAGCCAGGAGGCCGCGGGGCGAACGGGCTCCTTCCTCGCTGAAGGGCATGTGGTGCAGGATGTGGCAAACCAGGCAGCTGCTGTCACCACATAAAGTTAAAAAAAAAGCACAAAAAGAAAGGTTCTCCAAGAGCTGCGAAGCACCAGACCCCCCAGTGGAGGTTAAGCTAAGGATGGACAGGAAGGACAGGAAGGGCAAGAGCCTGCGGTTGGCACCATCTTCTCAAGCAGACACGCGGCAGAGGCTGGAGCAGAGCTGAACACAGCTCCCTTATCCCTGCAGAGGACCCGGCAGGAAGAGCAGGTGTATTTGAATTAGTGACTCCATAGCCCTGCAACCCTCCCTTTTGACAGCTTGGATTTACCCGCAGCTCATTGCCAAGGTCTTTACTGGTGGAAAAGGACAAGATGTTGACAGGTAGCAGCAGCAGCAGCATAACAGGTAAATGCCGGGTGCTCAAGGACTCGCTCTGCATCAGCAGCTACTTCGTGGAGGAGGACAAACGGTGCCGTGGCTGAGTCTCAGGTATCGAACTGGCCGCTAGTACATGAAGCAGTTCCTCGAAACCTTTTTCTTGTATCAGAATGCAAATGTGCCCAATCCTGTGTATAATAAATACATCCAGGGATACTACCTATGGACTGAGGCAAGCAGAAGGCTGAATAAATTAGAGATTTACATTTGAAAAGACTTCAGAAAGAATTTGGTAGCAAGACAAATAAAGGGAAATCTGTGAAATAAAGGTACGTAATAGGCTACAGTTGAAAAGAGAGGTGATATGTAAAGAATGTCCTGAATTAATCACTTCCTTCTGTAAGTATTTTAGTTTGGTGAAAGGCTGTCATTTAGCAACCTAAGCTTTTTTTAAAAAACTTTTTTAAAAACGCGAACTGTTTTCCTGGGGTATTATCTCTAGATCTAATCTCTATTATCTAGAGATTAAAGCAATATATAATTTAATACCATCTATAAGTATATGGAAATAGTTGGCTTCAGATGCATTAGGAATTAAACTTATAGAATTGACATGATTTAGATCATAGAAAGTGGGGCATACTTGGTGTTCAACACTTTCTTATAGAGCAATATTCCTTGTTTAACTTTATGGATCTTATCAAGTGCTCGTTCAAGCCAAGTTAGGACCCCTGCCAAGAATATTTAACGCTGTGTTTCAGGTGATGAAATGTAGAACATGAAGGGAACTCAAGGGATCATTCAGTTCCACCCTCCGTGCTGAGGCATCCTGCAGCTTTGTCCATGAGCTGTGCCAGGACCTGCCCCTTCCCAGCTTTGAGGCCAGAGGCACCCTCATCCACGGAACCATCTCAAGGCTTTCTATGAGAACTCCTGGAAGATCGCTTGGGAAAGGGATTCTCCAGCCTCTCCTCATGCTCTGCTCCCTGTACATTTTGCAAATGTTTCTTAACAGTCAGTTAGAATGTTCTTGGCTGCAAAAGGAAAACTGATTTCTTCACAGATTTATCTTAATGGATGATATAAAATGATCATCTTAAGAAGCTTTTATGCATTAGAAATTGTTTCCATCTTCTTCCTAATGTTCTTTGCTTAGACTAAACAAGCCAAATCCATTGGTCTAATTTGCTCCTGGTTCTTGTGCTCACTGAATACTCCTCAGCTTGCCAAGCTCTGCAAGCACAATATCCAGACCAGGACCCACTCTTCTAGTTAAGTCATTTAGAGATCTTGACATCTATTAAATTACATCAAAACAATGCTAATTTCTGTGTTCAAGGTATGAAGATGACCCTTCTCCCAGTCTTCTCCATGTCCTCAGACCTGTTTCCTTACATTTCAGAGCCATCGGTGGTGACCCAAGCTCCAGGGCCTGCTGACCTCCTGCTCAGGTTGCGTACACCCATTGCCCCTGCTCTTGCGTGCTGTTATTTTCAGCACTGTCTGGAAATGATGAGCAGAGAGTGGATGGGTGGAGAATAGGGAGTGGGTGATAAGTGGCTTTATCCTCCTCCTCCCTGAAATCTGCTGTCCAGCACTTCTTGCCTGCACAAGAGGGAAACCTGGGCTGGGCAGGCTGTGAGTCACCCTTGGCTTCTGCTGCTTCCCCAGGCTCGAGGCAGATCGCAAGGCCACATCCACCAGCTTTGTGGAAAAAATAAGTATTTTCCTCTCTGTTCATATCCACCACCATTGTGCAAACACGGCCCAAACTGCAGCAATGATCTCTTCACAGTTTTGCTGGCAGGCAAGTTGCCTCCTTGCTTGTGTTAGAGGAGGCCTGCTGCAGACACCAGTCCCACTGCACAGCCCAGGCAAGAGCTTGACAACTTTGGAGCAATGCTGCGGGCCACAGCCTCATGGGATGAATCATTGCAATGTTAAAAAGGGGTCAACAAGTCTGGAAAGATTTAACAATATTTTAATTACCTTGGAAGCCCCAGTGGAGAGCTGAGATATTAAAGACCTACTGTGCAGGCAAACCTCCAGAAAGCCACCGTTCCTGTCCTGAGTAATAACAAGCAAAGCTCAAAAATATTACGTCATCTAACTCACATCTGCATTAACATCAGAAAGACAGAGTAGAAGGTGGAGGTTTAAAGAGTAATTAGGCCTAAGATAATTACTAGGTGTTAAAAATAATATATATCTACGTCTATAGCAGAAAACCAGGAGTTTCCTTTAAAGCCTAAGACCTCTTAAGGCACAGTCATAATCCACAACGTAGGTATTGCTCTGCTTGGGTACCTTCCTTCTGCCTCTGGGTGTGCCCCACCACACTGGTGGTCCCTATGCCAAACTGCCTTAGAAATCAAGCCATTTTTCATTATAAATAACACTCTAGCTTTTCAGTGGAGTATATTTTGAAGTGGAGGGGTATTTTAATTGGATTTTTTGATTCTTTAATCTACAGTTTGTAGGGTTATAAACATACTGTGGGAAGTTACTTTTAATTTGGCATCTTTGTTGGTCTGCATTTTAGTAGGCTTTCCTATATACCAGGTGACCCAAGAAGACCTGATGTTTTAAAAAATGAACTTTTCAACAAACAGCATTTGTAAAACCCAGCAAACTCATAAGCTGCATTGCACAGCCATGGTGTGGGTTGTGGTTGCCATTTTAAAAATAATTTTGACGTTGTTTGTGGAATGTGCTGTGCAAGAAGTGCCAGTTCTCCTGCTTCAGCAGTATTTTCTAGTTGTTTCTTTCCTAGACAAAACCTAAGTCCTCCCAATGTGTGAAATTTTGGCTAGAGAGGGTGAGGCTGATGGAAAACACAAGACGTTACCCTCCTTCCACAGGGTCTGGTTATGAGCATGGTTTTTCTCTCAGTTCCAGTGCTCTGCATGGTTTGCTTGCTGTACACCTTTATTTGCAGTGGTTTGTGGCATGTCTTCACCAGCTCAGTGGTGATGACACTGTGGTGGGACAACTGGTCTTGCCTTCTCCCGACCCACTGTGCAGCATAAACCTGCCAGGAAAGGCTCCCTTGTGCGATTCCGAGGTGCTGCTGCACCCCTGGATGCAGGTTCACAGGGGCGGCCCCTCTACTTCACTTTTTGAGGAAGGTGAAGTTTTACCATATCCTGCTTAGCCCTGGAAGGAAAAACTGCCTTTCTCCTCAGTATGCTTCAGCAGAAAGTACCCGTGCTCTGTTCACCCACCCAAACTGCCTTCGTCCAGTGCAATGGCCACCCAGTGAGCAGTCACCTCCTGCCACTTGGTCTTGTGTGTGGATGCAACTCATTATCTCTCACTCTACTCCTGAAGGAAAGTCATGGTCTCCTTGGCCTCATGAAAAATGGTGTCTGCCAAGCACTGTGCTTCAGGATGAGTGCTTCAGGATGTCACCGGGCTCTTTGTACGGCCAGAGCAGGTGGAGCTGCTAACAGAAGAGACCTTTCTCTCCAAAAGGCCTGTGCTGGGGAGTGTCAGAGACATGGCTGACACGCAGCCGAGCCTCCTGGGGCCACCCTGCCTCCACACAAAGAATCTCTTCCTCAGCAGGCAGCAGCCAGCCCCAGGGTGACCTAGTGCCTACACCAATGTAGGTGCTTGCATTCCCACAACCAACCACTCTAGGACCTCTTGAAGGATAATAAAGGGATGGGCAGGGTCCTCCCCCTGGGGAGGAATAACTGTGTGCACCAGGACAGGCTGGGGTTGCCTGTTGGAAAGCAGCTCTGTGGAAAAAGACATGGGAGTCCTGGTGGACAACAAGGTGACCAGCCAGCAATGTGCCCTTGTGGCCAATAAGACCATGATATGCTGGAGTGCATTAGGAAGAGCGTTACCAGCAGGCTGAGGGAAATGATACTTCTCTCTACTCAGTCCTGGTGAGACTACATCTGGAGTGCTGTGTGCAGTGCTGGGCTTCCCGGTACAAGAGGGACATGGGACTGGAGTGAGTCCAGGGAAGGGCTAAGGTGGTCCCTTGACTGCAGCATCTCTCCTATGAGAAGAGGCTGAGTGAGCTGGGACTGCTCAGCCTGGAGAAGACCGATGGGGAATTGCATCAATGTGTACAAATATCTGACAGGAGGTCATCAAGAGGACGGGACCAGATTTTCAGCAATAGGACAAAGGGTAACGGGTACAAACTGAAACACAGGAAGCTCCATCTGAACATAGGGAAAAACCTTTTTCCTGTCAAGGTGGTCAAGTACTGGGACAGGTTGCCCAAAGAGGTTGTGGAGTCTCCTTCCGTGGCAGCAGGGAGATCTCCTGCAGCAGCCGGGCAGCTTCCCGCTAGCCAGCGCAGGAGGTGTCACATCGCCGCGCAGGACTGCGCCGCCCGAACTGCCGTGATGCCTCTTCCCTTGCTTCGCTGCCAGCGCCCAGATCAGACACGTTCAATTTGCTGATGTAAAAACTATCCCCAGGGCCAGGGGCACTGAGGGGTGGCTGCTGTCCCACCTCACTCCCCACAAGCCCAGGCCCATCACAGGGACCTGCCTCCCTCGGCTCCTCAGGCTGACATGGCAGCAGTGATGGTATCCTCAGGGTAGAAGTGTCAGCCCCTGCCAGTCAGGTGCTGCCCCCAGTGTCACCTCCCCACCAAAATACCACCCGAGACCACAGCGATGCACCCGGCCCTGGCCAGGCCTGTGCCATGGTTTCTGCACCGGAGGAGCAGGCTCGACTCTGACTTCCTCTATCATCATCCCCAGCACGGACCTTGTGGCTTTCGCAGACCACAAGGCATCTGTGTTTGGCCTTATCTCCTCGTGCCAGTTGTTATCTCGACTCCCTGCGCAGGATGGATGGCTCCGTGGCAGAGCCGCACGCTCCCCGCAGTGTGCTCAGGCCGCAGCCTCTTGGCACGGGCTATGCTACCCACGGCGTGGTCAGGCATGGCCAGCACAGCGGGAAGCATCTTCCGAAAGTAAATTTAGTGGGGCATGGAAAAAGAAGAGAAGGAGGATAGAAGGAAAGAGGAAAGATCTAATAAAGGAAATTCAGCTTTATGTGAAATATGTGCCGACGTTCATTAGAAAAAGATTTATTTTTCCCTACACACCTTGGCAGCTTTATGTATGAAGATGATTTAGCTCCTACTCATGTATAGAGAGGTTGTTAGTGAAGCTCTGAAGAGCATTTGAGCCATAGGAAAGTCTGGGATGCTAGAAGTTAAGTTCCAGATAGAGCTTCTACTTTTTATTGCATTTCAGTAAACAGCCACTAATTCTTTCCCAAAGCTTCCTTCTGTGGGATATCAGTTTGGTTACGAATCCACCTGAAGGAGAGGGTTGAGGTTTGGATGCAGATTGCCATGGTCAGGTGTTACTACACATTGGGATGCCCCCATGCACAGGTGACCGGTCCCAAATACCCTTGATCAACAAAAAGCAGCCCATTTGACCAAAGAATAGTCCTTCCTCAGGACTCCTTAGTCCTTATAGAAGCATGCAAGATGGCCTCCTGGCCTTGGCAGATGTTGTGAGCCATTTGCTCCTCTAGTCTGCTCCCCCAGAGTCACTGGCCCCATCGCTTCTCCTGGTTCCCACAGGTGAGTAATGGGCTCCTGCATCTCCACACCTCAGGGCAGGACAGAAAACTGCAGAATTTATCATCAGATTTTTCTTGTGCTTGAGAAATATGGAAAAAAATGATAAAACCTCAACAGTCTTCTACAGGGAAAAAAAGATGTTAAGACACAGTTTCACAAGTCACATGCCCTTCTCTAAGTCCTGTGCTGTCTTACTGCCTGGTGGTAGGTCACTCAGTTATTTTCTCTCTGCTATGTGCTCCTCATCTCTAAAATGGAAATTTCTGCTGGATTTGGTTGGTTAATCGCCATGAATTTCTCTGGCCTCCAGAAATGGGAAGCTGTACCGAAACTCTATGTTGTAACTACTAACACTGTCCACAGCTCTGCAGGATTCAAATGAGATTTCTGGTTTCATTCTCTCTGCCAAAGTTGCTCATCTGGCTTCTCTGGACAGGGACTGACTTGTGACTGTCATCTCAGAACTTAATGAAGGGGTTAAGGGACACCTCCTCCTCCTCCCTGCCCAAAATGCTTGTAAAGGCAGCCTGGACCCTTCAGGAAAGGAGGGCAGACATGGTTCTCATCAGAGATCTCCTTTAAAACACTAAAATGGATTGCTGAAATCATGCCTTGTGAATATCTGATTTGGCATGAGGTATACAAAACAGCTTTGTGGACAAGGAAAGTGCTAAAACCTATCAATTTATTGCATTGCAGGGCAATGCACTGCAAAGGCAGGGAAGATATTGCCAGTGTGGCAAGCTGCACAGATTTTGCCCTTAAGCAACAAGTAATATATGTATTACTTTTTAAAATTACTACTCCATGCTTGTTAGGATTTGTTTTTTCATTAAGTTCCTTTGCTACTTTCTCAGGATCTTCCCGCTGACATACATTATCATTCTTTAAATTATTACGCCCTTTCCATTAGAGCTGTTGAGATCAAGGTGCTCTGTATGAAGTTTCACCCTGAGACACTGTAATCTGCGACAAGAGCTGTAGATGAGAATTGAGATCAGGCCGGAGCATTTTGGAAGCATGTAAATGCAAGCTCAGCTATACCAGCAGTCCCCAGATAGTAAATGTCAAGATGAAAGCATTAACCTGGCTTTGAAAAGGGCAAAAAAAGGCTGAACCAAGGTGAGACATCGGTAGCTTACATCAAGTTTTCTCCTTAAGACTCATACCTCATGACAGAGGGTTCCTCTGCAAGGAAAATCCCCTGGGAACACTGGTTCTCTGAGGTTCTGCCAAGAAGCTGAGTGGGGAAACCAAGCAGTGGTGTGATTTTTCTGAAAGAGTTTGGAAGATCTTTTGCACATTCTTTCCTGGCCATGGATGGGAGGTGACGTGTCGTGACACAGCTGCAGAGGTGTGCAGGGTACAAACCTGTCTCATTCTCTCTCCTTCATGAGCATAGCTGTAGGTTGATGAGATGGACTGAAGGACACAGAAAGGAGATGAAAGCCTGCAGGAATTTCCTCCTCAGCGACAGGGAACATTCTGAAGATTTAGAGATCAAGCCTCATTTGGATAGGATCCATTTCATATAGGCTGTTTGCAGAGCTAAGACTTATAAAAATTAGAAGGAAACAGAATAAACTCCTGGAGGAAATAGCGTAAGTACTCAGCTGTGGCATGGTCCAGATACAGGACAGGCTTTGGAGACCTGAATTTCAGGTCTATCTTTGACCCAGTCAAGCCTATCTGTAAGTAAAGCAGGGCCCTGCATCCTGCTTGGGACAGAGGGGGAGAATTTAGCCTCTCTCTGAGGCATCTCAGTAGGCAGCCAGCCAGCTGGTCCCCTCGAATCGTTGCTGGAGTCAGCTGGTTCTGGGAGAAGGATAAAAATGATGCAGGGAAAATCACAGAAGTACCCAAACAGATCAAAACTTTCTAGATATCTCATGTCTCACTCCCTTCCTTTGTGCTTTGGGATGGGAATTTCATGCAGGGGACTCATTTCAGGGAAAAAGAGTAATTATTTACCTCTACCATGTTCTTTCCTTTTGCTCTTTGCCTATAGATTTTCTTTTTAGAGTGACCTGCCTTTTCTTAACAGTACAGTTCTTCTATGGTTGAAGAAAGGGCAGAGTTTTGCATTAAATATGAGGTAAAGAAGGAATCAGGGATGCTTAGGGACCACGGTGATGAAAAACACACAGGAATGGAGAGAATCCCTCTGTTCTCTAAAAATAGAGGAGGATTTAACAAAGCGGACCAGCAAGTTTCCCCTTTAAAAATTCAGAAATTACTAGAGTTTCTCAAATGAAGAAAAACGCGTCCATGGAAAGGGAGTGCCAGTAATAACATGCCTGCACTCGCATTGATTGGTAAGAGAGAAAGAAGCAGCAGTTTCCCCCGAGGGAAGTGGAATTCTGGAAGTTAAACAGAAATATTTGTAATTGTGAAGAGTTAAAAGGCTTCCTAAGCACCATGGCTTCCCTACCGTATCTTAAACACATTGGGGTAATGCATTAGCCCTGTGGCTCAGTGGAAACAACCCATCAAAGAGCTCTATTTCCAAAGCTCCATCCTCTGCAAGGAGAATGGGGAGGTGGGTAAGCGTGGTAAGTGCTCTAAGAAATTCCTGGTGGGGATTATTTACATTTTCTTTCAATGCAGGAGACTGATGATTTCTCAAGAGCTGAATCCTTCACCTGCCCTCTTGAAAACAACTATTGTTCCTGGATTTGTTTTGTTAAATTTAGTCAATTCAGACAAAATCTAAGATGTCTCAGGGAGGGGGTTACCTCTTACATATTGACCAGGTTTCCCGTTCTCTTTTTTGCTTTGGAATATTCTTTTAGACTAGTGTTTAAGACCTTACTCCAATGTGACTTTTGACTTGACACAAAATAGAAATAATTATCCTGCTCTACTATAATCTACATTCTAAGCACACTCCTCCTACCAATGTGGCGCCATGTAATCTACAAAAGGATCGATCCTAAATTAAAAGATGGCATCAAAATCTGAGTCACTTCTGCTACATATTATTAAACATCCATTTTGGTTAAGCACGTGATGCTTGCCAGGGCCATTTTATACCCACCATTCCCCTTTTTCTGGTTTCTCTCCTCCTGGAAGAGGACCACATAGATGGCAGAACACATCCTGCTATTTCTTTGCTTCTGCCTTTTGCTTGGCTTTAATAGGGATTCTGCCTCATGTCTTATGTCAGAGACACTCCTAGGCCCCATCTGGTGAAAGATCTCCCCTCTCACATGTCCCTCTCACATGATACATAAAAGCTGGACTCAGTAGTCCAAAACAAGTGTCAGCTTCTGTCTTTGTTTTCACTGCGTGGAGAAAAATCTACATTCAAAGCAAACTTTCATGGCTTTCATGGCTAAGAGGTCAATCTTTCTCCCTCTGCAGCCACAGGAGATCTTGAACATGGTGGAAGTTTTGATGCTTGGTGAGGGAAGGGGCATGAGGACACAATCATCCAAGGGTCACCTCACTTTGTTTTGGTCAAGAGGGCAGGTAGACCCCACAGCAAGAGGACACCCAGGAGGCAAGAGCTTTGCAGCCCCAGGAGTTTGTGGACAGGCCTTGTTACCTCGAACCATGTGCAGTGCTGCGAGCCAGTGAGTTGCACAAGTACTAGGAGGGGGTGAGGTCTCACAGGCATGGCTGGGAGACAAATGCAGCTGGAAGCCCATCCATCACTGGCCTGGAGGATGATGGAGTAAGCAGGGGGAACCCCTCCTTGTGTTCCGTCAATCAATTTGATGGATTGGCCACAAGGAAAGATGTCCTCTTTTAAAGCAAGCGTGTCTAGCATTGATTCAACAGGGACCTGCAAGTGTTGTGAGACATCAAGCCTTCCCATAACCTGAGTCACGTCAGTAATCCCCACACTGAGCATTACCACACAGAGATGCACCCACAGCAGCACAAGAAATTGGAGATTGCATGAGCCACATGCAATCGTGAGCCACAGGTCCTCCACTGTCCTTAGAAAATATCATCGTCATGCCGAACCATGGAAATCAGAGGGTGTGCCTGTCCTGCATTGCCCAAGCTCTGCTGCCCGGCCTGGCTTTGCTTGGTGGGGGCTGTGAGGAGAACAAGGCTGGATGGGAGCTGGTGCAGGAGGAGCAGCGGGTGTCTGGTGAGCAGTGACATTCCTGACTGTGGTGCCACTGTGCAAGTTATGGATGACACCCAATGGTGGCCTTACGTGCCTTTCTGCAATGACCTCTTCCGCACTATGGAAGAGGATATGTTTCTTACTTCTTCGGGTAGTCTGCAGGCCTAGAGCATGATAGTTTTTCTGAAGAGGAACAGAGAGGCTATGATTTGAAAAGAGGCTATAATTTTTACCAGGACTATTCTGAAGAGACAAGCCAGCCTACTCTGGACATCCCAGGTTAGGATCCTGGCAGTGAGAGGAAATTCAACTCTGCAGCTTTGATTCTTGTGACAGAGGATCACTGTGGAAAAGCATGACAGTCCGGAATGGATCCCTTCCTCTTTTCCCTTCCTCTAGGGCCTGACAGGTCATTCCAGTCATTCTCACCTGGAGGAACAGGGAGGGCTGTTAAAACCTTATTAGTCATTTCATTTGCATACCTTAGACCTGTTTAAAGTTAGGCCAGTGTGTGGGCTGGTGACAATAGTAACCAGCTGGAATAGTCACCAATAGCTGGAAAATGCTACTTTTTTTTTTTTTTTTTTTTTTTTTGCTCAGCCCCTACTGCTGATGCAGAGCTTGTTCTGTCCAGTTTGCATGAGAGCTGTTTTCTTATGTGCTTTGCTTTAAGGATTTCTTTGTGAGCATGTGCAGGAAACGGTTCCTCATCAAAGCCAGCAGCTGGCCTAGCAAAATCTTGCACTTGATCTGAAACTGTGGCAAATCATTAACTCAAAGTCATGGTCCATTTGGAATATCTCACAGAAATCTATTATTATTTTGCTTGTTGATATATTTAGTTAAAAAGCTTGTGAAAACAGGCAAAAACTGTTGGGTTTGTCCTGAAAGGTGCAAGTTGCAATGGAAAGTCCCAAGCAAGAGCCAAGAGGTGTGAGAGGAAGGACAGAGGTCATGGAAGGGTAACACCCATGAGACCTCCAGGGACGTCAGTCACATGGACTTTGTTGAGGTTCAAACTGACATTTTCTTGAAAGGCTTTTAGGTGCCCTCTGCATCATTTTATAAGGTGTGAAGGAGGAACCTAATGTCTAACCTTTTTCTTCTTAAGTAGACAGTGAAGAGAGAACACTCCTCATGTCCTGGAAGCCTGGCACTCCCTCGGAGAAACAAGCATGTGAGACCTGGCCAGCTGTCCCAGCAGAGATGAGATGGGCTTGGAGAGTCTGTTTCCTTTTTATCTTGGGAGTCAGGCAATAGAAAAAAATAAATGGGCAATTTACATTAACAGGAATTTACATCATTTTTTACTCTTCTTTTGTGACATTTGTTCTCTTGTGTCTACCATTCCACTAGAGAAGGGCATACTATCATTTACAAAGTGCAAACACTGTCAATGCAATAGATAATTTTTTTGTTTGTTTGTTTTTGTTTGTTTTTACAACATTATACATTTGGATGTGAATATGCAACTGCAGTTTTCAACTGATGGGACTAAGTTAAAGGTCCATAAACATGCTCTAACCACAATCAACCTTTCTTCCAAAAGAAAGCATGATCTTTTATGACTGAAAGACAGTATAAAACATGAGAGTTAAATAAAGAACAGTGGGACTGGGTAATTGTGCAATTTCTATAAATAGCCTTGGAATAGGAGAGCAAAGTGTTTGAAGGAGCTAGTTCAATCACAAATGTTTATGGCTAATTCATTGTGCCTCTTACTTGGATTTCATAAGCACATTGTGTCTCTACGACTAAATTCTGCAGGCCTGTTCACACTTAAGTTTCAATATATAGAGTCTCTGTCCTGCAGAGTACAGCTCATAGTTTTTTGCAAAAAATGTTTGTAAAAATTCGATAGTAAATAATGGTGGAGTGGAAAAAATGCAGATCTTGAAAAGAAGATCAGATTTCTGAGGTTTGCTTCAGATGCTGGGAAATTGAAGTAGCTGAATTAGAGGGGTATACGTATTTACTCTGCCTCACTGAGCTGGTGAGGAAAATGGGCAGTTTGTGCATTTATATAACTCTGTATTCTTGCCCAAATTCATCTGTCTCCCTTACAGGCTGTCAAATAGGAGCAGATGCAAATGGTTAACCTCCTTTGGCCAAATTCTGCTGTTATTTAGATCCAGCAGCCTGTGTTCAGCTGCTCCAGATGTAGACCGCTGTTTGGCCTTCTAGCTTTTGCTACTGGAAGTCTATGTGCGCGTGTGTGTAAGAAATATGAGATCAAGCTAATTTAATTTTCTGTGACCTACATAGACCCCCCCGATGCAACCCCTGTGACACTGCGTCCAGGAGAGGCCCCTGCTGCTCCGCAGGGACATTTCTTGGAAGCCGGCTCTACTTCCGTAGAGTCTAGCTGTGCTTTCCAAATCAGGGGTATTCAACCACTCCTCCTCAGAGTCAGAGAAGATAATTACCAGCAGAATTTAACTTGAAAATTTTCAACTCCTTAGTACACCGTGGTGACGTTTACAGGAATGTGCTTGGGAAGAATAGGATTTCTGTTAATATGTATAACTAAGCTAATGTATGTAGGATTTGGCCTTTTCAAATCACTGTGCTAATGTTAAATAAGGGTTGCCATGTCGGTAGTGTCCTATATTTATAAAAATCACCTGACGGAGATATGACTAAGTCAAGACAAGAGGATGCTGGTGGGGAAAGGGAAGCTGTAATAGCAGCTGCAGTTGCTGCTGGAGCAGGAGCTCCCCTGTTCCCGGATGGAGCTGGGACCCTGTGCCCCGGACAGGCAGCGGTCCTGGCTCCCATCCGGACAACCCACAGAAGCATCTAGCTTCCTCGGGGAAAAGGTATGGGGTAAAGAGAGAGGAAAATCTGTAGGTTTATGGATATGGAGGGAAAAAAAAGAGCTCAGGTACCTCCCAATGTATTTCCACAACCGCCTTTCATCATTGCAAGTATCTCACAGGCACAGGGAAGCAGTGCTTGTGCCCCAGCCATGCTGTGGGTGCAGGTCTGTGCCCTGTGGTGAGTGGCAAAACTTCAGGGAGACATGGTTACATCTGACCTTACTTTTTATTTCTTTTTTTCCAGCTTAGATCTCATATGGAGATAAATCCACGTGCATAAATAATCTTGTAGAAGTTTCTTTTTTTTTATCTCTGTCCTCCTATTTACTAAAGCATATTCACACCAGAATGATCATATCACCTTAATGATTCCAATGAAAATACCTGTACTGATAACACTAGTGATTTGCACAGAAAAAGCTTCATTTGTAATTTCTGAAGGAAGTAAATGTATAGCATTTTACATTGGTGTTTTCCCAAACTGCAGAAGTCTCTGAAGTGCAGGGTGGGGCTGAAATGGAGAACAACTTTAGGCTGCCATTAACATTTTAGAAGAGGAGGAAGTACCTCACATCAAATAAGGGTAAAAGGCCATAAATACTTTCTCTGAGTTACTATCTATGCAGCTGTTGTTCTTTCCACAGGGAGTTTTGCAACTACAAATGGAAAAGCTGGTTATACATTGCAGGCAGCCTCCCCTATTTCTGTCTTTCTAAACATGTGCTCCACACCACGAAAAACTTCCAGCATCCATATTTTACATACATCAACTCAGTGATGTGATAACTTTTTAATAACACTACTATCAGAAAGATGCCTTTTCAAACTGGAAGATGTCAAGAGTCTGACACCCGCTAACTCTAGAGCTAATTTTAATGTTATTTTAATTAGCATCAAGGAGAATGGAATGGAGATTCTGCAGCCCAGTCCTGTTCTCATAACAATTTGTGAGATGTTTGGCACCAGGTTTTACGAGAACAGGGCTGGGTGTCATACTTAAGTGCACTAGCAAAGCGAGATGGATTGCCCGTATCTGCATCACCTGTGAAGTTAGATGACCTCCATAAATCAAACAAATGATCTGATGATAATAATAGGAGGATCTCCAAAGATAATTTCAAAGGAGATTTCAAGTTATAGAGGGGAGAGAAGGGATGTTGTGTGGGTGATATGGCCATAGTGTGCGGTCAGCTGCTGCAGAGCATGGGGATGTTGCTGTGTGGCACTGGCCGTGACGTGCAGGAGCTGCCTGTTGTGCCCTGCCTGCTGCTCAGTGCTCCCTGGGATAACCGAGCTTGTTGTAGGAACCCCTAAGAAAAAGCAAACTGAAGTGAGTTTGCAGCTTTTGAATACCAACACTCAGAAGTCTTTGATGAAAGTAAAACATTTTGCATCTGATTCTCCAAAGACTGAGGGCCCAGATCTCCGAAGGTAACTTCCAAAATACTTTTGAAAATCAGTGGCGTTTGGCTGAGAAAGAATACCCTAAGAATACAAGTCCCATTGTTTTTAATATGTGTGCAAAGAAATGCAGACACAAGTGCACTGCAAGTGATTTACAGCAAGTGAAGCTGGAGGAAAGAGGGGTAAATATAAATATATATCTATAAATAGATGAGAAAGATCATAAAAAGTAAAGGGAGTGTTTACTTCCAGTACCTGATGAGGGTAAGAGGGACAATAATATGCTTGAAAACAGTCTTCATCTGGAAAATGACTGATGAAAGATAATAGACAAAGAGGTGATGCAAGAGGGGAGAAGCGTCGTGAAAGTGCGTCCAGCCAAGGCCGGAGGGGTTGTGGGTTGTTCTCCCTTAAGGAAGCACATATAGGCCATAGGCCTGCACATTGTGAGGCTGACAGAGCCCTGGGACAGGCTGCCCAGAGAGCTGGTGGAGTCTCCTCCTCTGGAGATCTTCCAAACCCACCTGGATGCCACCCTGTGCCCCGTGCTCTGGGTGTCCCTGCTGGAGCAGGGGGTCAAACTAGATGATCTCTAGAGGTCCCTTCCAACCTCACTCATTCTGGGATTCTGTGTGTTGGGTCCTGAACCATCTTCTGAAGATCACTTCAGGTAAAAGCTAAAGGCTGGAGTTGCTGAACAGATGAGTGGGATAAGGAACAAACAGAGTAGATATCCGTACAAGGGACACAGAAAGCTCAGAGGAAGTGAAGGGATGCTGGGCAGGAAAGGAAGGAGGAAAGAATTAAAAAAAAAAGTGTTAAAGAGCAAAGAGCCTGGATGATGAGACATGAGCACAAGTGCAGAGGCTTCTGGTCAAAATCCTAATGGAAGAGAAATCTGGATGCAAAGAAGCAGTGGGAAAGGAATGAGGAGAGCATGAGACAAGTGCTGATGCCTACGTAGCCTTGCTAGGCAGTGTAGGATCAAAACCAACAAAAACAAAACCCACAACAGTATAAGAAGGGCAATCTGAGATCTAAGAAGCAAGAGAAATGCCAAGCTCAGGGGTCATCTTGGAGGAAGTAGCGGGAAGGGCTGCTGTGGGATGCAGCAGTGAGAGCTCTGGGAGGAAGGCTGGAGGCAGGCCTGGGGCCAAAGAAGGTAAGCAGGGGGAGGAGGAGGAGGCCTGCGGGGAGGAGTACCCTGGAGTGAGGAAGAGCTGCAGGCGCGGGATATCGAAGAAGGAAGGGAAGAGAGGTTGTGGGCTGCGGATGCGGGAGGGCAGGTGCCAGGAGGGCTGTGGGGAGGGCCCGGGGAAGGGGCAGAGGTGAGCGGCACAGCTTGGGAGCCACGAGCTCTGCTGGCAGCCGGCAGCAGGAACTTGCTTATTCAGCAAGTCAGGTGGCAATTAATTAAATCAAGTCAGGCAGCAATCAGCCTGTGAAATCGGGTAACAATGACTCAATTAAGATGAATGGGGGAACAATGAACTTATTGCATCAAACCAGAGAACAGCGACCCAATGGAATTGTCTGGAAGCCGCCATGGGAACCTCCGGAGCCTGGGCCTGCGGCCACAGAGGTGCAGGGAGCCTGGGTGCACGGGCTGCTCCAGGAGGACGTTCCAACAGCAGCCGTGCATCACGGATGACCGTTCCCCTCATCCCCCTGCACCAGAGCCAAGGGCATGGCAGATCAGCAACCGGGCTGATGAAATATTCGTAATAAACCGAAGGGGTGGGGAGATGGAAACTGTCAGCTTTTAAATTAGCAATAGCATTGCAGAAATTACTGGTATGCCTAAGTATGGAGAAAGTCCTGCCTTTCAAACCAGATGGATGCTGAGTATCCAGAGCTGTCAGCTTAAGAGAGAGGCTTGCAATGACTTAGTCCTAGCACGTACAAGAGGCAACAGGTTTCCAAAGGAGTCCTGGAAAAGGGTGAGCACCGGATCGTTTCTGGAAAAGCAGCTGCACATGCTGTTTTGAGGTGAACTGTGCAAATCGTACTGAATGGCATGAGTCAGGATGGCTGCATTCTGGCAGTGCAAGGTGTTGTTTTCATCTCCTTTCCGTGGTCCCTCTTATTGTTTTGGAGGTAGAGTTT
>JAUBNY010000877.1:6120367-6152370 GCA_032275445.1 Crypturellus soui
TTTTATTTTATTTTATTTTATTTTATTTTATTTTATTTTATTTTATTTTATTTTATTTTATTTTATTTTATTTTACTGAGGGAGTGTTCTATTTTGTTTCCTTTTCTTTCTGTACAAGCAAGGCATTCCTGACCTTGCTGAACTACCCTGCAGGAAAGGAACAAGAGGTGCCTGTCCTGGGCTATTTTATGAATTTCAGCTCACTGAAAATAAAGGAGACAAAATGAGGACAACCCCGACTGAGAAAGATAAGGGCAACAGGCATCTCTCCCACTCTTCAAAGGAAGTGCGGTCCTAACTGTTCTGCAGGAAGACTAGTGAGGTCCTCCCAGGTGGTGATGGAAAAGGTACTATGGTCATAGCAGTGCAAGCGCTTGGGGAGCACTAATGGTTAATAAACAACAATATTATACAGCTAACCTCAATGATACTACATGTTGTCATTAAAGTAATTACGCTGGAAAGGAAATGACTCTTCGGGTGTCACTTCTGTGCAGACTAGGTCCTGAGATTTGCCAAGGATGTCCGAGTCTGGCCAGTAAAACCCTACAGTCTGTCAGTAAATTAAAGTGAAAAGAAAAGATAGGGAACAACTCCCTGAGCAGCATACAGCGTGGATGGTGTTAGACTCAAGAGTCAGTAGAGTATCGATGCCATGTGATACAGCCACCTGCACAGCCATCACACACAGCGAACCACAGGAGTTAAGCTTCTTTTTTCCCCTCCTCCGGTCTGCACAGTCAGAAGGTTACAAGAGTCCAGAAATGTGAAGGTTTGGAAAGAAACTAGAAATATTCAGGAGGAAAGAACTCTCACTTCCTGTTTCCTTCCCAATTTTTAAAAAGCAGCGTGGCACAGAAAAAAAAAAAGAGAAGAAACAGCTTGGAGATTTTTTTTATTTTTTATTCCTTCTGAATAATAAGGATAGGTTGGGTTTCTTTTGTGGACATCTGCAGTTTAAGCAAGTACATGAAAATTAAACTAAAACTTCTAGCCCTCTCAAGCTCTTCATTAATTGGTGCAGTCAAGGAAACAGGAACTACATGAGCATTTTAGAGTCTTAGTGATTCAGGTGTGTTTGCGGGATAGCCAGCTTCACTTGTGACTACAACCTTGAAGCTGAACCTTGTACCCTAAAGTTAGGCTTTATACTCAAAGTTACTCTTGGTCCTTGATATTCAGCTGTCAATCTATATTTTCCAAGAAATGTATTTGCGAAGATGTTTCCTGTGATTATTGTATCTCACATTTTAATGTGAGATATGTATTTACACAAAATTTCTGAAACCTAGAATTTTAATCTTCCTCTTTGTTTATATGTGAAAAATAGACAGTTTCTATCTTCATCCTTTCACTTTTCCCCTTTGTTATTTTAAAATTATGTCAACAAACAAAATACACACACACCCACTATAGTATACAGTTACAGCTGTAATAGGAGGATGCATTGTCATAATTCAGAAGCAATGAATTCACAAGTTCATGGGTTTATCAAGCAGTGCTTCTTATATGCTAACTAAATTATGCATTAAATATTTCACATTTGTAAAGAAATAATTACAGTTTGGCTCTGATAAGTAGATCACTAAATATATTTCATTTTTTTCCCATAATTAAAAAAAAATCCTAAGACAAATCTAAAATCTTGTTCCCCTACTCCTGTGGCACTATTCTGCTCATGTTTGAAAGACAAATCATCACTAAAGCCCTTTTTTTTCCCTGCTAAAACTGTGTTTTGACTCTGGGACATATGAGGTATTGACGATGGCGTAGTGACCATGTTACTGCAAGGCCTCTAGGAGAGGTCCATGCAACACCCTGTCCATGGACAATTTCCTTGAGCTAATTTCACTATAAAACCTCCAGGATCCTGTCTCTGCTATTTTTTCATAATGGTTTTCTTACTGTAAAAAAACAAACAAACAAACAAGCAAAAAATCTTTCTGGCAGCAAATGCAGCCTCGAAAAACAGTGCAAAATTCAAGCTCCTCCACTGCAGCTAAATATATCCACTGTTTAGAGCTTCCTTAACCTTAACTGGTAGAATGTGGACTTCTTCGAGATCATTGAATCAAGTTGGAAGGGACAGCGTGACTTCCAGATGTCTCTTAATTATTTTTTTTAAATTAGAAGACAGGCTTCCCCTCTTGCAAACAAGTGTCCAGGTCCTAAACAAGCTTCCTTCCTCGTACGCACTATACATCTGAACCGCGAGCATCATCCATGGGCAAAGCTCCCACCGCAGGCAGCGAATGCCGCACGCCCAGACCTCAGGAATTTACTGCTCGTCTCACACTGTGCAGCATCATATACCCTGGTCCTGGTCTTGTGGTGGGAGACATGGACTCACTTCAGCCAAAGTAGATCCTGGTCCTGTGGAGATGGGATATAGTTCTTGAGTAGTCTGACCTCAAGGCTGGCCCTACTCTCGTGGGATGAGGGGCTCCTGAGATCCCTCCAATGTGAGTCCTCCTGCGGCCCCAGCATGCAGGTTGCATGGCCTGGGTGGGGGTGAGAGGCAGCGAGGGCCACAGAGGTGCCATGGAGATGACAAAAGCTGATGTTTCATCCATAACCGATGGCAATTCCATATTTCAAGTATGAGATCGAACTACCTGCGTGAGACAGGAATCTTGGAATCTGAGAGTGAAATCAAATGAGCCATTAACTTTGATAAAAGATTTTCTCTGGAATTGTTTTTGTTCCAGAAAGTGGAGAAAATGAGTGGAAGAATTTTGCTAGCAATTGTTTATCACTTGAGCCCTTATCTGGGCCTACTCGACAAGTGCAAACACGGGCATTCTTCACCCCGGGCCGTGAGTGTCTGCCCCGACGCTACCTGCAGCTCTGCTGCACGTTGGCTGCAACAAGGCAGCTACAGCGTCAGGCCGCTCACCGGGCACTCTGCGTGTGCACGAGGAGAACCCGCCGCCCCGGACAGGGACTTCTGACCCCACAGGTTATGAAAGGGAAGCGGTTCCTCAGCAACGACGCTCCTCGGAAATGGAAAACTTTGCAAAAAGTGCCCTAAGCCTGCAACGGGGTGAAAGCCTGCTAGCTTCCAGGGAACTGCTGCAGCATTTCAATCACCTTTTCCTTTTCTTTTTAAAACAAACCTCATAAAGCCAGAAACGAGCGGCCTCCCCTTGGCCCTGCTCAGCTCCAGGGGGGAAGGCCCCGCTTCTCCTGCCCCGCGCCAAGGGGCCCTGGAGCCGCTGTGCTGGCAGGATCCGCGCGTGACCCCGTTTGGCGGGACAGCGCGGCCCGGCGCCGCGCTCCGCTCCCGGGGGACACGCGGCCGGGAGGGCCGGCCCCGCTCCGCCCCGCGCGGAGCCGCGCGGAGCCCCGGGCGGAGCGCGGGCGGGCGGGGGGCGGGTTAAAAGCGGCGCAGGTGAGCGCGGAGGCCCCGCAGCGGTGCCCGCGCTGGCACCGGCCGCTCCGCTCCTCTCCTCTCCGCGCCGCCTGCACCGCCCGCAGCGCCTCCCGCCCGCGGAGCCCCCGGCGTGCGCGGAGAGGCAGGTGAGGGCGCGGCGGCCGGGCCGGCGGCTCCCGCGCGCCAGAGGGAGCGGGGCTGGGAGCGGGAGCGGGGCCGGGGCCGGGGCTGGGGCTGGGAGGGCCTGCGGGACGCCGCGGCCGCGGCCCTTGTTGCGGCGGAGGAGCGGGGCCGCGTGCGAGGAGCTGCCCCGCGGGCTTCCCTGTCCCGAACCTGGCCCGGGTGCGCGGCCTCGCTCCTCCGCAGGCTCCGGGTTGTGCCTGGATCCCGGCTTGTGCTTTTGGGAGTGCCGTTGCTGTGTCAGTCACTCAATTTAACTTCTAACAGCTTCTTTTCTTGCCTTTTTAAATTTTATTTCTTTTTATTTTGCAATACTGCTGCAGCTCGTTGCAAGCACAGTATGTGAAGTACCTGACCCGCCAGAAAGAAAAGCCAAACAACAAAAAACCTGAAGCAGCAGCAAGGCCTGGGCAGCCGCAGGTAAAGTGTGACACACCTGCGGATGTTGGTGCGGGTAAACAGCTTGCATCAGTGGCGCCGACACCTCCTGTGAGCACCCGCTTGCCTGGGGAAGCTCCTCGGGCTTACAGGGAATAGGAAACGTGTGAGTCAAAAAGATGTTTATTTCCGAGTATCGGGGCTGGATGAGGCTGCACAAGGAGTGAGCACTCAAGGCCTTAAAACTGGGAGATGCCTTAGACTAAGGGCAAGAGTGCCCAGCTTGCACAAGTAGATAGTAATGGGCTGCTTTGCTGTGGCTTTCTATGTTTCTCATTCCTGTGATTGGGCTACCCTGAAAACAGGGTGTTACACCTCACAGCTCTTGGTTTGGGGAAGATCTTTCCTCTTCTTTCTTTGTTTCCTTTTAATAGAAGGATGTGCTCTTGTCCTGCTCTCAATGTGCTTCATCTTGCAGTGTAGAAATACAGTACAGCAACAGGCACAGGGTTGTAGGTGGGAAGCAGCCCTTTGTGCCAAGAGTACTCCCCTAAACCAGTTTTGGGGGGTTGTCTTTAATCTCTAACCAGCCTTGCTCTGTGTGGTTCATGGGCTTGGGTCCTGAGTCTTTTGGGATTGCTGCAAAGTATGTGCACCCCTGGCCTGAGGAGCAGAACACAGCAGGTTCTTGAGCTCAACTCTGTTAGAGGTTGTGTGGGGCTTTCTGTGATCTCTTGGTCTCCATCCTGTCAGGAAGCCCTGCTTTCTAGATCCTCTCACACTGACCTTGAAGGAAGTGGTGCTGTGGATGTGCTTGTAGGCTTAGCTGAGAGGAAGGCAGTGGTGGGTCAAGCTTTGGCTGTGTGCGACGAGCTCCAAGGAGGCACTGCTGCATGCTGGCTGTGTGTTGCAGTGTAGCTATCCCCGGGGGATTAGTAAAACATCTCTGCTGAGTCCCCCAGACTGCACCACTACTGCATGTGCATTGGTATTTCTGAGGGGCTTCAGCCCCTGGCACCGTCCGCCTGATGTTTGGTGGAAGGTTTAAGGCTTAAAAAGGGAAGGATTAGAAGTTAATTCAGAGATTCCTCTGGAGGAATCATTCTGTCCTGACATGGTCCCTTCTGCAAAGCTTTGGTTTGTGCTTTTGCCTTAGCTTGTGTTGTGTCCCCTGAAATGTAGCCCAGTAGGACTCCTCAAGGAGTTTTATTTAACTTGTGGGCAAAGTAATTAGACAGTGTGAGAGGGTACAGCAGGATATCTTCCACAGTTGGAAGAACAGCAACACTTGGAGATGGGTATGGCTTGTTATGGGTATAAGTGTATAAACTCAGTGCACCTCTGTCAGGAAAATGGTTGCTTTCTAGAGTATATGTTATATGCAGATTTTAAGTTTGTTTCTCTTGTGAGCATTTCAAGTGAAATGGGTGTTCTTCAGAAACAGTAACAAGCAGGGCATGGATTTTCCCCTTTCTTTCTCTTTCTCTTTCCCCTTCCAAGTTTTTACCTTGTTCTGTGCCTCACTGCTTTTAATTGCAAACTTGAACTAGATTTATGTGTTATCAGGAGAACTTCCTATGACTCTTGCCTGACTAAACACTGATTATGTGTAAGGAAAGATCTGAAGTGATGGTCTATGAGGAAAGATAACATGTTGTCAAAGCCGAAGAAACACAAAAGAAAATTTAATGTTAAAGAAAGTTAAATGTGTCCTGTTAATACTTAAAGCCAAGTTGATTCTGTTGCTTATTTATATACAAGTTTTTTTTTTTCCCTTTGATGCATAACCTTAAAGAAGAAAATATTGTTTTGTCCTTGCTCTTGATGAAATAATATTAAAAATATGCATTCAAGGGAAAACTGCTCTGCAGTATGAAATATTGGAAATGCTGAAAACGTTTAAAATGCTAAAAGAGCTCAAGTCCTATCCTGTATGCAAAAAGTGAGTTGCTAGTTCTGTAGGAAATGCCACCTAGGAACAGCTGAATCTTGAGGAACACCTTGTGTTCAAGTGTGGCCTATAGATGCCGTATGGACATTTCCTGATGTCTGGAGGAAAGAAGTAGAGATTAAATATTTTAGAATAAAAATGTCATAGCTAATAAAGATGCTGTTTTCAAGATGAAAGCAGGGCATGGTGTGTGTATGTTTTTATAGAACATGGGAAATAGAACCCACTTACTGAAGAAATTGAACGGAAACCAGATTCCTAAGGACAAAAGCATTTCCAAGAGAAACCATAAGCCTTCCTGGGAGGTAAGGGCTCAGGGCAGAACGATTGACAGGAGTCAAAATCCTAACTGTGATTCTTGTCTCTTGTTACAGCTCCAAGTGTGCTTGGCATTTTTGGTGTCTTGTTTCTCACAAGTAGAGCAGACTTTCTGCAGGGATGTTCTGGAGGATTGTGATCCTCCATTTTTGTTTTTGGGCAAAAGAACTATGATGACTTGTAAGAAGCCTTGGAAAAATGATTTAATTCATGTAGGGGCATGGATATGGGACCTTTTAAGGTGAACTGAACCATTAATGTAGTGAATTTAATTAAAGTTTAACTACTTAAACATTGGGTCACAAGAATGTTAACCTTGCATGTTAGGGGCTCTCTCTGAGTTTCACACTTGGTTTAATTGGAGCAAAGAATACCTCCTGCTTTTTGTAACACTCAAGTACAATGTTGCAGTGTTCAAACCTGTGTTTGTCACCGAGGTTTCCTGTTCCAAATAGGCTTTGCCTGCTCTTGTGTCAAATCAGATATCCTGCAGTCCCTGGTGGACACTGCTCTTCTGTTGCTCTCCAGTCTCTGTTGATCTGGAGATAGGTGTTCAGACCACAATTGAAGACCTGCTAGAGTGGGTTGCTCAGGCTTTTTTGTGGTAGTTAAACTGCTCCTTTGATCCTTATTCAACTCTTCCTAAAGAAGTAAAGTTGTTGATATACAAGTGTTGCAGCTGGATGTTCCTTGAGGGTTTTTAATATATTGCTGCAAGATTAAAACTGCACAGGTTTCCTTTAATAGTGGAACAAAGGCTTTTGGTTGCCAAAGTCTGGAGTTCAAAGCTGCATCTTACAGTTTGAACTCTGCATTAAAGCTATAGCATGGTAGGCAGCTGCATTCCTTCTTCAATATCAGGAACATTGTGGGTGGTGTAACTCAAGCTCTGTACTTCTCCTTCCACTTTGCCTGGTACTTACCTGTCTTGGGCCACTGAGAGATACCAAAGGAGGAATCTGAAGCCCCCAGTAGTAGTGGAGCATTTCGAAACAACCCCGTGAGGTAGCGAGGTCTGATTGCCCCTGGTTTAATGCCTGGAAAACTGAGGCTGAAATTTGTGAGAGTCTGGGAGAGCTCACAAGAGAGTGCCTGTCTGTCTTAGCAATATAAAAGAAAACAGTTTTTGGGAAAAACCCAAATCTACTCTGTATTCATGAGGAGTTTCCTGGGCTGGGCCCTGGCATTTCTGTTGCGACACAGCACCACAACTTGCTTCAGTGAAACCAAGTACAGCTCAGCACAAGGAATGAAAATGCTGGTATGAAATTGCTGAAATAGACTTACCTGTTTTTTAGTTCTCGGAATAAAACCACATGCATAGCTCTAGGGTACCCTGATGCTGGTATCTGCCCCTATGCTGTCTGATACTCCCAGCGACAGGTCTAGATCAAGACCTGGTGTGGAGGTTGTATCAGTAAAGCCTTTAAAAGAAAGCTAGTCTTTAGTGTAAAAGTATGTGTGTGGAAGGATCATTTTGATTAACCATCTTGCACCTGAAGCAACTTAAACTTTTGTGGCAAAAAATTCTGCTTTAGAACTGCTACTCTCACAAGTATCCTTGTCTCCAGTTCTGGTCAGGATCCCGCTTTGCCTCTCCACCCCTGAAGATACTACATTCCCACTTGGACATCGGCTGGCTTCTATCTTGTACCTCTGTCCAGAGGTGCTGCTGAAAGTGGTGGAGGGTCACACCAGACTGGCAAGTTCTGGCACACTGTGCACTAAAATTCTGATAAAAGAGGTATCACAACCATTCTTTACATTCCTGACTAACTTGAGTAGAATTGATATCTGATTTGTAGGTGAGAAGAGATGGGCATCATCTTATTCTGCACATTCACATGAATTAGTTTACCAGGTTTCCCTTTCTAGTTGTCTTAGATGATTCTGTAGCATAAGCAAATTTAGTTCAAACACTTTCAGTCTTACCACATGCTTCCTTGGCCATATCCTGTGGCAGTGAGTTTTCCTCTGTGTGTGGAAGGAGTGTATTTCTTGATTTCTTCATTGTGTTCCCATTGTAGTTTTCTAAAGCAAGATTTAACCATTGGCTAATTATTTCCAAGTGTAATTGCTTCTAAAAGAGTGAGGAAAAGGATCTGCTAACAAGCTAGAGTCAAACACAAGAGCTCAGTAACTGTCCTTGGTGTTGTGTATTACTGAGATTTTTTTTTTTTTTTTTTTTAAGTGGGTGTATGCATAGTGCTCTGATTGCAGTTTAATGTAGACTTAAGTGCTACTTTTTAAAAACACTGAGCATGGCAGCAGAGAGCTCAAAATATCTGGGTAGATATTGGAGAAGTATGGAAATGGGTAGGCTGTAGCTCCCTTTTTGCACTAGGGACCAGTATTAGGCTAGGTGCAGCAACAAAAGTAACTTGTGTGCCAGTACTGAGTGCTCTGCGTCGTAACTGTGACCTCTCCGTGGAGTAGAGTGATGTTTTACAGTCTCTCTTAATTCCAGCAGCTGTGCCATCTTGCTCCTCTGATTGCCTTGATGGAGGAACAGAAGGATCAGCTGATAGCAAGGTGCTGAGACCTGGACAGGCATCTCTTCATGCTGCATTTCAAAGACTTTCCAAACCTTCCTGTCTTTCACTTATTCTGTGAGGGCTTTACTGACAGAGCCAACAAAGCACATTGAGTCATTGACTGTCTTCATACTATACAATTTCTGTAGCCATTTAGCCTATCTTTCTACTTGTCTGTCATATGATCAACAGAGCATCTCCCATTAAATGGAAGTAACTTTCCTGTCTTTTGTTCACCAAGACAGTTAATATTTTACTTTTTAGTGAAAAGGCTTGAAAAGTGAATAGTCTGGAAGAAAGATAAGCAGTGACTGTGAGTTAATGTCCTCATTCTTGAGTAGTTTATCAGTGTGAAGCAATTTATTCTTGAAGTTGCCCAGACTTGATGGGAAGCTTCAACAGAGCATATGTAGCTAGAGTGATGTTCTGCACTGATGGTTGTGTGAAGGGCTGCAAGTGGTTGAATTAAATTCTATTTTAGTCCTGTCTGTTGGAGACAGACAGATGTTGTCAGTCTCTGAATTGCAACTTAGAGGAGCTAATGAAGACACTAAAGTGGGTTTGGGTGGATATGAGATGAGTCTATCTGGGTTAGGAGAGGGAACTGTACTAGGAGACTTGGGGCTTGTTTGTGTTGTCAATCAAATCAGATCAGGAAGGCTCCAAAGTATAATGTCTGATTTACTTACTTTTGCATATCTTCTGCTATGGACATCCTCCTGCTAGGACTGAAAAACCTAGTTCTGAGTGAGATGAATGGTATAGTTTAACCATATTTTATCCTCAGTGGTGAAGCTTAAGTGGTTTATTCCCCTTTTCCACTGGTTGCTGATTTCTTCTATGCTTTCCAATCTGCAGCCCCTTTGAAGTAAAGGTATGCTTTTCAAGTGATTTCTGGATTATGCTCTAAATTAGATGGATGAAATTATTTAACTTTTTACTGGAGATAAGTCTTGCCAAGTTGTAGTAATCCGACCTGTAGTGCAGCCCCACAAATGACTGTAGGAGATGAACTGCAGTGACACTTCAGGTGGGAAAGTGTCTTTCCCTTGGCCTTTAAGTATGATACCTCCTGAGTGTACCCAGAGGCACTCTTATTTTTGGAAACCCTCTTCTGCACAAGAAGATAGGAAGGAGTAATTGCATGTGGAGATGCCTTGGGAATCTGTAACAATAGAAAGACAGAGGCATTGGTGTACAGACAAATATGTGAAACATAAGAAAAAGGCATGTGAGAGGAGAAGGTACAATATGAAAGAGTAAAAAGTGGAATGTGTGTGAGGAGATGGCTTCCAGACAGGAAGAAGAGCAAATAACAATAATGAGAGAAAAACTGCAAGGAATTAAAAATGGGAAATGCAAGAAGCTTTGTCGAATTTAGATTGGTGAATGATATATATAATGCAACAGCTTATACGGTGTCTCTTTAAAGGTTTTATGTTCAGTTGTGCATAAACATTTCTAGTAGTGATATTTAGAATCAATTTAGATATCTTTGCAAGTAACTGGAAGGAACAGAGCATGAACAAAACATAAATGGAAAAACAGCTGCAAGTTACTGTTAGAAGGCGACATATAGGACCATCTGCAAAGCAAATCCTATAGTAAGGCAGATTTGCTTATTTTGTGGGGGAGGAAAAAACCTGCAATGGAATAGAACTAAATAATTGGGATTTAAACTTCTCTTGTAAGGATCTCTGGATTTGGGGTCTTTCTGTGCCTGCACAGGTTTTTAACATACAAAGATTTTGTTTTCTTTCTACCTGTATGCTAATGAAAGGCATAGTTTGTTCTTGGAAAAAACTACTTGGCAGAATGGGAAGCAGTTACTTTCCTAGTTCCAGAGCTGTGGAGGTAAGAGCACAGAGAAATCCTACCTCCTGAAGGAGGCTTGGGAGGAAGGTCTTCAGTCTGAAGATGGATTGTTTTTATTTTATTTATTTTTTTTGTTGTTTTGCTTTTCCCCTTCACCTCTTGAACTAGCTCAAGATTTAGTTAGCTACTATTACCTGAGAAAAACATGATTGGATCAGTGAAGAGAGATTGTGCTGATATTCCAATAACTCAAGAAAATAACTTTTTTATTTCTGTCACCATTTGGTTTCCTTGAGCAATTGTGTACTTTGATACTTTAAATTGTTGCATGTGATTGCATGTGTTGATTGTGTTGTAAACCAGAAAGATTTTTTTTTTTTTTTTCCCCTCCTGAAGACAGGCAAAAACAAACTGATCTTCCTTTTTCTGTCTCATGTATTGTGATCCAACTCAGGAAAATCTTGAAATTTTATCACATCATAGATATGATGGCCTTGGAGCCCATGGCTATGGTTCTGTCCTCTGTAAGCCTTGCAACAGGAATGTTGTCTATTGTTTAGCCTTTACAGCAATGGGCACCAAAGCTAGTTCCTGATGGAATAAAATTCACCCTGTAGAAAAATAAAACCCTTTGAGGGGAAATTCAGAGCCCAAAGCTAAGTGAGCACTTCTAGATGATGATGTGTGACTGTCACAAGAAATGTCTATTTCTTTAAATCTGAATGAAGTAAATAACTCTCATGGCTAAGCTGCTTGCTTAGCTTTCATAAAATTGCAGTGGTCCTACTGGAGGTATGTGAACACAAAGGTAAAGTACTTCCACTCATTACAGTCGTGGTACTTCAAAGTTCACCTGCTGGAAACTGTTTCTGTGGGAAAGTCTGTGAGATAGATCAGGTACTGTTGGCCTTTCTGAACCCTTCAGTTATCTACTTTAGCTTTCTCCCAACCCCTAAGACTTCTCCTCTGTTTTGGGAGCCTGTTGAGTGGATCAATCATCAGGCTAGGCATCTACATCAAAGGTGCTGTCAGTTGGTTACCAGGTGCTCTGGGTAGTAGCAAGGGAAGAGAAAAGGGAAACTGGGGGTGAAACTCCTTCAGGAAGAGCTTTAAGCATCTTTCTGAAGGGGAGATGGATCATGACCTACAGTCTCACTTTTTGCTTCAAACTATGGTGAGATTTACTTCAGCTAATGGTCCAGAGGGGTCTGCAGTCGTATGACTAAGATTCTGCAACACAAGTTATCCAGGGCTGCCCTCGTAGCCTCAAACTCCAGCAGCTGCATAGCCTGTGTTGCTGGAAGGTACCTGTGGCGATGCTGTTTACAGTGTAAAATGATGGAATGGTAAATTTGACTGAAGCTGTATAGGAGTTTTAAAAACATAACAAGACAGATGCAGTTATTTAGAGCCTCAGGAAATCTCAAGAGAAAAATGTAGATGGCCAGTTCAGAGCCCCAGCAGTAACTTACAGAAAAGTTAACCAAAACATTTGTATGTTCTTTTAAAGTAACTCTACTTGGGGGAGAGACGATATTAGATATTTAAAAGTACCTTATTTTTGACCACTGTTTTCTGTTATCCTTTTGTTACTGTTGGCAAGCTTCTAGAAGTCATAGCTTTATAGCACTTAATGCCATTTTTATCACTTCTCCCTATCTATTTTTTTCCTTGCTGATGCTGGCTAATTTCAGTGGGTCAAATAGATCTGAAGTCACAATATTTTAATCTGTACTTATGTGTCATCATTTTCATCCTGATGCATGAATTACTAATTGTCACTTTATGACTGTTTATGGGCAAAACCACACTAGACTAGCAGTCAATATTGTATGATTGCAGTGTATTTATTACCTCTTTATGCCACATTTGGTGTTTTTTCTTTTGATTAACCTTTCTGTTAATTTGTTTCATCTTAGGTCAATAATTAAAGCAAGAAAATGGATTGGGGAGCTCTGCAAACCATTTTAGGAGGTGTGAATAAACACTCCACCAGCATCGGAAAGATCTGGCTCACGGTCCTGTTCATCTTCCGTATCATGATCCTTGTAGTGGCTGCAGAGAGAGTCTGGGGAGATGAACAAGATGATTTCATCTGCAACACTCTGCAACCTGGGTGCAAAAATGTTTGCTATGACCATTTTTTCCCCATCTCTCACATCAGACTCTGGGCCCTTCAGCTGATCTTTGTCTCCACACCTGCACTGCTGGTGGCCATGCACGTGGCGTACAGAAGGCACGAGAAGAAAAGGCAGTTCAGAAAGGGAGATCAGAAATGTGAATATAAAGACATAGAAGAAATCAGAGCACAAAGGTTTCGTATTGAGGGCTCCTTGTGGTGGACATACACCAGCAGCATCTTCTTCAGACTGGTTTTTGAAGCCGTCTTCATGTATGCCTTTTACTTCATGTACGATGGGTTCCGAATGCCTCGCTTAATGAAATGTAGTGCTTGGCCCTGCCCCAACACGGTAGACTGCTTTGTTTCTCGACCTACTGAAAAGACAGTGTTTACTATTTTCATGATTGCTGTGTCCAGCATTTGCATTATGTTGAATGTGGCTGAATTATGTTACTTGTTAGTAAAATTCTTCCTTAAGAGGTCTAGAAAGGTTGGAAATCCAAAACACCACCCCAACCATGAGACTAAAGAAGAAACCAAACAAAATGAAATGAATGAGTTAATATCTGATAGCTGCCAGAACACAGTCACAGGATTTTCAAGTAGCTAAAGTGATGAGAATGTTGGTATTCACTCTTTTTGGAGTGAACTTTTTTCTCTAAAGGCTGCAAGTAAAATCTGTAATACTTAAATAGTTTAAGTTGGGAGAGAGACTGATACAGAATTTCAGGTGCAATTTACACCTGTTCAAAAAGTCAGGGCAGCCTCAATATGAATTTTATCTAAGGATTAAATAGAGAAGTGTATTTTTCTATGAATATCCTTACAAGTTGACTATGGCAAGTGGGAAACCCACTACCACCTTTATACTAACACAGCTCCTAAAAGCTGTATATGCAACAGTAATAAGAACAAGACTTTCTGTAATACTAAAATATCTAGTTTGGACTCTTTGTAATAGTGATAGTTTTTACTTACGGACAGACAACTCAAATATTTTTGTAAAATATAGGATTCAATGTTACTCAAGGTGTTATAGTGAATATTTGACTGTTTTTGACCAGGTGTGTGCAGATGTACCAATAACATGTATTAATAGAGATCTGTAGGCTAGATCTGTACATCTTTGAAAGCCCTGTTTGGGATTTGGATGGGCAGCTCATGTACCTATACCCTACCTGCCATGGAGGGAGTTGTGTGAGTCGGCCATGCTGAGTGGGGCAGTTAGGTCCCGAGAGCAAATTCTAGCCTTAAAACTGCATGGCAATATAGATGCAGCCAAGGTAGATCAGTTTTAAGTATCTAGCAGAGCTGGTATAAATAGTCTTAATTTTTACTTGCATACTGCCAGTCTTACGAGAATTTAGGTAATTTTATGTAAATAGTCCATTTAGTATGTGTTGACTTTAATGTATTAACTATATATTAACTACACTTGTTTCTTTATACTGTATCACATCATGGAGCCTTTTTGCTTTTAATTTGTTTTCCCTTTTTTTTGTGGTAGACTGATGGTGCTGAGGTATGGAACTAGGAGCTATTTTATTTGAAGGATATGCAAAAAATGTCAAAAAATGGAAATGGGATGAGTCTTCTGAATAAAAGGCCAACACTTTAACATTTGCTGATAGAGTGAAAGTCTATATGTGAATGCATAAGTATCTTTTTAGTGACAAATAACTATTCAAGTAAAGCACTTGTGCTTATAAAAGATTGCTTTTGCATAGGCACTGTACGTAACTGATGCACTGCCCTTTTAGCTTGCCCTAAACACCTGTCTGAAACCTCTGCTATTTTCTTGTCCCTGCCTTTGTGCAGGCATTAGAGCCCTGAGCTTTTGCAAAGGGGATGTCCTTGAAAACAAGTCCCCTGATGGTCAAAGCAGTGTAGTGCAGTAGCTAGGTACTATGACTTGTGCTTATCTCTCACCTTTCTTTTTCTTAAAAAGAGCAGCCAGGAGCTGCCTGCTCTCCTGAGGCTGGTTGGTTCATGACACTGCTAGAAATGATTGCTATTTTATATTGGTGCATATGGTTTTGAAGTGGGGAGCAGCTGTTTGAAGGGATCTGTGCAAGTATCAAGGAGCAGCCATCACTTGCATTGAGCTTGGTTCATGAGCCATGCCCTCTTTGAAAATTTACTGCTGTTGCATAATACTCTTGAGTCCCTGTAGGGGGACACAGTGCTCAGGGTTTGTTGTTTTAGGGGTCACTAGTCCCCTAAGGGCTTGCAGGCACAAGCAGCAGGAGTGTGAGGAGCAGCTGAGAGCCTGATCTGCTGCCTGCTGTTCACTTCTGCTCTTCCCTGAACAAACACCAGGTCCATCCTATCCTCACAGCAGGTTTCCTTTATTAATCTCTGTTGTGAAAGGAACTTTTGCAGGGTCTTCTAAACTTGTTCACCAGCAAGGTTGAAGGAAAATTTACACAAGACACTGCAAATTGATGTGCTTGAATCTTGTTCTCTGTCAGCTGAAAATACAGGGAGAAGGGCAGAGATGATGAGAATCTGTTTTTTGTGGGTTTTTGAGACTACCCTCATTATGGCACCCTGTCTGAGCAGTGCATATCGCTAAAAAAGTGTTATAAAGCTGTTACTTCAGTACAGCTGCTCCTTTGTAATCAGGAAGCAGTGTCTTGGCAGTACCTGGCCACCCCGTCCCAGCCAAGTCTCCCTGCATCCTGTCAAGGAACAAACATGTCCCCTGAACACCCATGTCAGACGTCAGCATTGGCTGCAGGGTGGTTATGGAGCTATTTTCATTCCAGACCTGTATTTCACAGAGCAACTCTGGTTCTGGACTTTCATCCAAGGATTGCTGCGGATCACATACCATATAGGGAGTACAAACGGAGATCAGTTAATGATTATATCTCCTCATGCCTTGTCACCTTTAGTGATCAAATCAAAATAGCCCTTTGCTGAGTGTCAGTAAGTCTGAAGGCACCTTAAGGCTCATTTTCATTTTATTCAGCTAGGGTAAAGGTATTCGTCTTGGTATGTATTTTCTTGGTATCCATCACGAAGTGTGTGCCTGTTAAGCTCCAACTTGGGATATGACAATAGCTCAGGATATGACAACAGTTCATATCAGTTTTCTAGTGGTTATATTTTTCCAGACTGCCGGTTCCAAGTGTATTGTTATACCTTATCTTAAACGAAGAAATGGGGCAATCCTGATACGTGCGTGCCGTGCGCTGCACCATTACCAGGGTATGTGGGCAGGCACATCAGCCAGAGGGAAACACACCAGGTCTGACCTGTGCTGAGGATTGCGATAACCTGAAGAGCCACAGCAAATGTATTGACTCAGCAAGAAAGACCAGTTGCCACAGAGGTGCCTGACGTTGACATTTCCTGTCACGCTACTCTGCAGCCCTCATCAGAGCCACCCATCCGCCTTTAGCCAACACATCTGCCTTCTCTCACTGCCAAGGAAACATCCCCAGGTGTCATTGCCACTTTATTTGCAGTTCCGGCCTGCTGCTCTGTCAAGCTGCCCTACCTGGGGCAGCATTGTGAAGAAACTGCAGCTCTGCTAAGAGCAGGTGCTGCTCGTGCCTCTCCTGCCCGTCCCTCTCTGGCTACTGCGGCCTGAGCGGGGAAGGCGGCTGCATTGGCTGAGACGGTGGCGGTTATTCCTTGCTGTGGAGGAAAACTGAGAAGGATTTGCTGGTTTCAGGCCTCCTCCGATGTCTCCTCGGGTTGAGTCACCTCCAAGCATGCCAGCTCGCCCCCTTCCTGCGGCACGGGCAGGATGCAGCAAGGCCTCTTCTGCTCGTGCCCCACAGCCTGACCCGGGCTCTCACTACAAATCCCTGCCTCATGGTGACAGGCGGTCACTGACACCGCTGTCGCCCCATATCTGCATGGTAGTTCAGGGAGTTTCTGGAGTGGCAGCAGGCTCAGTCGTCACCGTCCATCCCCAGCCACTCGTCCCCACCCTGCGATTCCCGTTGTTCTGCCTGGGGCAGAGATTGCTCAAGTTGGCCTCCGTGCCAAGGGATTAATCAGAGCCTCTGGAAAACGGCTCTGGTAGGTCCCCCGTCCCCTTGCTTTCTTATCCAGCAGCTGCAGGAAGGAAGAGGTGCCGCGTGGCCACGACCACATGCAGGGCCAGCAGTGTGGGATGGACAGTATGGCTGTTTTTGCCCCTCTGCTATTACACAAACTGGCCATCTATGCTGGCCCCTTCTCTATGCTGCACTCCCTTCTCCATTCTGCTCTCTTCCTCCCGGGCTAGTCCCCTGTGGCTGTGGCTTGCCTTTCCCTTCCACCAACCCCCTTCGCACCCCTTCTGGACGGCATGCAGGGCAACATTAGCACAGCCGGCATGAGGCAGACCTCTGCTCCCCATTGCACAGTACGATTTTCCAAACGCGGCTGTTACCTCTGCCTCCCTTGCCAAACCGCGGCTTTATAGCCGCTGCCTCCTCCCGTTGCCACCTGCCGTGACAGGGCGGCACTGCAAGGCGAGCGCCATGGCTGCCAAGGCTGCCCTTGCGGGGCACAAGGACTCCCTATGGCCTGCGAGCATCACTCCCAGCTCGGCTTCCGGAGTTTCTCCAGTCGCAGCAAAAGGAGCAGCGCGGACCTGAGCTAAGGGCAGCTGCGAGCTCTGGCCTTGGGAGTTATCTCTCAAGGGAAGACCGAGGGACATGCTTGTAAAAGATTGCATTCAGGTCTCCTTTTCTGATGTAAACTCCATCTATCTATCTGAGTTGCTTGGTTTGCACAGACACATTTCTGCTCTGCTCTGTGTAGCCTGTGCAGCCAAGGGGTCTTTCACATCTGGGATCCTGCACTGTCCAGGCCGCTCCTTGTCCTCCCGGCCTGGAGACCATCTCCTCCTCAGCACACATCCTCTGAGAGACCTCGCACCCCTGACCACAGCGAGAGCATTACCAGCGTGGGAACCTTTTGTCTGCTAGAGGCGACACAAACGTGCGCCCTGCTCTTTCAGGCTTGCGTTTCAGGCCTCTTGCAGGCTTGCATTTCTCAGGTGAGGCACATGAACACAGACTGTGCACACGGACACCAGCAGCTCCCGTGAGTTTTTCTGAGGAGAAGCACCCGGCGCTTTGCCTGATACATCGAGCCAGGGCTGGTGGATCTGTGCGAGCAGAAGGCAGGGAGGGCCCATGCAGAGGTATGACTCAGATGTCAAGTCCTAGCAAGGGCCTTGGCTGGCTCGATGCTTCGTCTGTGCCAAGAGGTGTGCGGAGGGGAGCATCGCTCCCCACCTCCTGTCAGTGCCCAGGCACCATGTGCCCATGTAACAGGTCACCCCCCTCTGCCTGAATCTCTGCTGAACCTCCCTGCACCCCTCGATGTTCGCAAGATCACGTTGGCCTCTCCTGGGTGTTTGCAGAGGTGCCAGGACTTGATCCAGAGTTCCTCCTCATCACTCAGAAAAACCTTGCTGATCCATGGGCTTGGGCAGACCTGTACGAGGGGTGGAGCTCCTTAAAAACCCCGTAACACCATTCAGGCACTTTCTGTACAGCCCTTTTGCATCATCCAGCCCCATTTCACACAGCAGCTATTGGTTCCTCGCAGCATTTCTGTGAACTGGGTGTATGAGGCTCCCCATCCCACGTGAGTGCTCCCCACGCAGCCAGGTGTGCGCTCTGCGCACAGTGCCAGCTGATTCACCCCTCTGACACGTACTCACCCCCTCAAAGCCATTTCAGCTGATTCCACTGATTTTCGCTCAAGCTTCTGATCTGCTGACGCCCACAGAAAAGTTTGTCGCTGAGAGGGGGAAAGCTTGCTAGAATAGTCTGGCTTTTAAAAATTTTAAGTGCTTTTTTTCTGCTCCTGCTTGAATGTTGGGTGCCATTTACTTGTGCACCAGTCCATGCAGGGAAGCTTAAGAGAGGCAGGTCAGTGATGCAGCAGCATTTTGTGTCCTGCTGGGGAAGAGCTGAGCTCCTGACCCCTGAGGACTCCTGACCCGCAGGAATCAGGTTATTATATTCATTCAGACTGGGACAGATCGGATTACATTCGCTACTGCCCAGAGAAGCATGGTGCAGCCTTTCTTCGTTAGCTAAAATACACAGAAAAATTGACTAATCTCTCTTGTTATCTCCCCCCACCCACCCCCAGTGTTATCTTTTAAATGATGCATTTCCAGAGGCCGCTGTGTCTGGGAGACACCTGGGAAGTTCAGAGAGTTACTAATCAGCAACAACAATAATGGTACTATTATACAAAGCATGACAATAAACTCAGGAAAGAATTGGACCTCTGTTCTTGGACACTGCTTTATGATGTGTGAAAAAGCTTGGGGGGGGGGGGGGAAAGCTACCAGTGAAATCTTTGGCCCAGGTAAAGTTTCCTGATGTCCCTGGTGCTGAAGGTCAGAACAACAAAGCAGGGCAGACTCATGCTGACACAGGAGGGAGTTTCATCTTGGCTGGTAACTTGGATTCAATCACATCTTCTAGGGAGGCAGCCAATACTTCAGATGATAGTGACAATAAAAGCAGTCTAAGAGCATCCTACAGATTGTTAAATAGTCTGGCTGATGGAAAAAAAAATTCCAATTATTCAGTTTCCATTTTTTTATCTAGTCAAAATTTAACTATTAATTAAACTGCAAAGTTCCCCAGTGAGGTAAAAGTTGACTGGGGAGCCCCACACACTGCAGCCGCCCAGGTGGGTCTCAGTGCAGCTCCAGCCCTGCCGGAGCCACCCACGGAGAACCGCCTCACCCATGGGTGTCATGAGCCCACGTGCTCAGCCTCACTTCAGTCCTGGGGCAGCACGGCCCCTGCCAGCCAGAGAGGACATCATTTCCCCTCTCCTCAGATTTCTTTTGGGCCTGAGGAAACATAAACCCACCCATTCCTCTTGGGAGAGTACTGTAATGCAAGAAAGCAAAGGTGTCCTGTGGTGAAGAGGTTCACAAGCCTTTCTGATGAAGTTTTTTGTATATAAACCATTTTTGTATGTGTATATGCACACTTTTTTATGTGTACTTATGGAATAATTATTATATATCAACACTCAATGCAACAAAAACTAGATTTCTCATTAAATACTGTAAACATTTGGTTGAACATTCGGTTTTACTTTGACCTTCTTGATACGTACTTACTTATGTTTAAGAAGATATCTTTAACAGAAAAGGCTGATTGAAATAAAAATCAACAGAGGACAGAGTGAATTAGGAAAGACCAGAAAGAAAGGAGCAAGATCATGCAGCAGCAACACAATGGTAGGTGATAAGCAAAAGATAGAATACTAGGAAAAGTCTGAACTCCTTATGTCTTCCAACTCCCTGCTTTCTAGCAAACTGAGATGATTCAGGGGTAAGTGCTGACCAGGCTGATGGTTCACTTCATTTTCCTCTGTGCCGAGTGGTGGTAGAGAAAAAATAAAATATTGAGACATATAAAGAGGAGAATTAATAACGAAATTGATAATTACATCACCCATCCACTTCGTCTGGGGGTGGGCAGGTTACGATACTCATGGGGGAAAGAGGGATGCAAGGATTTTTCTGTCATGTAATGAGAGAAATGTAAACTTGCCCTCTTGCAGGAACCAGAAAGGTGTATTCACACAGAGTGGTGAGGAGATAAATCAGAGGTACCTTTGTATTTCTTGGTCCCTGTGAAAAAACAGGGAGGGGAAATATTTAAAATAATAACTCTGTCCCACATCAAAGACCATGAAACTGATAACCCTGAGACTGAACCCACACCGACTGTATTGTATTTCATGCGGGCTGTGGAATGAAGGAGAATACTGTGCAATTCAAGTTTACCATCTGCTCCCAAGATTATTTTTGTGTTTATCTGCTGCTATGTTTCTCTCTCATTTGCAGGAGAACATTTAGTGACTGTGAGGTGGGCAACCTGTGCTTCAAAACCCATGGCTGCAATCCCATTTCTGCAAGGGGCTGCCTGGGCCTGGCAGAAGGTTTGGGTGCTGCCGTGTTGCACTGAGGCTTCGCTGGGTGATGGGCACAGACCCCAGCAGCCTCAAGTAATCTACAGCAAGGACAAGAAGAGCCAAGGGTGCCCTGCAAGCTCACAGGTCACACTAAAAGGCACCTGGTGCATTTAAGTACCTCGAGGCTTGGGTGGCAACTAAGTGGAGTTTTTCCTTATTGCACTTCTCAACGTAGGTGTCTGAAATTTATTTAAATCTATCTCAGTATCTAAATAGTCTTTTGGATCTAGTCCCAAACCTATCTAACCCCTTTATCACTGTACAGGAAAACCTTGGTTGGCACTCAAAGAGTTTGGCAGCCAAGGAAACCATGTCAGCTCCTCACCAATGGCAGGAAGCATTTCGGAGCTGCAGCTGCCTTTTGCGCTGCTGTTGCGACATTGCCGAGTTCAAACATGATTCACCAGTTTAATTTACTTCCTAGGAAGCTAACCCTCACTGCCGTTACTTTTAACAACTTTGGTTTCATACTGTGTCCCTTACCAAAGACCTGGAAGGCATCATCCTATTAACCACGGAAAAAATAATCACTGAAAAAATAATAATAATAATCACTGAAAAACCCACTTAATTAAGTGCTATTAAAACAGCACCAAATTCATCTTACTTTAATAGGTACATTAGGAAGACCTGTTTTTTTTTTTTATAAAACACACAAACCAAACATAAAGTAGATATCATAGCAATGAGAGGTCAGAGGGTCTTCAAGAGGTCACAGAAGCCTGTAAATCTGGAGTGGGATCAAAATCACCTGAATTGTATATATCCGGCAGGGCTTGTTTGAAAGATAAGGGCTAAATTCTGTTTTCATTTAGGTTTTCTCTGCAGCAGAGAGGCCATTCAGATCAATCAAATTAATTTAACATTTATCTAGATAAATTCCTGTGGTAGATATGCTTCAGTTAGTGTAAACCTTGTACACATTATTTTAACTCCATTTGGTAAACCATCAGTGCTGCTAAACCAATACGAACTTTGGGTAAACCTTCAGCACTAGCCAAGCTCAGAGATGGAGGCGGCCGAAACCTGGATAGGTATTTTGGGCATCAACTTTTGTTTCTTTTGGGAGGAAGTTCTTAAATTTGCTCTCTTAAAACTCCTGAAAACAGGCTCTGCTCTGGAGAAGCGTTTTTGGCACCTGTGTGGCCACACGAAAGGTGCCTCCTTGGCACACACTTGAGGGAGGCGCCTCTGTGTTTAGGGGAGCGTTTCCTGCTGGTCGTGCCGGGCGCTGTTGCGGGGCAGCTGCCACAGCTCCGTCCCCTCCGCGCCACAAACCAAGCACCAACCGCCTCCCTCTGCTGCAGGACGGAGGGGCCCGAGCCTGCCGGCGGGTGCGTGGGCAGGATCTGGCACGCCACACGATCCTGCCTTCTTTCGGAGCGGAGCTGCCTGACGAGTTTTCTCTCCCTTTTGGTGCAGCGCTCACTCCAAAAGCAGTAGAGCCCAGGTTGGACTCCCATTAAATTGCACGCCTTTCCTTTCCAAGACAAGGGAAGGAGGAAGGGAAGGAAAGACAGACACTTGTAACTCCTGTTAGCCTCTGTGCAGAAAGAAATGAGAGCGCTGTGGGTTGCTCAGAGGACAAGGGGTCCTAGCTCTGGCCATTCCCAGTTCAAATCCAGCTCTAGCTGCCAATTCCAGCCAGGAAAGGACAGTTCTGCTTCTGAGTTCTACTCATTGCCTTTTATTCTGAGCAGCTTCAATGTAAAATGCATAAAAACACCATGAATCCTGTCTAAGGGCTTCCTCCCCTGTCCCAGATGATTTTTCATGTCTAAAAAATTTTTCCCGTAAGTGATCCTGTCCCTTTCCCCTGTCATTTTGTCCTTCTGACTTTTGTGTTCCTCTCTGCCCAGGTGAATAAATTCTGTAGCAGAGGGAGCTGGCCCAGGCTAACCTGGACCCTGGTGCTTATGGCACTATCTGGGAGAGAGATATGAAAGTTTGAGGACTCTCAGATCAAGCAAAGCATTAAAAGACAAATTTCTAATCTAAGCATCTTCCAAGCTAAGAGTGTTTCTACACTAGCATTTAAAAGGGTCAGCAACCCCCTGTTGAAACGACCTCTGGATTCTTTCTGCTCCTGTGTTTTGACTGACACCGTGGAAACAGCCTGGCTCCCTCCTGGCAAATGCAGCCCGGGGGCAGAGCTCAGGGGCTCCAGCTGCCACAAGTGGTTAATCCTCAGGGACTGCCCAGCGCAGCCCCTCGAGATGCGCATGTGGTGGCACCGCTGTGTCCCCAGTGCCAGCACTTTCTGCAGTTTTGCTCTTGCTGGGCTGCTCTACTTGCTAAAGTGTGTACCCATAGCCCGTGTCTAGGTGGCTTGGTGGTTTTTCATGTAATGTTGTATATTGTGCAGTGTAAGGTACTGTGCTGTATAGCACAGGCTATAGAATAGGCTAAAGCCAGTCTATAAATGATGCAGATGTGAAAAAAAGAGAGGGTTTACCCTGCTCCCAGGGTTCCTTATGCACTTTACATTAGATCATCATCACCAACTATTGCCCTTAAAAGAAAGAAACCTGCTCAATTTTAGGTAGAAAAAGTTGTCCGAGCCTCACATGGAAGGAGCAGGTTCTGGGCTCTGCAGCCAAAGGAAGAGCAGTTGTCTAACATCAAGGGAGAGGGGAGAGTACAGCCACCCAGGGGCATGGCTCTCCAGATGTCCCCAGATAGCCCTGAGTGTTGCATGAACATGTAATGCTGACCAGAAGGTGGTGAATTTTAGAAATCCAGCCTGTAGCTTCTAGCTTATTGGAGAGCATTGAAACAATTCCCCTTACATGTTCCTTCATCCTCGAACACAGGTTGGTTGATTCCTGAAGCCAGACTGGCCCCAAGTCTGTTACAGCACATAAAAAAAGGAAAAAGGAAAAATAATTTGACAGTTTTATTGATCATTATGGGATGTTCACATCAGCTGGAAGTGCCATTATTCTTGTGGGTGGTGCTGGATGCGTGCTGGGTGCCACAGAACAGGACTGCAGACGCAGTTAAGCTGGCCAGCTTACCTGCGTGAGGGTCACGCACGGCTGAAAGGGCATGAACGCTCCTGCTTGGTGCCAACAGCGTGTCCCTGAAGTGATGTATGTGCATGTGTATTCTGCTGACTTTGAATGCACAACTCCTGTTCCAAGGAGGTACAATAGGCTACACGGCCATGCAAGGTGTCTCAACACAGGGAGGATGACTTCATCTGAGAGTGAGGGCTGCGGTTTGGAAATAAAGTGTTTCATCAGCAATTGCAATCCCTGTGGGGAACTGGGAACTTTACCCATTTTAATCTTGCCTGGAATTTCCTTGTAGCCTCATGCAAATGTTGTCCATCAGAATAATTCCCATTAGATGCTATCTGTTTTGAAACAGTAGAAGCTATTGCAATCGAATTACAAGCACCCATGCCTGGTACACTGCCCATAACAATAAAATACAGAGCCATAAAACACATTGTGCTGCTTAGACCTGACATCTGTTTCCTCAACCTTGACACGTACAGAGTTGATATAAAGTTGTTTTAATCCCATTTTTTTCTGTTATCCAAAGAAAGATCCTTGTAGAACTCAAGCCATCAGCCAACCTGTATTACCAAATGCCAGAGGGGCTGTTGTGCCAGCTGTGCAGGTGCCAAGAGGTTCATCCCACACTGAGCAAGTCATAGCAGTGCCAGATCTCATTAGGGTTTTGAACTCAACCTGTGGGTCATAGGGATCTACATTTCTCCTCCTTTTTTTCCCTTCCATCTTCCCTGAAAGACCATCCTGCCTGAGAACTGCCCTTTTCCTGCTATTTACCTCTGGGAAAAAGCAGGCATAACCATGTGCCACAACAGGTCACCATCCGATTTTTCACACCTTCCTCAACCAGGCAAACCTAGTCCTTCTCACACTGTATTGAAAAGGGGCTCTGCAACCAGGTGAGGAGAAGTCCCTGTGTTTACAGCAGAAGGACTGTGAGCCTGGGGCCATCCCCAGCATCAGAGCAGTGAGGGATGAAAGCAGACCCGCAGAGAGGTTGGGAGTTATCCTGGGGCTATCCCTTGGGCATCCTTGCACAGCTGTTCTCTCCATGTGTGCAGCTGCGGACAGCTTGGGTGGCACCCGGGAGTCTGTGTCACTGCACATGGCAGAGAAGGGACACAGGACGATGCAGCACTCAAGGAAAGACCCGGCCACTGGCAGAAGTGACTATGGGCTGACCTGGCGAGAAGGCTCCAGCCAACACAATGCGCTTTCACCTGTAGTGTGCGGTTTGGGTGTTTTCCCCTGAGAGTGTCCCAAAGCACTCCAGGCTCTCTTTGAAAATACTGCCTTTTTATGTAGTGAGATAACAAAAAAAATGTTGTTGTTGTTGTGTGTTGGCTTTTTTTATTATTTTATGTATTTATTTATTTTGCATAGTCAATGTATTTTGCCACCATTTACTCATAAGAAAATAAATTCATACAGGAACCACATAGCAGCAGGAGCACTTTGGTGCTAGGACAGAATTTCAAATGAGAGAGAGCTTCACCCTGTCAGAAATGTATTTCCTAAAAAAAGAAATTATTTACTCACCCCTAAAAGTGCCCCTAACAAGGTACCAAGTACCTGCTTAGCTGGAGCCCTCCGCTTTTGCCAGTAAGTGCTCAGAGTACATGGGTAGTGCAAACATTGCAGAACACAGTGCTCTTCTTAGACGTCCACCTTTCCCAGCTTGAAGCAAATCACTTTACGAGGTACTTGAATTGAGAGTGGAGCGCTCTGCATCCAAGGACAGTCTTTTCTTCTTCCTTTTGGGGTGTGCTGGCTGAAAGGGATATTTCTTTCCTCTGCCTTGGAGGTTGTTGTAAGCCTGAATGCAGACATAGCCTAGAAACAATCTCAATGGCATTTTTAGAATGATGCTGTGTGGCATTTCCTGGCATTTCTTGGCAGAGTGGCTGCAGCTCTGCTCCTGTGTCTACAAGATCCCTTCTCACAGATTTCTGAAATGAGCTGTGCTGGGACTTTTGCAATAAGCACAATGACCAAAACCAAGCTGTGTGATAAAGGTGACTGGAACATTTACCTTCCCTGGGACTCCATCACCCTTTGGAGCCTGAAATCAGGGACACTCTTTTAAATTAATTTAACAGTAATTACTGCTCCATTCCTTAATGACCCGGTTCCTTCAGCTTGGTCTTTCAGCTTGGTTCCTTCAGACTGAGTCTAAAAAACCTCCTGAGCTCCTTTCCCTGGTACTGTACATAGGCTCCTGCACAGCCACCCTCCACTGCCAGGCCCAAGGAACAGCCCTTCTTCTCTCTGGGGTATTCTGCTCACCAGGGTCTTGTTGATCCCCAGAAAAATGCAGAGGAGTTCTTAGTTTCACCAGCCTGTGGCAGCTGCTGATTAAAAGATTGGGATGGTGACAGCCTGAAAAGACACTGTCCTAAGAGCATTTAGAAAGTCAGAAGGACTGGGAAGTCCACAGTGAAGTGCTTAAAGATGCCAGGGAAAGTTAAAACCGCAAACACGTACATTTCACACTGCTACAGAAAGAGCACCCAAGGATTTCTTCACTAGCAACTGTTGTACCCCAAGGATAGTTCAAAGTAATGCGGTGTTCAAAGCATTCTCCATAATTTATTACACAAACCTAGGAAAAAAACCAACTTCCTTATCCCTTTCTGAGGCATTACAAGCAAGGACTATGAAACTTTGATGAATATAGAACAACAAGCATTTCACACTTCCCTGTTTTACGATGGTTTATACCACCATAATTACTGACTTTTCCCATGAACTGCTAGTCCCTCACTCTTACATCCTATTGTAGACCGAATTTATCAGAATGCAGGCCATAAATCATGAGAACTGATAATTGTTCTAGTCCTTGCATATTAAAAGTCTATCTACTTATAATAAACTTTTATTCATCAGTTGGAGAAATTCAGCCATGAGGCTTAGCACAACCAGAAAAAAAATGGGAATGGAAGAGATCACACTTACTGGCCCATGAACATCTCACTCAACTGCAGAGGAATTAACATTTCATCGAAAGAGCTTTTGGGTCTCTTTCTTATAGTGATATACCTAATATTTCATCTGGTTTTATTTTTGCATGTATTTATCAACTTTTACATATGAAAAACACTGAGAAGTGTGGAGCGAGTCCAGAACCTGTATGTGGCACAGAACTCGGAGGAGCTCTTTCTGAGGAGCAGCAACATGCCATAGTCCAGCCCCACCTCTCCCAAGCCCCAGCAAAGCATGACCCACTGCACTCTGCCCATGTCTCAGAGCTGTCCTGTGCTTGGTAGCTTTTTCATGCACTTTGCTACTTGTTTTTGGGTCTGGTTGTTTCAGGTCAGCAGAATCCAGCAAGCTGACTTCACTCCCCACGCTGCTGACTACATTTTCTGATAGACTTTGCAGGTGTGAGGTAATGTGTAGGTCATCACCTGTATCTTTTCAAGTTTTGGGAATAACGATGAGCAGACGATATCTGAATCCTTCCTTGATGTTTGGTGACCAGTATAGGCACTGATGATCCACAATTGTCATCCAAAAATCACTGCTCCCAAGGAGAAGGTGTGGATCTGGCAGATGCTGCCTCACATATTTTGTTTTCTTTAATGTGCACAAGGTTTGTACCTTGCTAGTGCAGCCTCTTTTATTCTATATGGAAGGTGACCTTCCCAAGATTTACACCTACCCAGTTATATACTTTCTGTATTATCTGGGGAATATCCACTCAGTAGCCCTTGGTGGAACATCTCCTGAAGCCTGCTGTTCCGGCTCGGTTTCTTACTTCCTGTACACTGCAGAGTTTGTCTTGCACAATTTCTGTTGACTTTCCAGCTCCAAATTGCTGCCCAATGACTAACAGCAGTCAAGCTTGAGCATGCAGCTGCCTGATGGTTTTCTGTCATAACTGTAGCTCTGCTGATGCTGTCCGTGCACAGGGGGACCAGTGCCAGCGCTGCACATAGCTCTGTGCACTTCTGTGATCAAGAACTCAGCAAGCCCCTCCTCAGCACCACAGTGAGACCCTACCATGCAGTGCTCATCATCTTGGATCTGCTCCATGGAGGACAGGTGGCTGCTGGAAGTCAGCAGATTTTGAGCAAAACATGCACATAATAACCTTGATGAGTGCTATATTATCTTCACCCATCAGGGGTGACAAAGCCGTTGCTGTTGAATGGCTAATGGTGGATTCGTGGTTTGTAGGATTGCCAGGAAAAAAAAAATCTGAAATTAGGAAGTGAAAAAAAAAGGAACAGTGGGAATATGAGAATTTGACTCACCCTTATTTCCCTGGATGCTGTCCACAGAGATCCCAGACAGCTTCACAGACATGTGCAGGGAGTAGCATGGGATACAAGGCACCTACGCAAAGACTCTGGCCCAACCAGCTACACAGACACGCGAGCTCCTGGCCACAGCTGCAGCCCAACACAGATCTGTTGGTGGAACCTGCTGGTGTGGGCTTCAGTGTGGCTTTTGTGTTTTGACAGCACTAGACTTCATGTGTGCCCCTCAATTCTTCATGACTTTTCTTTTCCAAACCCAGTTCAGATGCTTTGGCTCTTGTTAGTTTAGCAGAAGGAAGTGTTTTCCATTGTACATGTTCGAGAAGTGACTTAGCGAATATGATGAATACATAGGTGCAACCAGGTTATTACTGAATCACACTGGTCTTGTTTTTAATCTGATTCAGAAGCTGCATTTGAGCCCTCAACAAACTCTGCTGGGTTAGTCATACAGTCAGTGATTCCCAGCAAAGGGAACAAGGGAATGTATTTTGTTCAGATTGGATTAAAACAGTGCAGAATTTAGCCCATTCCCAAGGAGGAGCCATCCGTCATTCCTGGCTGCTGCCTACTGCCCTTGCTCCATTCCCCTGGAGCTCTTGTCATGGAGTCCCATGACTTGCAGAGAAGATTTTAGCCCTTAGGAACTACAAGACTGGTGCCTGTGGCCGGACCAGTGCGAGTGATGTGCAGCAACAACAACATAAACCTGCATCTTTGTAGCTCTTACATCAAATTCAATGCACGCTGAGTGCTATTATTACACTTGTGCAAGCCTCATCCTCTGGTCTTTCTTCTACAGCTTTTTAACCAGAGTGGTAACTTTACCAAGTGGCAATCCATTAGAAAATCTGAAAGATAATGAAGTAGCAAACAAAATATTTATGTCAAGTGCTAAAAAATGTCCTTTTTAAATAAAATGTGCCTTGAAAATGTCTTCCCTGACTAAAGTGTCTATGACTATGTGTTTGTACTCATCAAACTTTAGTGACAATATGTCAGGGACCATGCTATAAAAAACTAAAAATTGTGAAGGCTCTTATTTTAAGGGCTGGGATGGAAATTAAAATGACCATGGAAATAATGGATGGGCACATATTTCGAATAATCAGTGTGTATAATGGTATCAAAGGAGACAAAATAGCTTGCTCGGGGGCTAACAAACATGATATTTTTGACATTATAATGACTAAAGTGAGTATTTCAAAAATTCATACAGAGACAAACCGGTTATACATGCTGAGCTGAACTGGGAAGGTGCTTTTATTGCTAATGTTGGTGCAAAGTGTCAGGTGTAACACAAGCTTAGTTCAGTCTGGGAGAAACGAAAAATATTTGCAAAGTATAACCTGAGCCTATAGCTACATTTCCAGTTAATTAAAGCAATTATGTATAACATGCACCAAGTGAGCTGTTAGAGACTGAAAACGCCTCATTTTAAGCAAAAATGATGAATAATCTGAATTTACTAGACATATGATTTAGTAAAATTCAAAATGCTTGTGACTATCGCATCATAAACTGGTCCTTCATGGTAGTCAAAACCAAACAACTTCACTATGAAGAGTATTAAGAAGATATCATCACACTGCATAAGTGGATATTATAATGGCAAATGGACGACAGTGTCAGTGATACAAACTAATTCACAGAGACGAAAGCTAACCCAAAGTACTTATTCCATTATATAGGTACATATGCCCCCGTGGGAGACTCTTGTTCTGGTTCCTAGAAACTCATAGCAAAGAGTCTTGGGGTGACTATGGGAAAGTCAGCTCATCGCTTGTGGGGTTCAAAAGACAAAACCACATAAAAAGGATTAGAAAATAGCTAGAAAATGCAACAGAAAACATTGCTCTGTGCATGTATAAGCTGTGAATATTGCATGTACCTGGACCACCCTTGGGCACAGAAAGTTGTGATGAGGATGGCAAAGATGTGGAGCTCCTCCCGCATGGGCAGCACATCAGGCTCTGAGCATGGAACAAAGAGGATGGAGATGGTATGACAGAAGAGCAGAGAAAGATGAGTAGCTATTACTGTCAATAGTGAGGACTTGGAGATGTCCCATGAAACTATATACGATCAGGTTTTCAGTACACAAAGCAATATTTTCACAAGATATAACTGAGCCATTGAGTTATATATTCCAAATACAAAGATATCATCAAAGCATGATTAAACAAAGTAATACCAGTAAGTGAATCAAAAGCTATTAAAAGTATAGACCCAGACAGCCTCTGGAACAGGCCGTGGGCTGTTTAAGATTGCGTCTGGATGCAGACACCTTCGGGAAGCCCAAAGAGGTTGATTGCTTGAAGGGACTCCAGGATGTATACTATCTTGAAATAATTTGTCAGAATTCCTTGTTTGGATTCCCTTCCCCTTCCCAAATAAAACTTTACATAACTCCTCACACATAAGAAGCACAAACAAAAATGAATAAAAACAAAAGTAACTTTTTTTTTTTGTAGTAAATGATCGAACAGCATGAATTAGAGATTTTCTTCAGATGATAGTTACTTTCAGCACTATCAAAATTTGGCATTACTTTATAAAACAATTTGATTATTTGAAACATTTCTTCTTAAATTTTTAAAAGACTTATAATGACTTATTTCCTTCCCTCCCCTTCCAAAGACAAATCCACTTTGCCATATTGTAGACACATACATAAGGCCTTGGCTTTTGTAATTCATACCTATGCAAACCACTAGATCAAGCTTGAATGATATTCAAATCTCTACTGATGAAAGAGTTTTTACATCTAGGCATGCCTTCTAAAATCAGGCTAAGTATTATATAGAACATACAGAACAGGTCTCTACTTCAACTTAGAGACTTCAACTTAGACATAAACACAGCACTTTTTGCCAGTACTTTACATACTCAGGACAAGTTTTTATCACCTCGCTAGTCATATTCATAGTATTCCACCACCTTCAAGCTTTTTTTTCAAATGCCCTCTTTAAGAAAACATTGTTTTTTGTTGTTTTTTGTTTTATTTCTTTTTTTCCTACTGGGATTTTTGGCCACCCTGTTTTAAAAACCAAAGGCTCTTTGTTGTAATCAAGCGTTATTTATTAGAACTCTTCCTCGTTGCATGTTTTGGGTCAACTGCAGGTAATGTGAGGCTGCCCGGAGCCTCACAGCAACATTAGACATGATTTTCAATGAAGCCCGAGGCAAAGCTGCGACCGTTCCCATCTGTGTCAGCGCTGGTCCAAGCCATGGCCTCTGTCCTCAGATTCCCTTAAAGATGGTGTTTAAGGAGAGTAAAGGAGGAACCCAGTACCAGAGATCTCTTCTCTATCATCAACCGCACAGCCCAAGCTCCAGGATGGTAACACCTAGTGATATTCCGTATGGCAATTAACTCCTCTTTGATCCACTCCTTGCATTTTTGACTAGATTATTTCCCTCACAGTTTCTCTTTGCTATGGGGAGCCCAACGCTGTGATCACTACTGGGGATAACAGACAGCTTTCACACAAAGCCCAAAGGAGTCAAATGGAAAATAATCACACGTCACACTCCTAAGTGATCCTTAGCTGCTCACCACTGCTCACCGCATCCCTGCTTCTGGTTACCAAGACCATTCATCTTGTCAGCATCAGATTAGATGTTGGTTTATGTGTTCCTTGTCTCCCAAATTTAGGACAGGTAATAGGGAGCGATCCCTGACTCTGCAATCTCTTCTCCTCTGGTTCAGCCTATGGAAGAGCATCCCACTTCAGCCATGGGACGCTGCCTGGGCACTGTGAAGGGCACAGGCTCCATGTGCTGCTGCAATCCCATAGCAGGAGCCCCGGGATGCCACGGCGGGAGCCCTGAGACCCATGGCGGGAGCCTCGGGATCTATGGCGGGAGCCCCGGAACCCCCGGCTGGAGCCCCGGGCTGCCTCGGCAGGGGCCGCGCTGCTCCCTCCGCAGAGGCGCGGCTGCGCCCGGCCCGGGGAGCCGCGGCGGGACCGCCTCCCCGCGGCCCTCCCCTCTGGGAGCCGCGCGCGGGGCGGGCGCGGGGGGCGGGTTAAAAGCGGCGCCGGGCAGCGCGGCGGCCCCGCAGCGGCGCCCGGGCTGCAGCG
>JAUBNY010000877.1:6152606-6164300 GCA_032275445.1 Crypturellus soui
CCGCGCGCACCGCGAGCCGCGCTCAGGCAGGTGAGGAGAGGAGAGGAGGCCGCGCGGCGCCCGCCCGCCGGGGGGCTCCGCGCAGCGCCGGGACCTGCCGGGCGCCGGGAGCCGCCTGGAGCGGGGCCGCCTGGAGCGGGGCCGGGGGCTCTCCAGGGAGCAGGTGGCCGGGCGCGGGGCGGGTGGGCGCGCTCGGCTCCCCAGCCCGTTTCTTGGTTCGTGTTTGAGCCGGGAAACGTTTTCCCCCTAGAGCTGCAACTGTGGCGTGGAGGTGCGGTGCGAGCCCACGTTGTTCATCGCCCCGGGATAGTTCTTTCTGCTTCAGGTTCTTTCTGTCAGGCTTGGTTAGCCTCCCCCTTGAGCATTTCACTGATTTTTATTTTATATATGTATTTATTTAGTGAATACACAACAGACAAGAGAAAATTCTTTGCAGAAGGATGCAGATATCTGATCGCAGCCAAGAGCTTAGGTTAAAGCAGAAAGCTGCAGAAGTTGCCAAACTCCACAGAGAGAGAACTTGAGAAGGCTCAGGAATTTCAGCCACTTCTCAAAGCTACCTTTTTTTGTTGTTGTTGTTTTACCCAGTTTCACCTTTCCTCATTACAGCAAATCTCTAACCTCTCCCTCTTTCTTCAAGGCCTGCCCGTACAAGTAAGACTCTTGTACCAAGGAGCACTGTTGGGGCACGTTAGGCTTTTAGTTGTGTTCTAACTACAGTGGGCTGGAAGAGTTCTTTTTCTTCTTTTCTCTTTCTTTTTTTCTGGGGGGGGGGGAGGGGGTGGGGAGGGAGGTGGGATGAGGGGTGGTCATAGTTCTCCTGTCCTTTTTCCCCTTCCTTTGCAAGGCCCCATGCTGTCACCACAGCATTCATGCTCTTCCAGGAGAAGAAGGAGCTCTTATCGAGGGCCAAAGTGGCCCTCCCACACAGCAAAGTTAAGCCAAAAAAGATGATGGACCAGCTCTGCAAGTTCGTTGGTAGGGTTTTGTCCAGGTCAGTGATAGTTTCCAAATGACTGATTAGAGAAAGCCATGTCCTAAGACTGAGTATTGACTTCAGTGAAACTTAAGCCTTGTTTTCAAAGGGGTTTTCAAGAATGGGAGGAAGGCTAAAATTGAGCTTCCTTGATGTTTGACTCTTTGATTCTTTCAGTGGGGTGTAATAGGGTCTAGAAAATCAATGTTAACTCTTCAGCTGGTGGTTGTTTCCTTTTGGCTCGCTGGCTCTGTTCATCTCCTCTGTGGAGGACACAGATAAGTGTGGGAAGGCAGGTCACTACTGCTGCAAAAGCAGACAGCCCTGAGAGAACAAGCCTGAAGCTTCTCAGCAGTGTTGGCAAAAGCCAAAGTTCCTCAAGGGATGAAGTGGCTGCTAATAAAGAAGTGTCTGAACTGCAAGAGGCAGCCTTGGAGGCCTGCTGGGGAGTGAGGGCTAATACTAGAGATGTCAAGCAGTGCTTACCTTGGAGGCAGAGAGCAGGAGCCAGCCTAGCTTTTCAGGACTCTGGCACTGGCAAAGAAGGAAGAGAAAAATGCTTAGAAGTCTCCACTTTGTGTAGGTCTGGCCTGAACTCGTGCAGTGATACCATGTTTCTCCTTGGCTTTGACAAACCACCAGTGAGTCAACCACAGAAAAGGAAATATCTCAAGAAAGGGAAGGAGAGCAGGGAGGCGATTTATTGAAGATGTGATATGCTTTCTATCCTAGGATTTGCTGAAAAAAGTAACATGGTGTGGTTGTCCCGTCGTAACTATATAGGGAGAGAGTGTTTAACATGGTATTTTAATCCATCATTCTCTCAATACAGGGATGATCTTAATAAAAGTGCTTTGTATTTGTCTTGGATACAGAGTGTTAGCAAGGCTGCTAGTCAGTTCTCTGCAGGTACAATACTGACTCTTCACCTGCAGAGAACTGACCATTTGGGATCACCTTTATGTCATGTTACAGGTAAAAAGACACACAAAAAAAGATGGATTGGGGAGCTCTGCATGCCATTTTAGGAGGTGTGAATAAACACTCCACCAGCATCGGAAAGATCTGGCTCACGGTCCTGTTCATCTTCCGTATCATGATCCTGGTTGTGGCGGCAGAGAGAGTCTGGGGAGATGAACAACAAGATTTCGTCTGCAACACTCTGCAACCTGGGTGCAAAAATGTTTGCTATGACCATTTTTTCCCCATCTCTCATATCAGACTCTGGGCCCTTCAGCTGATCTTTGTCTCCACACCTGCACTGCTGGTGGCCATGCATGTGGCTTACACCAGGCACGAGAAGAAAAGGCGTCTCAGAAACGGCGAGAAAATCAACATCGAAGAGCTGAAAAATGAGAAAATTCACATCCAGGGTCCCTTATGGTGGACATACACCAGCAGCATCTTCTTTAGGATCATCTTTGAAGCCGTCTTCATGTACACCTTCTATTACATGTATGATGGGTACCAAATGCCTCGCCTGGTGAAGTGCAATGCATGGCCCTGCCCCAACACAGTGGACTGTTTTGTTTCTCGACCTACTGAGAAAACCATGTTCACCATTTTCATGCTTGCCGTGTCTGGGATCTGCATACTGCTGAATTTGGCAGAATTGTGCTACCTAGTGATAAAAGTTTGCATGAGAGAACACAGGAAATCAACAGTTTTAAAATAATTGCCCCATTGCCATGATTTCTTAACTTCCTCTTTTACTCAAACTTTCTGAGGTGTCAGAAAGCAACCTGCAATATTTCCGCACTCAAGGAAAAGGACGAAAATGGAAGATCATCCATAATTTCAAGATTATAACCTCTAAAATTATAGTGGAAAACTGCCCTTGAGCTTAATTTGTGAGCTAATTCAGCTAATTCAAATAAAAAGAGCAGCCTTTTGGCAGCAACTTTTCCAAGTATGTCTACTGCTGTGCTTCTGTTGGTGGGATAGGGCCACTTCTCAAAAAGTGGGGGTTGGAGGGCTCAGAGGAGGCTCCCGTGCCCGAAGGAGAGGCAGAAATCATAGACATGATGCCTGCACTGCACTGATCGGCTTTAGGGGCAAGCCACTAAGCGAGAGCTTTGATCAAAGAGAAGGGGGACTAGGGGCACAGGCGCTCCAGGGCAGCACCCATGCCACCACCTCCACTGAGGACCAGCGTATTTCAGCTCTTCAGCCCTGTGCTGAGGAGCTTCCCCAGCAGGGCTGGCAGTGAGCAATCTTCCCCAGGCTATAAACCTGGCAAGGTCGTGGCAGCCTCCCGCCTTCACAGGGGTGCAGCAGTGGGAGGAATGAGGTGTGTATTCCGTTCCCCGGAGCAGGAGGGGCGGTGGGACTCTCTTCTGCCTGGTTCGCTTGCACACAGCATTGGCCACGGACCCTCAGAACAGCAGGGTTTGTTTTTGTTTTTTTTTTCTACCTGATGAAAAGACTTTTTAGCATTTGGATGGGTCTCCTCCAGCTGTTTATCTTTGAAGATTTTTGTTCAGTAAAGTACAAAGATAATGCCTCATGTCTTTCTTCTCATTCTGTTTGCTATGCAGGGCAGAATGACGCTCAGTGGATTACACCTACCTACCTACATCAGTTTCTTTCCATGAGTCTTCACTTCTACAGAAGCTTTTCTCCATAAAGCCTTCTCCTTGTACCCTTCAAGGGAGTACATGAACTCACCTTCTCATCTCTCCAATATTAAGGCCATTTGTAGAAAGCTTTTTCTGTTTCTCCTCATTGTCTTTAATAACTATTTTGCCTTTTAAAGAAGGAACCCAATCTCAGCTTCTCTTTTTGCATCTGCCACTTTCTCCAATACACTGAAGTTCATCACTGTGGGAGTAAACAAAGATGCATTAAATAAGGCCCATGTTCTTATTAAACCATTAATTACATTATTAGTGTAGCGTAAACAGACTGGCACCAAAACCAGTGGTACAGCTTAACTGCAGGTGGGAGTGAGGTGGTTAATAAAGGAGCAGGAAAAAAAATGCAAAAAATGCAAGCAGCATCCTCAGACATGTGAGCAAAACCATGGAAAGTCATTAATAAAGAGCTGAACTGCAAACGTGCTCTGTGAAAACATCCTTAGCTCAACTAACTTAGCTCAGCTTTGTAAAGAACAAAGCTTGGCACAGACGAGGTTTGTGCTCAGGAGAGTGATTGCATTGTTCCATGCACTAGTGCAAAGAGAACAAGCTACTCACACTCCCAGTGCTTTAGTATTACATTTCTTTTGTAAGAATGAGATTTTTTTTTCTGGAACCGTAGCTACAGGGTTTTTTGTTGCCTGATGTTCTGTCTTTCTTGTATGCTCTATCTATTTTATAAAATGTTTAATGAGAATCTGTTTATCATAATATAATATGTAGGTGCTAATGCTACATTTAATAGCCAAGAACTACTGCAAATGTTTTAAATTTCTGCTACAGGTTAATTTGCAAGTGGCTGCTTTGCCTGTTGTCCTACAGACTTCATGAGTTGGAACATCACAGTGTGACCTGCACTAGAAATCAGTTCTGCTCTAAATCAGGCAGGTAGTAGCTGAGCTGCAGCCGTAAGTAAGTTACCAGTCCCGTAAGAGATTGGTTCTCCAGTCTGCCTTTGAGTTTGACTGTAATTTAATTTAGACTGGAATAAGAAAGTGAGATGTACCAAAATTGATAGCAGTATTCAATTATCTTCAGCTAGAAGACCATATGTCACGAGTGGAAGAAGGAATTAAACTGGAAAAGTCACTAGAAGTGACCAGGAAAGGTCCTTCATCCAGGACTGCATCATCAGTACAGGGCTATCAGGTTATTTACTGCCTGTTACATTTCTTTTCTGTTTGCATTTGACTAAATAGCTGTTTTGTAACAGGGAAAAGAAATCAGAAACTTCATAGAAAGTAAGTCCTTTGCATTTACTTCTGTGTGCTCCATTGCATGGCTGACCTCCTACAAATGGTTTTCCTAAGAGATTAAAACACAATGTTTGTACTGGAGTCATGTCTGTCCTTTCCTGAAGTACCCCAGAAATGTTTGCCCTTTTGGGACTGGCTCCTGGACTCTTCTCGCAGTGAAAGCCGCAAGGCTGTTGATGACTGAAGCCACAAATCTGAAATCAGGACTCTAATTAGAGGCCAGTGTAAAGTGCAGTCACATACAGAGTATGTGATGTCAGAATTAGGAAGCATAGGAGTGGAGTAGGCTCAAATTGTACCGGAAACCACCAGGAATTTACTATGGGCTTCAGGAGTAGACTTCTACCCCAAACCTTCAAATCAAATCTGCAAATGTACTTGGCAAAAAGAAAGAAAAAAATAAAACTTCACTTGTAACCCATACTTGAGATTTGATTTTCTTCTCATGAAAGAATGACTGAATTAAAAGGAAAGCAGGAGCTTATATTTTTGATGTAAACAAAAATAAAAAAAAATCCTCAGTTACTTAGCAGGTACCTTAAACCAATGCACTATAGTATTTCCTATCTCACAGCAAGAATATAAAAGGCAAATGTTGTGGTGCTTGCACAGAAAAATCCTCCTGTACCACTGAGGTTTAAGTCAAAATAGCAATATTGTTAAAAGTTGATTTTTTTGTAAAAATTCTACTGCAGCAAATATGCACAGTTAAGAGCACTTTACCACAAACAGCCTTGTAGAAATTTATCTCTTTTTCTCCTTATCACACCTTCCTCCCCTGCTACATGGACTAATATGTTTTGCCAGGCAAAAAAAAACACTCTCCAAGAGTTTCACTGTATTTTATGGCCACTTGTTCTGATACCTCAAACAAAGAACAGTCACTGCCCTGGGTGTTAGTCACAGGTTTCTTTGAATTTTTCACTATCCTGTTATCTCTACAGTAATTTTAAATGATTTGGAGCAAAGACAGTCAAATTAATAATGACTCTGCAAGACATGATCAGCTAAGACTATTTTTTTGCCATCTGTAAAAAATGCTTGTCCCTATCATTTTCTTTACAGAATATGCTTCTGTAAAGTTGGTCCAGCTCTGACCTGGGTATTTTTTACATATGCCCTTCTAGCTACCAAAAAAAAGCCTCTTTAAGGTGGGTTTGGTTGGAAAAGCTTTAAACTGTAGCTGGCAGCTGCCCTGCTGGCATTGCAGCTTTGCCAAAGGGCTTCAGGTACCTCCGGCACGTGGTACATGCCTTAATGCTACCCTACAATTCAACCTCAGACTTGACTGAACTTGCTCGTGCCTCATCCTTATTTTCTGCTCTGTAATCACTGACATTGATGATTAATTTTACATCTGCCTGCTCTGTGCCACTTCAGTCCGTGGTACCTGAATGCACCCCTCTACTAAAGGCAGTCCTGTCCATGCGTGCTGCCAGGTAGCGTGGTGCTTGAGTCAGCCCCATGCACCGATGGCAGCAAGGACAGGCAGCGGAAGGAAGTTTGTGTTGGGTGAACTGATAGAGAACTTAGCTGGACTATGAATGACTGCAGCCTGCACATGAATAAAACCTATTGTGCTCAAAAATGGTTTGCTCCTTGCTTTTTTTGCTACAGGAAAACTGTATCTTGGAAGCTGCTTTGAATCTGTATCATAAAGCCCTGCTTTCACGTTGCTGTATAAAATACCACTGAGGGCTAGAGGAGAAGAAAACACAAGAAGGTAGGCAGGGAACAGTCCAGTTCCCCACATCCCCACAGAGATCGAAACCTTGCTTCGCAGCAAGGCACGGTACCTATGCTGTGGTATTTGAGTGCGCTCACCTGGCCCAAAGCAGTTAGAGATTCTGAGTGGCTTATCTGTGTGGTTAAGCACCTAGATTTGCCGTCCTCTTTACAATTATAGTACCCAGCCTGTGAGCTGGGAAAGAAAATAGCAATCCTAAAATATTTAATTTAGAATCATGAAGTGTGGTTGAAAATGTTTTGCAGGTCATTTTCTACTCAGGTTCAACAGCACATAAAACTTCTCACATCTCCAAGTGATCCCCACAGTAGAAAGATTCCTACAATTTCTTTTTATGGAGTGACTGAAAAAAATCCTGTAAGTTTTCCATCCAACCATCAACATTTCTCTTGTTACAAATCTCCTTTCATTTAATTTGGAATTATTATAGTCATCCTAGGGCAGAGTTAATCCCTTAATCACATTGTTCCTGAGTTTCCCCAACTGGAACATAAAAGATGACAACCGTCTCTGGCTCACAGAGAACAGGAAAGTTTAATTAAGAATTGTTTGCTAAGATCATTGCAAAGATAAGTGTCAGAAAAATATAATTTTTAATTATTGTGACATACAGATTTCAAACCTATATGATGTTGCATCATTAATGTAATGTCTAATTATGGCTAGTTATGTCCCTGCCCTAAATATTGCAACTTTTCCAAGGACTGATTGTTTAATTTACATTTTAAACAGCTTCCACGCTCACTTCGACATAGACAGAAACAAACTACACATTTAGCCACTCACATGTTCACAGAGAGGAACAAACTATCTAAATCAATATCTCACTTTTATCTCTTAGAAAATTCAAACAATTATGACATGGATTTGTCAGGAATAATTTCTGTTTGTCTCATGATAACAGCCTTTATGTATGGCCGTAAAATAGTTATTAATGACTCATTGTCAAAATGTGAGGATCCACCAAATGGCATAAAGTCTGTGTGGCTGGGAGGAGCTGCAAGTACTTGGGAGCAGAGAATTAGAACCCCATAAGATCTTTATCAGCAGGAGAAAAGGTTTAACAGAGTAGTTTGGGAAGCTGAGAAAGACTAAACACCACAGCTGAGAAGGATCAAGCACTTGCAGAATTGTAGGATGGAGAATTGCTCTAAAGAAAGGAATAGTTTTGAGGGGAAGAGAAGGACTTTGTACTAGATCATTGGTGGAACATGAGTCAATAATGTTATTGACCTGGGAGAAAATATCAGACTGGGATGCATAAACAACCATCAAAATGATGATATTTGACATGATATTACAGTCTTTTTAGCATCTGCCAGTTCTCATCTGGAACTTACCTTGGGTCTATCTGACGAAAAAAAACACACATAGAAATAACAGGCTTATGCTGCAACGAGCCTTTGGGTCGTCACTGCAGAAAGCTCTCTGTAGAGGGAGCTTTTCCATTTTGCTGCCTTGAGCTGAGCTGGCTATACATGCAAACACTGCTAGAGGTGACTGTGGCCTACCCTTCTAGCAGGCGGCAGACTTGCCATTTCATGTTACTGGTTTCTTCCAATTCAAAGGCAGATTCACATTGTGGAGCAGTCTGGATTTTTTATGCAAGATTTACCATGCATCAGCTCTACTTGGTTTTTTGTTTCAAAGCAGGAGATCTATTGCTGTTCCTTTCTTTGGAAGGCAGCCAATATTTGAGGCCTCTACAAACTTACGGTGCATGTCAGTAATGTATATTCCTGCTAAAATATACTGTATTTGTTCCTGCCCTGAGCACAATGGAAAAGAGCAACAGGCAGGCAATTTCCTTGTGTGGAAGGCTTTCCTTGTGGTTTGGCGTTACAAAGTCTTCACTGGTAATACTAGTTTAAGGTATTGACACTGGTCTCATCCTGTCCTGCTCATTCCTACCCCATCTGTGTCTCTCATATACCCCATTGAATACACTGGCTCCCCTCCAGGATCTTCACCGTGCCAGCTGTGCTGGGCACTGGATTAGGTGGCTGTTTTAGCTGATGACCGAACAAACATTTTGATTTGCTGGGTTGTTTTTCAGCTGAATCATTTCCTTGATCTGGCTTGTAGGGAGGCCCCGTGAACTTTCCTGCTGACGTGACTGTGGGGCAGTAGGCCACAGCGTTGAGCAAGAAGGGCTGCAGGGAGCTGCCAAGAGGGACGGAAGGAATGGTGATGTCTTGAACTGCACTGGCTGCTCCACACCTTGTAATTTCAAATCACAGCCTCTGGCTGTATTTTCATAAGTGGCTGCTGCCAGGAAGGGGATAGTATCCTCACTTTTTCCCTCTTTCCCTGCATAGCCATCCCTCCTCACCTCCTTGATTCCTTGCCCTGCTTCTACCCTACTTGCCATCTCCCTCCCCTGGGAGATGGCAAGTCTTCTTTTAACACTTGTATGAGTTGATTTAATCCACTCACTGAACACAGAATTATTTGAACTTTGAAGTTTTACTTTATTTTCAGCCCAGTTATTCTTTTTTCCAGTTCTGTGTCAGGCATTAGTGTTTTTCAAATACCAATGCTTCTGTTTCATTTCCTCATATTTTTGGCAGTTGTGTGGAGAAAATGCTTCAAGCCATGGCAACACACGTTAAAAAGTAATTTCTCTCAGGATTCTGCATGTCTCATGTCTCTCTTTTCCAGTTCTTCCTTATAACAGATGCCTGGTTTGTATAGTCATAATTTTGCTGCTACATCTCACAAGCAGCTTTTGCTCCCAGGAAGGTGACTGAGTGCACCTCACTGCTGTAGAACTCAGAGCAGACCAATTTTGTCAGCATATTAAGGGACTTCCCACAATTTCCAATGGACTTCTGAAAGGACACTTACTCTGGTGGATAAAACAACAGCCTAGGATGACATGTGCTCTTCTCAGCTCTCCCACAGATTTTCTGTTTACCTAGGAGAAGTCATCACATTTTCCTGTGCCTTCAAGAATAACCATACACAAATAGCAATAACCCTTTCCGTCACCAGTTGTTTTTGCTAATATTCTTTGCTCTCTGAGGTGCTTGTCAGTAGTGTCTAACACACAGAACACTAACCGCTAAGTGGTCCTATTCAAACTTCTATTCGATTTGAAATTAAACTCTACTCCAGTATTTTATTACAGCTTTATTTACTAGTTGAGTAGTTCTAAATACTAAAGGCTTTTGATTTACTCCATGTAGAAAACAACTGGAGGAGGAGAACAGACTTTCCTGATACTTATTCAAACTGTGGCAGCTGAGAACAGTAGTTTTCTATTAACATTTAAATCTCTTTAGTGCCATCTTCTGTGGCAGAGTGGTATATCAAGTGCAATTCTTTTCATTAACATACAGAGTGCCACAGCATGCTGAAGGGAAGGTCCTCTCAGCTCTTTCCTTTGTGCTGAACGTGTGGATGCAGCTGCTCTCAGCACTCCTGTACAACGTGCCCTTCAGTGGGTTGTCATTAGTAGTGACCTGTACCACAGTTTAGAGGTCCCACTGTTAAATTATTCAGGGGTGCATAGATACAGCAGCAAGGATCCTCTTCGAAACAGGTGCTTACGTTGGAAAGAGCATGGGAGGAAACACTGTTTTCAGTCAAGACTAATCACTAAAAATTTCCATTTCCTTGTAGCTGTGGAGCTTAGGTTCAGACTAAAATCAAGATATATCCCTTTAGCTTGTGGAATCTTTTTATCTTTTCCTAAAACTTGATATCTCTTTTGGATATTTTCTCTTTGTACTTTGCAGTACAAGCCCATGTCTTCTGATCTTAAAAATACTGTCTGACTCCTTTAACCCCACTCTGTCTACACAGTTTCTCTCTGAGGATTTGTCTACACACAGAACAGGGTTTGTCAGCTATGTAGAAGACTGGGTTCAAGATGAAAATTAAAGTTAAAAAGTGGTTAATTAAAGGAAGACTGGAAACTATGTAAGTATGCATTTTAATGTGAAAAAGGTGAATATAAGTTTTATTTTCCTGTCTAGTGATAGCAACAACCGAGGGAAATCTTTAAACATAACAAGGACCTCGGGATTTGGACCAAAGCGGCCACTGGAGTTGCTGTGTACCTTTAAAGAAAAGTGCCAGTCAGGAAGCCGGCAGGATGACCCTTTCAGGTGAGTATTCATATGAAAAGACACTTCTGAATATCTATTATTCTATAAATTTTAGTATATCTTGCTTATAAATGAATTTCTCAGGCAGATGGGTCCTATTTTAACTAGTCTGCCCCCTAAGTCCAATTAAAATCCTCTTGCTCTAGTATGTAGTATGAGACTTTCAAAGAGCCCCTCATACCACCTGAGCAGGCTCTTTTGCTTAGGCTTTTGCCTTTTATAGTTTTATAAAACTGAAACTTCCTTTCAGTTTTCCTCCAGTGATTTTGCATCCTTAGCCATCTCATTTTCTACAGATGTCCCATAGAGTTTATGACACTCCAAATCTTTCCTGGTAAGAATGCAGAATTCTTGGAAAGCAAATTCTTAGCAGATGAGTAAATCCAGGGAAGTCAGGCATTGCATCATTCAAGATGTATTGAATTCTGCACTAACAACTCTCTGTGGCAACACTGAAAGGCGGTTGTAGACCTCACTGCTTGCTGGACTGAGAAAATTTTCCTAAGCAACAGAATCACAGAGGGGTTCAGGTTGGAAGGGACCTTCCGAGATCATCTAGTCCAGCCCTGCTTGGCCAAGCAGGGCCCCTAGAGCACTGTGCCTGGGACCATGTCCAGGCAGATTTTGAGTATCTCCACAGACAGAGACGCCACAACCTCCCTGAGCAACCTGCTCCAGTATTTGACCACCTCACAGCAAAAAAAAAAAAAATGGTTTTCCTTATGTTTAGATGGAGCTTCCCGTATTTCAGTTTGTGCCCGTTACTTCTCACTCAGTCACTAGGAGCCACTGAGAGGAGTCTGAATCCATCCTCCTGACACCCTCCTCTCAAGTATTGCTACACATCGACACAATTCTCCATTGGCACCAACGACGCCAACGGTTCCACCGGCGCCAACGGCCGCCGCGCGGGGGCGCCCCGGGGCGGCGCTGCCCCGCTCTGGTCCGCGCCGCGCTGCCCCGCGCG